>OX401406.1:26466221-26901221 GCA_947846245.1 Cerastoderma edule | reverse complement strand
GGTCAACGGCAAGAAAATCATGTCATGAATGCCTCAGCCTTCCAGTCGGTAGAAATTGTTTCACGTGGAACATTTGTCGACGCGGCTGCCTGGCAAGAAAACTATTGTCGCAATATCGACATGATCTTTAATAATTTCATAGACGTACGTGTATGCCATTATGCTGATCAATGACAAGGCATAAAAGTCAGTAAATTCACATGCCTTGTTTTCAAGTCCCAATCTTTGATGGCGGTTTCCGTCTACAAGTCGGCTAACATGTACACAACAGATACAGTGCTAACCATATTCTAAGCTGACTTGAAAGCTGCAACGTGTGCTTTTATCATCTAGAGCATTAGCAAAGATAGAAACGGATATCCTGGGTACTGTTTTACGAAACGACGATATTGCAATGTGACATGTCATTGGAAGCGTATCGTAGAGACGATTCGAATGGTGAATTACTGTGCAATGTTGCTTACCACAATATAGATATCAGGGAAAGTTTGTTTTGAACTTACACAAATATTTAGCGTAATATGCATAGTAAAATGCTACCCTGGACGTGATCATAGTGCCATGCAGTTGAAGTTGTTAATTACCTTATATATTATGGTCTTCACTTTAATAAGACATAACACCAGATTGTCCTTGGAATTCTAAATGAGATATGGAACTAAATACCCCGATCCTCCTCGTGACCGTACAATGGTACTTCCGTCGACTATTCGAACTACATTGTAATTGCTCCAGCAAAAGCGAGCATCATTTTCTGTTAAGTGTTTTAAACTTTCGATTTACTAGTCTTACGTAAACTTTGCTTAACACATTACAAAACAATAACGACATTTGGTCAGTTTGTTGTAGACGACTCTGGAAAACATTGTGCAAGGAGAAATTGCTCGTGACCTACCGGAAGATTATTTGCCAATTGCAATACATTTTGAAATGCCGTCTGCAAACACTTTGAATTTGGGACAGTCGAAAATTTGGCTTTTTGGAAAGGATTAAGGCCAATCAAGCCCAATGCAACTACAGACTACTCATGGATATGACCGCGACGCCTTTGCCAGATGTGCTGCAGAGGTCTATGGAAACCGTTGTGACGAATGAAAGAATTGTCCATTTTGAGGAAAATCAGTTGTATTGTCCCATAAGCCGTAGCGAGCAAGGGCGTAGCTTGAGTGAAATGAATGTGTAGACTCGTATTTCTAGGGGGTCCGGGGGCATGTTCCCACAGGGGAGAAAAAGCTGTCTGAATTGCTCTGGTGTATTCTAGCATATAATCGTTTTTGAGGTTTTTATTAACTCCTGAAATAAAAGTGTAGGCACGTGCCTAAAGGAAGCTACGCTAATGCCGAGGACAAACGCAAAATATTGATCAGAGACCACCATTCTTCGCGTGAATGGTGTCAACACATCAGTCTTGTCATGCATTGAAGTATTCTTTCGCTGAATTCTTTACAAATCCACTGGGTACTGTTTTTCTAAACAATTTATGACACATATTTGCGAAAGTTTAAAACAACGTTCCCTCTTATTTCAATATGGGCCTAAGAAACATTGCAAAGTAACACGTCATTGAATTTGTACAGTATTGCATTTATGAGGTGCGAAGTTTGTCCAACTGCGCCGGAGTAGGCTACTTGATTTATCCTGAACATTACTTACTCGCATCAGATACATGTCCCATGTTATCTATGTCTCTGCTCGGATGATCCAAGCCGTAACTGTTGTGTAGAATGAAATATTTACGCCTGGATCATTGGTAAATCATAACTTCTGTTAGATAAGCCATTGTTATGCCTGCAATTGATAAAACTACACTATAAAACATATTTAGACGAAACTACCACCCCTTTTATGCGATAATATCAGTTAGACAAGAAGCGGGCGAGTAAAAACGACGGTTTCATGAAACGACCGTCACCCCTTTCTAATACTATCCATGTTTATCAGTTTTGACTTACGCAAATGTTGTCCTTAAATTTCAAGTTTCATATTAATCATGCGTTTTTGGGACAAAAAGAGAATACCAGCACTGTGTTTTTAAGCAAAAAAACGATACTCAAACCCGTAGCTCGGTTTAACCTCGAAGACTGATTGAGACGAATAGTCTATGAGAGTCGGGTACCAGTGAAAATAACTAATTGGAATATTATGGGTTTTCGTGTACTACCTTTTTTTACTAAAAAGTCCTCCAAGCAGCGTATGACTCTCATTTGGTTTAGCTGAATGACAATAGGAACAGAAAAATAACACTAAGTAACCAAAAAGACCTTGAATTTCGTTGAAAACCAGATGCAATCAGGAAACTGATTCAATTATTGAAATCAGATCATAAATTGGCATCAATGTTGGATCTATCCCTCTGGTATTTGGCAAGTATTATGCTAATAGAGGACTTTAGAAGATTTCCCAACATCTATGAAGGTATCAAATAGATATTTCAGTTACAGAGACGACCATTCATTGTCAACTAATCTGCAGTTTACTAATAATCTTCATTGAAACAATTATTTTACTGAAGTTAGTGGTTGTTATTATCAGGGAAAATCAAGTTTGATTGGTTCACAATAGCAGTAGAATACTAGATGTCTCTGATATTGGGTAATGTATTTTTTTTTTTAATCCTATACCAATCGCAAAATATTGGACTGTCCCGAAGTGAAAGATTTTGAAGACGATATTTCAGTTTCACCATGTGATGAAATTGAAAAATAATCTTCTGATAGGGCAAATAACATTGTGGGAAAAGGAGAAATTGCTCGTTTCGAGCAATTTCTCCTTTTCGCACATTATTTTCCAGAGTCGTCTGCAAAAACCTGGTCAAATGGCATTATTGTTTGGTAATGTGCAAAGCAATTAAACAACAATGATTATCAACTTCAAAAAATATTGCAGATCAATTCTTCAAATTTCCAAAGTTCACCTTTGTTTCATCTATCATATACTGGTACATATAAATGGCGTATTAGTGTATATTTGAGAGTATAGAGTGCATTTGTGGATAAGACTTAAAGTTCCATATTTTCTTTCATAACTTTTCCATTAGCAATAACAAAACTATAACCTTTGTCTTTTTAACTTTAAGGATTGAAGAATATATACCTACTGCAAACACAATTTTAAAATGAGACAAACAAGATCTGTGAAAGAAAAACATTCAACACAAGCTAGAAGAAGCCAAAGTTCATCAGAAGGTGTTCAACAACACTATAGTAAAAGACAGACTAAACATGCTGGCTTGGATAACGGTGAAGATTTGATGCTAGGAAATAATTCTATGACTAAAGAAATTACTGTATCTTCTCACTGTAGTGATGTGCTGGATAGATTACATGGAATGCAAAAAGAAGGGAAGTTTTGCGATATCAAACTCAGGGGTAAGACTGGTCATGTAATGGCCCATAAGCTGGTCCTTATTGCAGCCAGTCCATTCTTCTATCAGAAATTGGATCAAAAGGAATCAAAGGAGGGAAAATGGCAATCCTTTGATTTGAAACATATCCCATTAAAGACTTTGAAAGATATTATATGTTTCATCTATGGTGGGAAAATAAACATTCAGCTAAAAAATGTGAAACAATTTGCAAAGTACTGCCAGTCAATCGGGTTGAAAGCTCTGTCTGACAAACTTTTGTGTGATACGTTTGAAGAAAACATAACTGCCCCAATGAATAAGAAAAGGAAAGTTGATAATGATGCATTAGTAGAGCCAGCCACAAATCCTGTGATCAATAACAATTGCGTTTTGGATTTTTCAAGGAATGAAGTGAGTCCAACTAAAGCAGACATGAGGAGTGAATTAAGTATTGCCGTAGATGCTTTGTTAACTTCAACTTCCACATGTAAATCTCCTTCGTTCAATGATACCAATTTAAGGTTGGAAAATGTGGATAGTAATGAATCTCCAAGAAGAAATATCAATAGCTGGAATGATAAAGTCACTGAAACATCTGAGGTTGATACAAGCGATGTAGAAGATTTTGGAAATAAAGGTAATGGGACAATAGCTTTAAATACTTCAGAACATGTCGAAAATTATGAATCAAAATCTATTATCACTGGAAATCAAGTTTTGGTTAGTGAACTGCAATGTCCTCAAAATAAGGAAAAGGAAATTTCTTCGGTTAATGTTGAAACATGTACTCTTAATGAAGATGCCTTAAAAAATCATCGAAAAAACACCAAAAGTTTAATTACAAAGGCACAAAAACCAGTGAGCCTGTTTTGTAAAAAGTGTACAGAGGAATTTTCAACACAGGCAGAAAAAGTGGCCCATAGGAAAGTTTGCATTGGATCTCGTCCCAGACGAAGGTGCATCTTGTGTAAGATCAGTTTTGCTACAGTCGATGAGTACACCCACCATAGAAACACTGATGTGAAATGTCTGCAAATTCGCAGGGAGAAGCACACAAAGAGACTGGAGAGGAAGGCCCAACTTCGCTCCAAGTTTGTTTGTAGAGTCTGTCCCAGAAAGTTTAGCAGAGTCGCTGATCACATAGATCATGAGTTTACCGCACATGACCTTCCTTATGACAAAGAAAAATGGCCGGACCTGACTTGTGAGGTGAAGTATACATTTAAGAGTGTTCAATGAAAAATACTTGTCCTAAAAGGAAAGCCCGCCTTTGAGAAGATTTAGTTTCTAATATTTGGTTTAACCCTTTACCAAATGCCAAATTTTCAAATGTCCCAAATTGAAAGAGTTAGCAGACAACATTTCAAATGTGATGAAATTGAAAAAATAATCTTTTGATGGTTTGGAAACAATGTGGGAAAAGGAGAAATGGCTCATTAAGAGCCATTTCTCCTTTTCCCACACTGTTTTCCAGAGTCGTCTGTTACAAACTGGTTAAATGTCAGTATTGTTTGGTAATGGGTTAAGACTGATTTCAATTGAAGGAAAGAGAGGACAATGATCTTAAAGAATGAAAATTAGCATTAATTTTATAATTTATGATATTGGGAAGATACAAATGTGACAAAAGGAGAAAACCTGATTTACCTGAGCAATATATTTGATTATATATTCAAAGGAAAGAATTTTGAGGCAAAATTTCATTTTGAATCGCTATGGTCCACGATTGAGCTACTGCTCACACCCTCATTTTTATATTTATCTTGTTATTGAGATACTTAACCCTTTTTTCATACCATGCTTTGATTCAAAGAACGCTATAAGCACAGGGTTGTCATTAAGAGCCAGATGCCTGCCAATTTGACCTCTTCAAATGACTTTTTTGGTCAGCTCAAATAACAAAAAATTTGATAGGTGGTCATAGGTTACACCTGATTTTTGGGGCTTCATTGGCCTCCTCAAATTGAAAATTGGAGTCTTACTAATAAAAGTAATGATAACCCCGAGGCATTATCTTATATAGAAAATTGTGAATGGTAGTGAAATGTTAAGCAAATTTGAGAACTTAATTCATTATTAATATAGAGAACATGCAGGAATATAAAATAAGAAAAGTTTACGTATATCTGATCGGATGCAATTGAGTCTTTGAGAGGGTTATTTGTTTGCTTTGTAACACTTTAGTCTTCCTCTGATCCCTTCTGTGCTGTATTATGTCCCCTATGTTGTGCTTATTTTATGAAATTCAGTGGTGTACCTACAAGACTATGAACCCATGGCGCTTACATCATCATCAAACCTATGACTGCAGTAAAGGGAACCAATATGTCTGTGACATCTGCGGGAATAACTACAAAAACGGGAAAACATTGAAATGTCATAAGGTAACCAAAGGTTAATTCATTCCAACAGTTGATTATTCTTTAACCCACTTCCAAACATTAACTACATTTGGCCAGTTTGTTGCAAAGGATTCAAGAAAACATTGTGGGAAAAGGAGAAATTGCTCTTGTTCCTGCCTCATCAGAAAATTGATTTTCTATTTCATCACATTTTAAAATGTCCTCGGCAAACTCTTTCAATTTGAGACAGTCCAAAGTTTGGTGTTAGGTAAAGGATTAACTTATATATGTAAGACATCATCTGATGAAAATTTTGCAAACTGTAGATTTATTTTTAGCTAGGAAATGGTGAACTAATTGTCCATACTAATGTGATGATCAATGGTCTATTTAAAGATTTTGTTTGAAAATCCTCTTTCTTTTTTCCAAAAAAAATACAATAAGTTTATTCAGTCGAAGGCCTCTTGTCATAATACAATTTACATGTTAAAATATATACAAATTTGTAAGAGTTGAGTATTATACAAAAGACTATAAAGGCCTCTGGCCCATAACACAATTGACACGTTAAGATTTTGTAAGAGATGTCTATAATACAAGAGACTAAACATCTTTGTGTTACTTTCTTATTGTTCCTGGATTCTTAACCAGTTTGCGCATTTAAGATTGTTTCATTGTACTAAAAAAATACATGGCTATTTTTCGTATTTGTACTTCATTTCTAATACATTTTATTATGATTATTCCCTACAGGAGATGATGCACACAGATACCATACCCATGTTATCATGTGATCAATGTGGGAAGTCACTAAAGGGACCAAAGGGCCTAGAGGTAACACTGTGTTTTTTTTTTGTTATAGTAACCCCAAACTCGTTATAGTTATCTCCCTTTTCGTCTTTGTTACCCTAAACTCCTCACATTGACCTCCCTTTAACACATTCCAAAACAATAATGGCATTTAACCCGTTTGTTGCAGATGACCCTGGAAAACATACGGGAAAAGGAGAAATAGTTGTTAACGAGCAATATTTCCTTTTCCCACTATGTTTTCTGTTCTATCAGATGATTATTTTTCAATTTCATCACATTTTTAAATGTCGTCTGCAAACTTTCAATTTGGGACAGTCGAAAACTTGGCGTTTGGTAAAGGGTTAAACCATGAACTTTCATCTGAACAAGTTATTTCATTTTATTTCAGTATCATATCCAAATTATGCACAAGGGGGAGAACCCCCACAAACGGCATATGTGTCACATGTGCTCCATGAAGTATTCGTCGAGCAGTGACCTCACATTTCACCTTTATCGTACACACAACCAGCCTCTTCCTGATGGATTCCTTGTGTAAGTTTTTTTTTTCTTTTTTAATTTGTTATATTTTTTTGCAAGTTTCAAACATTATGCTAAGAATTAATTACATATTTGCGCCTGGTTCTGGGGCAATGAACTTAAAGCATACTACTTAATTGAAAAAACTTTCCATGAATGACGCTAGTTAGATACCATTGTTATAAAAGAGAAAGTGCTGATTTAGAGTATTCCTTCCTTTTTTCACAGTGGTTTCTTGAACCTTCTACTGCAAGTGATGTTTAACCCATTACCAAACAATAACAACATTAAATTTTGACAACTTTGTTGCAGACAACTCTGGAAAACAGTCTGGGAAAAGGAAAAATTGCTCTTACCATGCAATTTCTCCTTTTTTCACAATGTTTTCTGCCCTATCAGAAGATTATGTTTTCAATTTCATCACATTTTGAAATGTCATCTGCAAACTCTTTCAATTTGGGATAGTCGAAAATTTGGCGTTTGGTAAAGGGTTAAGTGTGTGTATACGAAGGAAGGGGTAAAACATATGAGATGTAGTTATCAATGCAATCCATTGTTTATTTCAGATATACCTGTAAAGAATGTGGTTACATGATTAACCAGAAGAGAGTTTATGAGAAACACCTGTTACTTCATGATGGTAAGATGATACATACAATAAAAACCAAAATCTTCAGAAAAAAAAACGAATTTTGCAACAAGTATGAGAAAAACCATTTATATCTCTTATCTTTTTTTTTCATCTGTTTGCTTGGTTGAGAATACTTTGTTTTGGAAGGCAGTGATCCAGGGGTGTAGCATCGGCCTCGCAACATGAAGGTCATGGGTTGGAATCCCATGCATAGTGGGATAATATTTTGTTTTTGACCTATCTATCTGTAAGTGTGTTCCACTTTTACTTATTGTGTTATGTATAGTTAATGATTTTTTTCATATTTGATTGTCCTTAACCGAATAGCTCATACATTTTATGTTTTTAAGTAGACTTTTGACTTCTGTTTCTTTCCGGGGCCTCCGTGGCCTAGTGGTTAGAGTACAGAACTTGAAATCACATGGGCCCCTCTCCGCTTGGGTTCAAATCCTGAGAGGGATATGGATTTTCATGAGAGGCAGTCTCCCGACTGACTTACGGAATGCCGATGGTTCTACTCACCTTGACCAGCCCTTGTGGGCAGTTGAGTATGGGGTCTTCCTCCATCATTAAGAGTCGGGCATCGCTACATAACTGAAATAATGTTGATGTGATGTAAAACCCATATAAAAAAAAAGAAAAAAAAAAAAAAGACTTCTGTTTCTCATGGAGATGACATTTCAAAGGATAGATCATTTTATGAGCAAGTTCTCATTTTGAAACATTTATATCTATCTTTCTATCTTAATTATGAATCTAAGATGTCATTAGCAAACTGAGGATATATAATTGTGGTTGGTAGTCATTGATAAAATGCTAGTTTTAAATGCAGCAGGTTACTGTTTTACTGAACAACTTAGGGAAAATATTTAAGAACATGGATAGTATCTTAAATGAAAACACAGTATTGTAATGTGACACTTCATTGGAAGTGTCTCATAGAGACCAATTCAATAATTTGTTACTTTGCAATATTACCAATATTGAAATATAAGGGAATATGGTTTTGAAGTCATGCAAATTTTAAGTGTTAAGTGTTTAGTAAAACATAACACAGGGTTTTATGTATTTCAGATAGGAGAGAGTTCACCTGTGATAAATGTGACAAGTCGTTTAAAACAAGCGGGAGTCTACAAACACACCTGAAATCACATACAGGTGAGGCAGAAATCATGGTTTGAAATGCATTGTATGAGCAGTATGAAACTTTTTGAAAGCTGGAATGTTTTAAGTAAATAAAACAGATTTAACCATGTTCTCCTGCCTGTTATTCCTTAAAAGCATTATTAAACATGAAGGGGTATGGACTGAGGTTGATAACGTTTTGCAACTAAACAAAGAATATTTACTCACATGAATATCTTTTAAACGGTATCCCTCATAAAAATGTCTTATGATGATGCAGAAGAAGATATAAAAAGCTATTGTGACAAAAAACGGGAATTGCCCTTACTAAGCAATTTATCCTTAAGTCACCATAGTTTGTACTTACTTTCACAGAGAAAATATTACCTTGTTTTCTTTAGTTTCTTTGAGAAGTCACAAACAGCATTTGATTATGTGGTTTGAAATATTCTTAATTTCTTTCAGGTAAAAAGAGTCCATGTCCCTATGACAACTGCAAATATGAAGCTATTAAGAAATGTCATTTGAAAACCCACATTGAAAATCAGCATACTAAAAAGGCAGGTGTATTTTTTGATTTTCCCTCTAGTTATTTTGTAAAAATAGATTGCAAAAAATAACTCTTTATTACTGATGTTTGAAATAGACTCATTTTGAAGCCATTCTTCTGAAGATAGATAGGTTAGATAAACCATATATGGGAAAATGAGTGTTTGTGACTGCACACAACTAAAAAGAAAAATCTCTCAGATTAATACAAATTGTCTTTTCATAGATGACCAGTCAGAAAAACACTTTGAAATGAATACTTACAAACATAAACTTTTTTGGCCTTATGACATGGTTCTTCATGGCCCAATGGTTACGTTGGCAGGCAGAACTCGAGGGTCATGGGTTGGAGCCCTAATGACACCACTTGGGAGTTGCCTTTGGCAAGTCACTTCAAAGCCCTAGCCTAGTACTGGTGAATCCAGGAAAGCCAGTACATAACTGAAAAATTGTTGATAAGGGGTTAAAAACCATTCAGATAGCCCTATGAAAAATTATATACAAACCTCCATTAAACAAGTTCATGAGGGCATTGCTTTCAAAAGCCACTTCTTTGATAATACTTTTAAACAAACATAGGGGGCGGAGTTTTGTTCACTGGTCTATTATGCAGAAGAAAAGGGTGCCTCCATTGTCTACTGGTTAGTGGAAGGAACTTGGAATCACTTGGCCCCTCTTGGTGTGGGTCCAAATCCTGAGAGGGATATGGATTTTCATGAGAGGCAGTCTCCCAACTGACTTACGGAATGCTGATGGTTTTACCCGCCTTGACCAGCTTTTGGTGGCAGTTGAGTAAAGTGTCTTCCTCCATCTTTAAGATCTAGGCATCACAACATAACTTAAATACTGTTGATGCAATGTAAAACACCCATACAAAAAGCAAATAGAAAATGTTTTGAAAATGTTTTCTCATGATTAAGAGTGAGACTTGAATGATCTTTCCTACTTTCAGGGAGTGAAGAATGAGAAATGCCATGTGTGCTCTTACAGTACGTTCTTCAAGGGGAACTTAATCAAGCACCTGCGAACAGTTCATCAATTAGAGGTCGTAACGCGATACAGTGTACAGATGAAGGCTAAATATAAACACATGAAAACTGGAGACATTGTAGGAGAAGTTCCACATCCTGGAAATTCTGGAAATAAATCCGTCAATTTTGAAAGGATTTCAGATTGTAAAGACCATGCTGATAAACAAAAAGATTCAATAAATGTGTCTAATATGAATATGTTCTATGACCGAAGAACAGTAGGAGAACCGTCCCAAGAATTGACAGAAGGATCTAAACTGTCTGCAATGTCATATAATGCAGTTCGTTGTCACTCAGTAATAGCCAGAACTATTTCTGCAGGTACTTCCTATCAACCAGTTTATGCTAATTGTTATACACCTGGAACTGTGGGTCACATGATCAACACAGATAACCAATCAAATTCATCTGGAAATGCTCTAGCTACTCACATAGCAACGAGTGTTCCAGGGTATCCAAGGGAGGTAATACAGTATGAAATTGGAGGACATGGGAGGAAAGATTCTGCTGGAGTGACCTACCATGACTTGTTTCAGGAGCAAAGTGGTGTAGATAATGGTACCAAAATGCTTTCATACATCCAGATGTAGATCAACAGTTCAACAAAAGATTGCAATCAAGATCACATAATACATATCAAGGGTTCAGTGTAATACTAGAGTAAGTGCTTCACATTTGTGAAGCACTTATTATAGTCTTGCATTGAATCTTCAACATTGATTTTTTATAACAATTTGATTTTTCAGGTGTTAAATGATATGCATAATCATTTGTGTAGGTAGAAAATCTCAAAATACTTCTTTGAAATAGTTTGTCTTATGTCTGTGTATAGGACTTATAATGAATCTTTGATTAGGTCATGTGAAGGATAATAAAGTATTTGACTAGCTGGTGAGGAAACCCATATGTAGGCAGAAAGTCTTAAAATACCTTAATTATAATTAAAATACTTAATTATAATTAGTTTTTGTCTATTTGTCTGTGTGGAGAGTATTGAATCTTTGACCAGTTCATTTGAAGGATTATAGAATATTTGACAAGTTATTGGTAACCAAGTTTTCCATTCATGTAACTTTTATTTGTTTATTCTCAGGTGGAATTTTGTGAATTATTATAGTTAATTACACTAGCAGACAATTTTAATGAAGTGTTTAATACTTTTTTCAGTATAATGTTTGGTAACTGTATCAACAAAAAGAGAAATAAAAAAAAAATCAGAGTAGTGGTTTGCTAAGTTTTCTGCTGAATGTCTTAATTAGTCAACATTTCCATTGTGTAAGCTTGATAATGCTTTCAAATGTAGAGCAATGTTTCAAAAGCCTCTTTTGTCACTTTTCAAGATGTAATATTTCATATTAAATATGTGTTTGTCACTAAGAGCAGCAACCTATTTGGAAATTGTAGCCACAAACTTAGGCTGACTGTATTTTCTGTATTTATTATACAATAAAGCATATATTTGTCTTTAGTAAGTGGCAGAAATGTAGTTATCAAAAAGGCTGTAGTAATTTATTTAACCCTTTTCCAAAGAATAACAACATTTGACCATTTTGTTGCAGACAACTTTAGAAAACATTGTGGATAAAGGAGAAATTGCACGTATCAAGCAAATTTCCCTTTTCCCACAAGGTTTTCTGCTCTATCTGAAGAACATTTTTCAATTTCATCTCAATTTGAAATATCGTCTGCAAACTCTTTCAATTAGGGACAGTCGAAAATTAGTTGTTTGGGAAAAGGTTAAATGTACTTTGATTGTTATGTGTATGATTGAAGATTTTTAAGAGTTTTGATAGAAAATAAATTGATATGTATAAAAGATCTCTCTGCATTGAACTTTCTTGTTTTCACATTTTTTTCCACCATGTAAGTTTTTATACTGACAACAACATAAAACAACTCTTAGCATTAGTTAATACAACTTCAGCCAATTGAAGTTCACATAGTATATAAGTTGAGCTTTATGAGCGTTATTTCATTAACTCTTAGAATGCTGGGTTATTTTCTAAAAATAGATTTTTGTGCCATCTGCTTTCCAAAACCTTAAGTATCTGCTTAATTTTGTTGAGGAAAGACACTCAGAGTAGCAAACAGCTTAGATCACAGGTCAGCCGCCAATTTACTTGGCGGCTGACCTTGATCTAACCTGTTTGCATAAGCATGAAGTGGGTTCCAGCACTATAAGGGTTTAATGACTATGATCTGTCCAGTGTAATAATGAGATAGAAATCGTGCAAACGCACTTGTCACCTATGGTGCCCCAATACTTTGTAGAGCGCCCTTATTCGTGGGCGATTGTGAGAATGGTATATATGTTTAGTCAATCTAAAGACCAAAAACCTCATTTGTATTCTTGATAGAATAACTATTGCCATGACTCGAAAAATCTGCCCCATGTCCAATAAGGGTACAATGTAGTACTTCGCTGTGCGTCCAAAAAAGTACGTAGACAATCCCTTTTTATTATTGAAAGATATGAATCTCCATCTTAGAAGTTCATCTTAGCAAAAATAGAAAGTCATGAAATCTTTTCGTTACTGTGAGGATTTTAAATCGTAGCTTTAGCAACAGTATATTCTGAGTCATGAAAGCACATGGTTTTTTTATTCCAAGGAAGAAAGAACAATGACGAAAATAATGTTGAAAGCGATGATAAACTAAAGAACACATTGACTGAATGGATTGGCTATTTAACACGTGTTCTTGTAGGATCAGGTGTGCGATATATACATGTATACATCTTTTCAAAACATACAGAAAATACATGACCTATTTCATTAGATAGATGCCAGTCTCACATCATATATGAGATAAGAATGCGACATATGATAGCAATAAATCACACGTGATTGTATCAACCATAACCACTTTGTATGGGCAAACAGCGAGGTCTAATAACTTCCGGAGAAAGCCGCCAATTCTCCAGACTAAACGCCGTCGACATTGATTTGTTAGCCGTAGCTTTGAGGCCGTATGTGCGTCATCCAAAAATGGGTCTACCAATACCCCCAAAACGTGGATTCTTCACCGTATTACCCTTTACCATACACCAAATCTTCGACTGGGACAGTCGAAAATTTGGCGTTTGGTAAAGGGTTGAGCTTTATTAGAAACAAATGTATAATCAATAACCAATGCAGAATCCCTCAGACTTGATGGGAACCATTCTTGTACTAAACACCTCATTCAGATGACTCACTGATATGTTTATATGGTGTTTAACTCCCAGAATGCTAGATAACTTTCTTAAAGATAGATTTTTGTGTCGCCTGCTTTTCAAAACCTTAGATATTTTCTTAATTTGATGAGGAAAGATACTCAGAGTAGCAAACAGGTTAGATCACAGCCCAGCCGCCAATTCACTTGACGGCTGACCTGGACCCAACCTATTTGCGTAAGCATGAAGCCGGTTCCAGCACTGTTAGGGAAAACGCCGTGTCAATGATTTTTCAGTAATGATAACACTTTCTTGAATTCACTTGTTAAAGGCTAGGGCTCAGGGAAAGTTGTAAGATAAGGGATAAAAATTGTTGACACTGCGTTAAACACCATATAAGCAATTTCTCTTCTAGATGATAAATGGGTAACACTCTCGCTCCCTGAGCGTTGGCAAATTGTGCTAATTTCCAGAAAAGACTGATAGAGATTCAGTTTGGCTGCGAAAACTGTCACTAGCCTTGGAATTATATGGCTTAACACCTCTTTAGCCAACAAACCGCATACATGTATTTGACTACAAACATTTTTTTTAAATAAAGAAACTATATAAACGAATAACATACGAAGTGACGGTCGATTGAACACAGTTATTTAAAAGAATGAGACCAAATGATAATTTGCTCATTTTGAACAATTTCTCCTTTCGCATTAATATGTTTGCAAACTGTTGTCCTACGTCGAATATATCTTGGACTGTATTTGGGTAAGGGTTGAATGACACGGTTGATCCGTGACCTAGATACGGCTCTGGGAGTCTAAACGACAGAATATCTGACAAATGGTGATATTCCTGGATCTCATTGCATTAGCATTAGGGAAATAGCCTGTTGGTTTACTCTCAAATAAACGACAGCAACATTGGAGAAAATGAAACCAAGATGGAATGCTATTGGTGTTTCTTGTTTTGAAATTAGAATGAATATTAGCAGTTTGGATACGGGAACAGATGCTGTGATATTTTTGTAGACAGTCTAATGGAGTTTGATGTGGCTCCGATGCGTTTTGTTTGTATAGCATTGTTATATGCATGTATTTGTATGGTTAATTTGGGTAAGTAACCGTTTTATATACTTATTATGTTACTTCATTTATAGGTTATTAAATATTCGCTATTTTACGTGTAACATGCATCTTATTAAATATTCGGTATTTTATGTGTAACATGCATCTTATTAATAGCAAACATGATAACAGGATAATTACTTATAAGGTAGTAGTTTCTCTTCTAGTTTACATTCTTTTTAATAA
This sequence comes from Cerastoderma edule, assembly GCA_947846245.1. Lineage (NCBI taxonomy): Eukaryota > Metazoa > Mollusca > Bivalvia > Cardiida > Cardiidae > Cerastoderma > Cerastoderma edule. The sequence continues at coordinate 26,886,401 of OX401406.1, read as the reverse complement.
CTATGAGGTTTGTATTAAAAAGTTAAGATTCGTTCATACTTATCTTTAGCTGTATACTGTTTGTCGCACTATGTGGAGTTACTCTTCCAGTAGCTAGTTAAAAAGTAAATACAATAAAACAATTTTTTATAGTTCAAAATTGAATACGATGAAAAAACTTTTTATGAGATGACATGTACATGTAGCCTACATGTACTTGGTATTACTGATCAGTTGTATTTATATTTGTGACAAGAAACTATATAGTTTACGTCTTGAATAAAATATTGCCATTGTCTTTTATCGTCTGCTGAAGCTTAAAGCCATACTTGTGCTCTTTTAGTCTTAAATTGTGAAAGTTCTAAAGTAATTGAAAGTTTACACAAAAGTACTTTAAATTCCCTTTTACAGAGGAATCGAGACTGTAACACGTTCACATGATGCTTTCAAAAGAGTGAATACTATATGGTTTGTTTACAATTAACGAAAAAACTAGGTCAGCCGAGAAACGTTGGGAACCAATAAAATCCAAGAAATTCTCTATTTTGAATGTTCACATTGTTAATATTGGATAAATGACAGTATTTTTATGTGTTTCATGTGATTTTTCTAACCAGATGATCGCCATTCATTAATCCGAGCAATCCTTGCTATTTTAGATGTCACTTGAATGTAAACAATGAAGTTAAATTGGTGGGCACCAACGTTGTAAAAATAGATAATAAACAGTGCAGGCGTTATATTATCCTAATCCTGTGGTTTTTCACTATGTTTCAACATATTATATCATAATTTATAACCCATATTACCCAGTTTTGCAGTTTTTCTGAGCGCTAGTATGCTTTTAATGATTGTTTAGTTCCTGGACGATTTCATAAGGACTTACCCTTTATTTCCCAATGAAGAAATTTGTGAGTGATCCAAATGGAAATCAGTAGCTGACGCAAAATGAGAAACGGAAAAAAGAGGTAAAGCAGACACCGAAACATTTTCGTAATGATTGTCTTAGCTGCTTTTTAATTTTTGGTTTTCATTTAGCGTCTGCTGCTTCTTTCCGTTTTGAAAACTAATTAATTCCCTGATTGGGCAGAAACCATTATGCCAAAACGTACATTGCGCATTAGGAGAAATTTGAAATTATTATCTAGTTCGATATAGTAATTCAATGGCCTTTCCTAAAGGCCATCGATTTTGTGATATATGGCGATATAAGGAACGAATATTTAGAGCAAACTACGCCGTTCGGATGTTATTCATTATGTCATCGTTTATTCGCAGCGTCACCCTTAATAAGATCCTTTATATCGTCTTACAAACCAAACAATCGCATTCCTATCGCCAGATTGTTAGCAATGTTGTAACAATTGACTTCTCATTGATAATTCGTTTCCTAGTCGTTAGCTCGTGGTTATACCACAAGGTCTTATTAAAAACACTTGGTCTTTATCGAATCATTGAGTCGTATTTAATTTACAAGGTCGTATTCGAAACACTGTGTCGTATTTGAATCATTGAGTTGTATTCAAATTACTAGGTCATATTCGAAACGTTATGTTGTTTTTGAATCACTAGGTCGTATTGAAATTACAAGATCGAATTCGAAACATTATGCCGTATTTGAATCATTGAGTCGTATTGAAATTTCAAGGTCGTATTCGAAACACTATGCCATATTCGAAACACTATGTCGTATTTAAATTACTAGGTCGTATTCGAAACACTATGTCGTATTTGAAATATTGATTTGTAATCAAATTACAAGATCGTATTCGAAAAACTGTGTCGTATTTGAATCATCGAGTTGTATTCAAATTACTAGGTCGTATTCGAAACACTTTGTCGTATTTGAATCACTAGTTCGTAGTCAAATAACTAGGTCGTATTCGAAACACTATGCCGTATTTGAATCATTGAGTAGTTTTTAAATTACAAGGTCGTATTCGAAACAATCTGTCGTATTTAAATCACTAGGTCGTTTTGAAATTACAAGGTCGTATTCGAAAAACTGTGTCGTATTTGTATCATTGAATCGTATTCATATTACTGGGTCGTATTCGAAACGTTATGTTGTTTTTGAATCACTAGGTCGTATTGAAATTACAAGTTCGAATTCGAAACACTATGCCGTATTTGAATCGTTGAGTCGTATTGAAATTACAAGGTCTTATTCGAAAAACTGTGTCGTATTTGAATCATTGAGTCGTATTCAAATTACTAGGTCGTATTCGAAACGTTATGTTGTTTTTGAATCACTAGGTCGTATTGAAATTTCAAGTTCGAATTCGAAACATTATGCCGTATTTGAATCATTGAGTCGTTTATAAATTACAAGGTCGTTTTCGAAACACTATTTCGTATTTGAATTACTGAGTCGTATTCAAAGTACTAGGTCGTATTCGAAAGACTATGGCGTATTTGAATCACTAGGTGGTATTGAAATTACAAGTTAGAATTCGAAACACTATGCTGTATTTGAATAATTGAGTCGTATTCAAATTACAAGGTCGTATTCGAAGCACTATGTCGTATTTAGATCATTGAGTCGTATTCAAATAACTAGGTCGTTTTCGAAACTCTATGGCGTATTTGAATCAATAGGTCGTATTGAAATTACAATATCTTATTCGAAACACTATGTCATATTTTAATCACCAAGTCGCATTCAAATTACTAGGTCGTATTCGAAACAATATTGTCGTATTTGAATTATTGATTTGTATTCAAATTACAAGGTCGTTTTCGAAACACTACGTCGTATTTGAATCACTGAGTCGTATTCAAATTACTAGGTCGTATTCGAAACACTATGTCGTATTTGAATCACTAGGTCGTATTGAAATTACAAGTTCGAATTCGAAATATTATGCCGTATTTAAATAATTGAGTTGTATTCAAATTACAAGGTCGTATTCGAAACACTATGTCGTGTTTAAATCATTTAGTCGTATTCAAATGACTAGGTCGTATTCGAAACAGTATGTCGTATTTGAATAATTGTTTTGTATTTAAATTACAAGGTCGTATTCAAAAACCTATGTCGTATTTAAATCACTGATTCGTATTTGAATTACTAGGTCGTATTCGAAACACTATGGCGTAGTTGAATCAATAGGTCGTATTGAAATTACAATATCGTATTCGATACACTATGTCATATTTGAATCACAAAGTTGTATTAGAATTATTAGGTCGTATTTGAAACAGTATGTCGTATTTGAATTATTGATTTGTATTCAAATTACAAGGTCGTTTTCGAAACACTATGTCGTATTTGAATCACTGATTCGTATTTGAATCAGGTCATATTGAAAATACAATGTCGTTTCCGAAACACTTTACCATATTTGAATCGCTGAGTCGTATTCAAATTACTAGGTCGTATTCGAAACACTATCGTATTTGAATAATTGAGTCGTTTTAAAACTTTAAGGTTCTATTCAAAACAATATGTCACGTTTGAATAATGGAGATGGATTCAAATACAATCTCGTATTCGAGACACTTAGTCGTATTTGAATCTCCGACTAGTTTTCAAATTACAAGCCTATACGGTGTTCGAATGACGTAGTCGTTATCAAGTTATTAGATCGTATTCGAATAGCTAGGTCGTAATAAAACGCAAGGCCGTATTCCAAAGAGTAAACAAGGTCGTGCTACAATTACTAAGTCGTATTCGAACCACTACAAGGTCGTATTTGAAACACAATGTCGGATTTGAAACACAAGTTTGCATTCGCAGCACTAGGTCGTAATCGATTGACCAGGTCGTATTCGAATCACTGGGTCGTATTTAAATTATTAGATCGTATTTGAATTAATTGGTCATATTCAAATGACTTGGTCGTATTCGATATACATATCCTAGGTCGTATTCGAACCGCCTGGTCGTCCCCAAATCGCGCGGTCGTATTAGCTTCGCTATATGGTTTTTAGCACACTTTCACCATATCTGCAGCGCTATATCGTATCCTTATAGCTACAACCTTTTTACAAACACCCACCAAGACAAATAAGCAATCGTTCGATGACCCTTATTGGGCCCCGTATATTGATTTTACCAATCGGAACTCTTCGGCAAGTTCTGACAGGCTGGTCAGTGTGGCGTGCCAATATCACCGAGTGGTTCCGATTGGGATTTTATCAGCATGATCTTAGAAACTGTATCTCTCGCGTACACTCGATGTCATTTGCTTATTCTCATTTAATCTGGAACCTCCCAAATGTAATTCGTTGAATCAACCTCTTGTTGATTTCAACTTTGACAGGAAAATCGATACAGCGTCCATCAGGAACACGATTATACCGAGTGAAATACGCCTATGCATGCCATACAGACAGCCTAAATAGCAATGTTATACGAACGAATTTATCGTCTTTGTGAAATCAAATTCCTCTTTTAAGTAATGTGGCTTTTTGGTTTTCCAGCATGAATTTATCGGATTCATTAGATTATCATAATGGGTCAGCGTTTCCAACTTCTTTTGAAGAGTCCGCGGTGGGATATAATACAGTACGATAAAATTCCTCCTCTTATTTGGTCCAGATAGGATATCGGGACTACTCTGTTCCTAATGTAATCCTGTTAAATCAATCCTTTAGGTTTTGTTTATTATAGTGTCAACCGTATTTAAAGGGTCAGCTAGCTTGGCTTATGAGACACTTTTCACGGATTATACCAAGTTCCCCCCAACTTCTAGCACTATGCCAGGCGCCAAGCGGATATAAGTCGGTAACCATTAATATTTAACTAGCTCGCAGCTCACAGACCGGCCATTTCGGAACAAGTCCCACAAAATACATTCTCCGGACAAACGCTTCCCGTGGGACTCGAACCTTCGATCGATCCCGAGGCGGATCGGTTCCAGACGAGATACCGGGACCTTTATGTTCCTAATGTTATCCTATCGATACAATCCACATGAGATATCAGAACTGTTCTGTTTGTAATGTAATGCTATCGAATTTATTTAATTATTCTAGAATTCTCTCTGTTCCAGACGAGATATCGGGACTGTCCTGTTCCCAATGCGAATCAGCGCCCGGGGAAAGCTGCATGACGTCACCACCGCCGCCTGTATCGTGTGAAAGTAAAGATGGCGACAAGGCCAACATGAACTGTATGATCACAAAACATCATACGGATAACGGTGTGTATATCATTAGGATTGAAATGTATCTCATCTGTTTTTAACTTAAAACAGTGAACCATGGATCTCAATGCAAGATTTGTATAAACTTGAAGTAGGTCCTGCGTGGCCCAGTAGTTAAGGGTTCGAGCCCCATCGAGACCTCTGGTTTCGTTGGAGTGGCTTTTGGCAAGCCAAAGCCTAGTATTGGTGCATCCAGGAAAGCCGTTTCAAAACAAAAGAAATGTCGGTACGGCACTGACTAAGAGGACCTATATGGGACCTGTGTTAGTTACTTACTATAACAAACTATTACTTTAATTCCATTCAAGAGGGACGTGATGTTGAAATACACTTTATCTACTGGGTGAATACACCAGCAAACCGCCTGCCCATGTTCTTCTCTTTCTTTTCTTCGTAATAATGTGATGGTGTTCAAAGAATTATTTCGACATGGTGACCAACGTACATATTTCATTGATTTGGCGTTTTAGCAATATAAAATGACAAACTGTAACGGTCTTTTCTTTCCTGCACAGTACAATGATGTAAAAGCTTAACTGTTTTCAGGAATACTGATATCTCCAGATACAGTTGTATGTAAACGTTTAAGGAAGCTGAATATATCTAATGTATCGTATATAGGCAGCAAGAGTACCTAAACAGTGTATGGGTCCACCCCTTTCGGTGTGGAATCTGGGTTGAATCTGTCTGTAGACCTTATGAGCATGCTGTCCGTTTGTCACAAGTGTGTCTACCTTGAGGTTAAAACGCTACAGACTTATTCTTTTTCTTTTTTTGTTCCATTAGTGTCGTCTGTTGTTGCTTTCGAAATGGATACGTTACATATGCCAAAAAGAGGAACTGGTAAATACAATGTTAAAAGAAAGTAAGCACGTATTGTCGTTTACCTATTTACACTATTATTATAGTCTATTATTGAGCGGAAGTAAGAAGTATTGGTAGTGGTCTTAAGGTAAAAAAAAAGGAAGCTTAACTTTAGGTAATAAAAAGATTCATATTTGTATACCATGCCAATCCGATATGTGTATGTTTAAATGACAAAATAGCCCTAATTAACGATAACGCAAACAATGTGTTAATCCGATTTTATTTTAGGTACCCTCGTGTTCTTCAGTCGGGGATGTACCTCGGCGTCTGCGGGTGACGGGTGTATACAAATGGATGAGAACGTTACGGTCTGCTATGCCATCTGTTACTATGATGGATGTAACCATGGCTACAGACTATCTCCATGGAAACAATACGATTTTGTCCTATGTACACTCTTCTTCATAGTTGCCATTTCCTTCGTATAGTTGAAGTTGAGCACCAAACATTAAAATGCTTAGACTGTTCTGGAAACATTGAACATTTCTGTTGCTGTGAATACCTCAAGTTTGAGTCTTGCTTCCGTTTCTAATCGTGTATTGAGCTGTTAAGCCGTGAGTCGCTGTTTTCATCTCTACTATACTAGCAGTTTCGGAGAAAGAGCCAAGATTCCACGACTCCTTAATTGTTGATAACGAGTATCTACCGAATGCATTCTTCAATTTAATGGTGTTGGAATGTGTACGCAGGTTATACCAGTAATTCTGCTACTACTTCACGCTTTTGGTATTTTATTACCATGTACTGCATGCTATTTTCCAAAGCAATATGTTAAACCCTTAGATTGCTAGGTAGTTTCCTAATAACAGATTTTTGTGTCATCTGCTTTCAAAACCTTAACTATCTGCTTAATTTTGTTGAGGAAAGATACTCAGAGTAGCAAACAGGTAAGATCACAGGCCAGTCGCCAATTTACTTGGCGGCTGGCCTGGATCTAACCTGTTTGCATAAGCATGAAATCTGTTCCAGCACTATACGGGTTAAGCGCGTAACCATTCGGATGTGAGCGGTGATCTAACGTTGTAACAATAACTCGAGTGGATGTATTTGTTTTAATGCGCTTTGTTAATACGGGGTTCGAAGGCGGAACCTCTTCATTCATAGTTGAACAGCCGATTCAGTAAAGTAGTCAGAAAAGGGGGTGTTTCCATCCCCATAACTCCTGCGCAATGGCACGTTCGACATCTTTACTTCGGCATGGCCGTTCAAAGTATTTAGGGAGCAAAGGAAATTGAAACATTTTGAAAACTAACATCTTCTGATTGAAAATAAACCGATGAGCATTGTCCGTTTAATCTGTAAACTTCAACAACATGGGTACATTTGAAAAAACTTTCTTTGTTACATATTGTACATGGACCTATATAACATTCTAAAGTAACTGTTCGTACAGACAAAAAAGAAAATGTTCACAATATGTTGAATCCATCGAAGCACTTAAAAAATATTGAAATTCTTATGTCAGATTAAGAGTTTGTTTATGATTATCTCTTATTCATAGAATCGAAATAGCCTTCACATGCAGGTTGGTTCAAGTGTGTTTAAAGTCATGTGTGTAAGATTCGAAGGAAATGGCTATCTCAGGTTATGAACATCAAACATTTACATCGTTTATGATACTTTCAACAATATAGCATTTCAAACATTTCGAAAACAAAAATAGTATCAAGAACATTGTGTCTACGTACAATCTATTAAATTTCGTCTGCTGTAACAAGAATGAGTTTACCACATCATTTTATGGACAAACTCTACCACTACTGTAACATGTGGAATTATGTTCTGTACTTATCGTGCAAAAATACATTTTTGGACATTGTTGTAAAATACATATTTGGAAGTGTGTTCAACGTTTGCTATTCGTTAAGGCAAGTATTCTATACTTATATGACACATATTTCCCATTTTAAATATTTCTTAGAGCACATAGAACAGTAAACTAAGTACTAAAATATGCAAATTTGAAAACACATAAGCCTTAAATTGTCCAGAAGTTATATATGTAGGGTTCAACGAAACAGTAAGATAATTCCTAAACTGGGAATCTTTATGAACAGAAATTAGCAGAAAAAAATCATATTTCAAAAAATTGCAATTTCATATGGGTGGTTTCAAAAAAAATGAAGCTTTTTCTTATGTTACATATTATTTGAATACCATTAATCTCCAAGACAGAACTTTGCTGTCAAATTGTGTGTTTTATTGTTGCTGACACTGTTGCCAAATTCTTCTTCTGTAGTATTATTAGTTTAGAAGATATTACTCAAAATGTTGCTCAAAATGTCCCGAGTGTAACACATTTTGTGTGACATTTAAACTTTATCATTAAATTCAAATGAAAATATTTGTTGGAATTCTTTGTTCATTAAAAAAAGCCTTTCCCCTGTGAACTATTTATCATTACCGCTATATTTTATCAGGCATATAGGTAGCATTTAAGTTATTTTATGACCTTAAGATCCCTTATTAACAACACATCATCCGATTTTTTTGTTTCTCGAAATTTATAAACTTAAAAAATGAAGTGCTGTCTAATGTTCTGAAATGAAAATACAGCCACAGTGCTTTAACATTTTGATAAAGAGATTACCTCTCTTACTTTAACATGAAACCTTATTGGAAATTAGACAATTTCTATTTATCTAGACAGGTATTTGTGAAAGCACCCAGAAATGTCCCGAGTGAAACATTTTTTCCTTAATGCATGCCACTTTCATATTCTCTGTCTTATACTGTATTTTACATTATTTTTCAAACAAACACGACAGCAGCTGTTCAACAAGAGTAGTCAAGAGCAGATAGTCAAACATGTTAATTTCAGGCATAGACATAAGTGATGTCCCAAGTGTAACACAATTTTGACACTTTTGATTGACACATGCCAGTTCCACAAAAATAATCAATACACATTGTATGTAGTTTAGATGTAAAGTATACATACTCATGTACTAATTTAATGAGTTATACAGGGGAATCCAGTACATGTGAGTAAGAAATTTATTAAAAACAGTAAAAATTGCTGTTGTTATCAAAATGGTCAGTTATATTTTTTGGTAAATGAAGAACTACCATTAAAATGTAAATCATATTATAAGATGAATGTTTGAGCAATATAATGGCAACTTTATTTTTATTCTGAACCATATCATTAATATCATTTACACTCTATTTAAAATGTCAGTAAATGTTACACTCGGGACACTTAAATCTTAATATTGCATGATATTAACAAAATAATATTTTGCAGGAAATTATTTGAACTGAACTAAAGCACAATGGAAAAGCTTATTGTAAAACTCCCATTTAAACGGAGAACACTGAGAACTCCTAAAAAATAGTAGAGCAGCAGGAACAGGTGGCACCATCTACTGCCAGAGTTAGAAAGTATAGAAAAAAATTAAAAAGTGACCCCAGTTTGATTGATAAACTCAAACAGATTAAGCTGAAGAAAGTAAATGAAAATAAAATGTATAGACAAAAGGTGAAAGATCTGAGAAAGGTTAATCCTGAGTATGATATAGAGATTAAGGCCAAAGAAGCACTACGAAAACAGCAACAGCGGCTAAGAAAGAAGAAAGCTGAAAAGAAGAAACAATCTGAAGCCCAAAAACCAATTAAGAGAACACCCTGTTATGTCCGCAAAGCAGCAAATACTAGAAAGCAGGCTGAACGTGCAAGAAAAGCACTGCCAAAAGAACCAGAAAAATGGGCGGAGACAATTTCTCACATCATCAAAAATGCAACCCCAAGAAGAAAATCCATGTTGAATGTTGTTGAAACTGGTGACAAATTAGATGCAATTGATTCAATAGTTGGTGTAAATAAAGTTGGTCGTCCGAAGAAAGACAATGAAAAAGTGAAAAAGCAGCTAGTATTTTCAGAAATGTCCAGCATTTGGACAGAAAACAAAAGCCACAAACAATACCAAAGAAGACAACAAAAACAGAAGAAAAGACTATCCAAGTCTGCACAGTACAAAGCTTCCTGGAAAACGGAAATAGATACATTTTCTGGAAGAAAACTCTAGGGTCATGCCTAATAAAAAGGACACTGTAAATGTTAATGGAACACCTGTTGCAAAAAGGCATCTACTGTGCTCAAAGCTACAGCTTTATAAGAAATTTATAAAGGAATTTCCCAATTTTGACAGGAAATTCAATACATTTATCAAAATGATACCCAGGAATTTCAAGGTATTAGATCTTACCTGCAGAAGAGTCTGTGTCTGTGTAAAGGACTACAATCTCGATCAAAAGGTAGACGCATTAGTCAAACTAGCAAAGCTGAAATCATTGCCAGAACTTCAATTGACAACACGCCAATTATCAAACATTACAGTTTGTGATTTTACTGGCAGGCCAGACCGTGCCTGCGTTGACAGGCAATGTAAATGCTGTGGGACCAACTTAATCAAAACATTGTTCCAACCACTTCTGGAAATATGCCCAAGTGATGAGAATGTTAAATACCACCAATGGGAATGTGTACCAGAGAATTACACCAACAAAGATGGAAACATTGTAACTGCAAAAAGATGGCTACAGACACAGAAAGCTACTTCAGCTGAAGATCTAGTAAATACCATTGTCAAAGATATGGAGGCATTTACATCTCACCTATTTAGTCATAATGTCCATCTATCCTTAACTTACCCATGTTATTTTTAAGTGTTACAAGAGATTTATAAACATTCCTAGTCGAAAGAAATAATTTTAACTATTTATGTCCCAAGTGTAACATATTACCATGCATTTATAATTCAATAATGCAGATGCGCAACAACACTTTATGAATTGTTTAATAGCTGCTTTTGACAATAATCATATAAAATGGACTTTGAAGTTATTCAAAACTGTAATTGAACTAGTTTATTGTTGTTTATTTTGATGTTAATTTCTTAAAAAGCTGTGCGTTTTTTAATTTAAAAAAAAAATTCAAGATTTTTTTCCTTATTTTTTTTAATTTGATAGTTAAAGATATACCTCCATCTATTCTTAACTCCCAGAGCTCATTAATACTGCTGCAAGAGTTTTTTTAGCACTTTTCACAGATAATTTTCACAGATAAATTGCCTTGAACCACTTTTTGTCCCAAGTGTAACAAAATGGATGAAAACTGTTCTGCTGTTCAGATCACTCTTTTGGCCCTTTAGACTTGATATAATAAGATGAAATTTGGAGGAGATTTCAGAAATTACTTATATTTTGTAACAGATATGTTTTCACATTCCTCTTTTATGTATTTAAATATTTATACAAACTTTTACAGCTGTATTATGAATTTTGAAGTTGAAAAATGCAAAGAAAATATATTTTGGAAAAGGAAAACATGCATACAATTACACATTTTGCTGAATTTGTCATTTTCAGTCATATGAGATCATGAAATCAACATATAACAGACTATATTCTAGTCATTGACTTTATTTTATGTGATTTGAAAAATATATGTTTTGCACAAAAAACTGAGTCAAATTCAAATAAACTGTATCAAATTCAGATGGTTGTCTTTCTCCAATTCTTTAGCCTCCAACAGTTTTCAAAAATTCAGAATGTCTCCGATTCATTACAATAGGAAATTAGAGCAACTTTGAAGATCTAAATTTTACCCCTCATGTCACACTTTTGCTTCATTTTTTTTGAAACCACCCATATGGTACATCGATTTCAAATCACTTATGAAACATTCAATATAACGCCATTCTTCAAAAACAGTAAACAACTCTACACTTAATGAATTATTCAATTTACAAATGACATAAAAACTAACGATAAACGTAGTTCGTTACACAAATACTTGTTTCAACCTGCATGTTATTTTAACATACAAAGGAGGGTTAAGATCAGTGCCACAACAAGAAAAAGTTTGTGCCAGGCATTATGTCCTGTTTCAATATATAATATCCCACTATCATTACAAATATGTTTCCTTAATTGGTAACTGGCGTCTGTTGATAGTTTCAATGTTGGACACGTCGAGAAATCCAGTAAAAAGAAACGGGTATTACTTTGTAAATGTTTCGGGTTAATTTGTGTAGAACAACTTTCAGCACTTAAACACTATTGTGGACGTTTGTTTGAAAATACCTTTAGAGGATACACACCCTGAGCTTCACAATAGGTTTAAAGGAGCCTATATCTATCAAATATCTGTTCGTATGTACACCCGCACAATAAAAAAGCGAAGTCGTCCGGAAAAATGAAGACATTTTGGCAAGCTTTCTAAGTAAAATATACTTTCTCAATACTGCGAGACATTTCGTCATGTTCTACCCTAAAACGATTCACCAGCAAACAACATCAAGCTTGAACTTATAGACGTCCCTGTATACATTTCACACTAACACCATAAGCATCCATTAAGTCACATTTCATCACACTTAAGTTAGAGACATGTGTGTATATGTTGAATCAAATGATAGTTCAATGCTTTCCTTCATAATTAAAGATATAAGTATCTCTTGGTTAAAACGCAAGAAGATACTAACAGTTATCTCTTGATTTGATGCTCTCTTATAAACCTCATTTATTTCCATTAATCAAAACTTAATGTATTTGCGTAAGCATTAAACACGTATAGACCAAACGACATGTGTTCTTGGATAGATTCAAATGGCTATTGTGTCTCAAAATCTCAGTAAATCGCAAAAAACAAAGAGAAAACAGCCATATACAGAGATTTTGTCTAAAAGTCTTCCTCATGATAAAGAAGTGTATACATTTATTGCTCCTAAAATGTAAGTTTGGTAAACACTTTGAATGTAAAGGGTGTGGAAGAGGAGAAAGAAAAAGCTTTATGAAATTCAAAGCTATGTGTATGGAATTGGTCGATAAAATGTAAAAGGTACAATTTTTAATTGTATTGTAAAACGCGGAAACAAAAATGGAGGATTGCTATTGACGATCATGTTCTTCGTTTCTTCCTGTTGTTTTGTCTCAGATGAGTTTCTTAGTGACAGAATTCAAATTTGTCTCGGGAACAAATATAACAAATGATGAACTGAGTCCCCTTGTCTTGTATGGTAGATACAAACGTTCATAAATACGTATTAGCCAGAACCATGAGAAGCAATAATGCAGCCTTGCTTGCATTTCTCATCTAAAGTGTAAACCTCAATACGCTCTTCGACAAATTGCAAATATATGATCATGAATTCAGGCTTAGCACTAGAATGGCCTGGCGTTTTTTTTAATGTAAATTTCTTGTCCACTGATGAGTATTGGGTCTTATGAATCAATATAGACTATATCTCATTCAAACAAGGGAGGTGAGCAAACAATCAAATTACACCGAAATTTTCTCAGACATGTGTAATCCCTTTACCAAACACCAATTTTCGACTGTCCAAAATTGAAAGAGTTTGCAGACGACATTTCAAAATGTGATGAAAATAAAAAACAATTTTCTGATTGGGCAGAAAACGTTGTCGTAAAAGGAGAAATTGATCGTTACGATCGGTTTCTCCTTTTCACACAATGCTTTCCAGAGTCGTCTGCAACAAACTGGTCAAATGTCGTTCTTGTTTGGTAATGGGTTAATACAGATACCAATCCATGGCAATACTTTCTTTCCAGTCAATCACACATTAATTTCTCTCATGTCATGTAACGAACCCTGAACAAAGTTTTTTTACAACCATCAATCACTTTTGGTAGTTCTCAAATCACCGGTCCTTTGGCGTCTTTGTTCAATGAAGCGTTTGGGTAGCCTCTTTTTATCGTACACTTGGCCCAGCAGTTCAAAGAAGTCAATGAAAAAGGTGGAAAAGTTCAGAAACCAGCCCAGTTCTGATGTCGTATAGTCCTGGGGGAAGGTATGATGGTAGTTATGGAAACCCTCGCCCGCTGCGAACATCGCCACAGCCGGGTTCTCGGCCGGGTTTATCCGCGTGTCATATGGCCTTGACCCCCACATGTGGGCGGCGCTATTCACCAACCACGTGGCGTTCAGGATGCAACAGTATCTTAGCAACGCCGGAATGGCGAACGCGATGTGCCAAGATTCGCCGAAAAAGTAGACCGGAACGACGGTCGGGACGATAAAGCACATGAGGATGACCGACTCTTTGTAGATTCTGAAATATAAACAAAGGGAGATAACTTTCTTTCTGAGTTTACAACTGCAGGGTTGTCGGACTTCTATTGTAAACCCTGATTTAAATTTCAAGTCCTTAGTAATAATAGCAAAGAGAAACAGATACAATAATGATGACACAAATGGATCAGTAGACTGGATAAAGTGAGTGTCAACAGGACTTTAACAATCCTTGACATAATTAATGAATTATACGGTTAAAGAGCAATGACATCGTTTACGTAATGATTGGTTCTGCTTTCCTTCGTAAATGTCTTACATCTGAAAGGTTGAGCTAATTATTTATCTCTTCTACTTACTGTCTCTGTATTCTACATAAAGGGTCTGCTACAGGTATTTAGCAATCCTTAACATAGATCATGAATTGAATGTTACGTTTTCCTTTGTACATGTATCGTATTGCAATGGTTGAGCTATTTATTTATCTCTTCTACTTACTTTCTCTGTATTCTACATACGGGGTCTGCTAGTAGATCGGATATATCGAGTTGCTTCCCTTTCGCCTTGACATCCGGGTGTTTCCGTGAGAGGAGCCAGCCGACATGGGAGAAGAAGAAGCCCCTCAGTGCATTATGCGGATCTGCGTCCGTCTCCGTGTATTTATGGTGAACGCGGTGGTCACGGGCCCATTCTATAATGTCGTTCTGCGAAAAAGAATAACCATGTTGTTAATGGTTTCCATAGTGATAGTTATAGTTAGTTTCTGAGACAGGTCCCATATGGGTCCTATTCGTCAGTGTCATACCAACATGTTTCAGTTTTGTAACGGCTTTCCTGGATGGATCAGTACTAGGTGTAGGGCTCTGAAGTGACTTGCCAAAGACCACTCCCACGAAACAAGAGGTCTCGTTGTGGCCCGAAACCTGGACTTCCGAGTTATTCGTTCACCACCGAGCAGTTAGGTTTTGACATTCTCTGTATTCCAACCAATACAATATATTTGGATCAAAGCTTTCAAGTGGTATTATCCCTTTCTTTTTTCTTCTTTTTTGCTTTTACATTAAGAATCTTGTGGGAATTTCCACTACTGTAAATTGTAAAGTAGAACTCGACAAAGTTCATTAGGTTAGCGCGGATGAAATAGTTCAGCAGTTTCTCGGAAGGATTGCCGTTTCTGGACTTTACAAAAATGTCCAAATAACACGATATGATGTTGCACGTGTTTGGCATGCTTGGTAAAAGCGATACCATTATTAGGATGGTAGTTCAAAACTAAAAATGTTGTTTCCCATTTGGACCACGGGAGCTATTTCTTTAAACGTTTGTAACTTTATAGCGAGAGATATCAAAACCTGGCTCAACCATCGTTTACCAAAATATTTATGTATAGTCCTTTGTCGGAATGAATTTTATCAAATTAGTTAAATAATAACTTGATCATTACGTATAATTTGTCAAGCCTGTGGTATTTAGGTTTTCCGAACGAGATAAATGATTCATGCAAGTTCTCCAACTTGCATTAAGGTATATCACCCCTATTTAAGAATGGCAAATATCGACAAATACCGGTAGCCGCCGACAATTACCGAAAAATCTACGGACGCCACTCGAAGATTTTCGTAAACTATTCGGACCATGTCAGCATTGGCGATGTTTTCCGGCTTTTAATGAGGTTTATATACTTAAAACCTGTGGTATGTGGAAAATCTGTAAAGTGAGTTTCATACTTAAACATTGAGACCGTTCTCATTGTTTCTAACGGGAACCTAGTTCATGACTATATGAAGTACTTTGTACTGAACCCCTTGTATATGAAGTGTATGTACATGTAGCCGACAGTTTGACAACCAACCCTTTTGTACTAGACTAGTCCGAATCATACAAATTGAAGAATTTGCAACAGGTTATTTCCTTGTTATATATCGAGAGCTCATTAAAGGCACCTTCCCAATTGGAAATCTTTTTAAAATCATGTCGTTTTCCCAAAAATTCAAAGTCACACCAGCTTTTTGGCTTCCCAATTCAGCAGTTTCATCGATGCAATTTCCCAATCTCCCAATTTAACCCTTTACCAAACGCCAAATTTTCGACTTTCCAAAATTGAAAGAATTTGCAGACGACATTTCAAAATGTGATCAAATTTGAAAATAATCTTCTGGTAGGGAAGAAAGTATTGTGGGAAAAGGAGAAATTGCTCGTTTTCCAGAATCGTCGGCAATGATGTGGTTAAATGTTGTTATTAATTGGTAATGGAAGAAAGCCCTATGCAATTAGTTTTACCCATCGAAATACGACTTATAATGTGATGAGTCTAGCCTTACTTGGAAGGCCATCGAGTCGAGTGTGGCGAGGAATATCCGTAATGGGAGCCGGGCCTTGAAGGATCTGTGAGACCATAGTCTGTGCGCCCCCACAGTGATGCCCAATCCGCTTAGATGGTACAGGAGCAGCGCTGCAATAAATACACCAGTTAACCGATTACCAAGCAATAACGACATTTAACCAGTTTGTTGCAGACGACTCTGGAAAACTTTCTGGAAAAAGGAGAAATTGCTCTTATCGTGCAATTTCTCCTTTTCCCACAATGTTTTCTGCCCTACCAGAAGATCATTTTTTAATTACATCACATTTTCAAATGTCGTCTGCAAATTTTGGACAGCCGAAAACTTTTGGACAGTCGAAAATTTGGTGCTCGGTAAAGAGTTAAAATCACCTGTAACCAACATTTCAATTGACCTTATTCCCCATTTGGAAAGTTCTGTGTTGTTTCAGTGATTGTAATGGTTTTATATCGCGTCAACAATGGTCAAGTTATATATAGGGTATGACTCCAAGCTTAAATGTACCTACGTGATTGTTAAGTCGGGTAGAAACATCATCAACGTGTAGGCACGGATTTAAATTAACAGGATTACATTTACAGATACCATTATGACAAAACGATATATATAAATCCTTTCATCAGAATAATTTCCAAAGACTTCGACAACAGGGTACCGTTTTACTGAACATACCAAGCCAAGAAGGATTTGCGTTGAGTTAAAAACAAAATTCCCTCTTATTTCAAAAGTGAGCTTAGCAATATTGCAAAGTAACATCTACATGAAATCGTCTCTCCAAGACGTTTCCAATGACGTGTCACATTACAATGCTGTGTTTTCATGACGCAGATATTTTCCTTAACCCATTTCTAAACAATGACGACATTTGACCAGTTTGTTGCAGACGACTCTGGAAAACTTTGAGAGAAAAGGAGATATTGCTCTTAACGAGCAATTTCTTCTTTTCCCAAAATGTTTTCTGTCCTGGCAGAAGATAATTTTTTCTATTTCATCACATTTTGAAATCTCGTCTGCAAACTCTTTTGATTTGGTACAGTCGAAAATTTGGCGTTTGGTAAAGGGTTATGTCGTTTAGTAAAACGGTACCAATGTCTGTCAAATTGAGGTATTATGGTTACAGGTAGTCCGGATATCTGGTCCCGAAGGCTGTTGCTATTTTGACTTACGCCTTTGAAGCACGATAAATGTTCAAATGATGAAAAAAGCTTCGTTCACGGAACATTATTGAGACTAGGTTGCAGGGTGAAGCAATCATCGTCGACAAACCATCACAAGTGGAATGTTCTAAAGGTCGCTTACAACGCACTTACCCCATAATAACGTGGCTATTTTCGCCTGTGGAATCAGATATATCCCGTAAATAGATGCCACGTGTAGTGAGCCGATTAGGAAGACGTTGAGCCAGACTATCCGTGTCGGTGGCCGCTGTTTTGTCTCCCCGGGATATTTCTCGTCGCTGGTATTGGCGTCTCTACTGAGAACCTCGGGCTGAAGGTCAAGGTCATCGGAGCACATTTCCGTGACGGTCGGACTCCCGTTTTCTGATGCAAGACCCATGTCTACAGAGAGAATGTAAGTTAGAATATGTTTAGGATAATAATAATAGCAAGAGAAAATCAGTAGTCTGTAACTATTCCGTAAAGAGATGGGACACTCTGTTAGGCTAGTCTAGAGCCTTGGAAGTGGTCAAGCTTTTACTAATTGATATAGTATTTCAACTTAAATTTATATGTAGCCTATAAACCATAAGCACAAAAACCACTATGGCAAAAGGAATAGTTTCTCTTCTTTTCACACACAGTTCTACCGATAGCTACACAGAGAATATCTGATATATTACATGATGTTGTATTACTTAGAATTCTCACGAAACTTCGATATGATGGTATGGGTCTCTGTCGTCATTTGTCTGGTTCACAAAATTTAAGGTAGAATACCCCAAATCCGCCATTCTTAAACTCTTTCTTATGTCGGATTACTTTGGTTATTCTCAGTTTATATGTACATCAATCGGTGAAAAGCGAATAGTTCCGACCCCGACCGATGTATACCGAGCACGACCGAATTGATCCGATCAGTTTCAAAATGGCGGATTATGGGTATTCTACCTTAAGTTGTAATCCAGACACGTCCGTCCCACATGATACTAACGTTTCTCAATAAGAAGTGATGTCTGTTTAATGAAAATGTTATTATTTCACTGTTCTCATTCAATTGGACGCTTTCTAATTGAATAATCCACCATCAATAGAAAATACACAAATTTAAGATTGTTTATCCTGATCATAAGATGGGTGTGTGTGACAGTTATGTTCATTGAATGCATTTGTAAATATGAAAATCGATATAAAAATCGTTGATTGCTTGAGGCAATATCAAAGTTCATGTAGCCAATTACTAATCATTCATTAATTATGGGTTTTAAATCGCGTCAACAATATTTCAGTTATGTTTAGTTGTCCGATTCGTAATGATTAAAGAATAATCTAACACTCATTACCAATAATGGCTGGTCAAGCCGGGTAAAACCATCGGCATTCCGGAGGTCAACCAGGAAACTACCTCTAATGAAGACCCAAATGCCGTCATCGAAATTTAAACTCACGCGGTGAGGGGCCATGTGATTCCAAGTTTTGTAGAAAAGTACCACGGAGGGTCATATTAATTTTTGCAGATTGTTTTAAGTAGACAAGACTACACAACGAGCACTGGAAAACAGCTGAGCTAGTCCTAAGGAAGGCATGAATGGTGTGTAAAACTTGAAAAGATATATATCGGTGCATTGGGGGATTGATTCATCTCGGCGAAACAACTATAATCAGGCCCTATATCGAAATCAGTATACAGCTTATTGGTGAATGTACTAGAGATTCAATAAGCACGAATGTTTTAACATCTTTATTCACGCCAAGACCCGCCATTTTGGTGCAGCGAAGTATTCTCATCCTATTTAACTTACTCTATATCCAGATGATTGTGTGACGCAGACGGTGCAATGTTTGCCCTTGATACAAACACAGAGGTTTATACAAACACAGAGGAAATTGCACCGTGAGGTGCACCTGGTTATTCCACGCACCGATTCAAGTATCTGTCAAACAGCGTTCATGTTTTATGCCCTTTTCCCGGTCTGAATGCGGAATAGCGCTCCGATATTACCTCAATGATGGAACAACAGATATTCTGATATACAATGTGCTTCCTTGAACCAGAAGTACCGAAGTTATGTTACTTTGAGCATACTCAAGATAAAAAAGAATCGCAACATTCTCGCTTATGATTGGTGGATATCTGGGATAAATAATGGTTTGACCAATCAAAGCGCGGAACCATAAAATGTCCTCAGTTTTGTTAACTTACATATCATGTTGTCGGCGACTTTAGCAGCATAGCGGATATGTCAATACCAGCCTTTTAAAGAGCTCCAATCGGAGTGACGATGTGTTAACCCTTATAGTGCTGGAACCTACTCCATGCTTATGCAAACAGGTTAGATCCAGGCCAGCCGCCAAGAAAATTGGCGGCTGGCCTGTGATCTAACCTGTTTGCTACTTTGAGTATCTTTCCTCATCAGAATTAAGCAGATATTTAAGGATTAGGAAAGCAGACGACACAAAAAAGTATTTTTAGAAAATTACCCATTACCCAGCATTACAAGGGTTAAGTTCCCAGCGAGAATACGCCATACATTATCTTGCTATGTCTGGGAAAGGTTTACAGTAGTCTGACTAGGGTCCTGTAATTTCACTAATGCGTAGTAGTAAGAACACGCAGTAAAGATGAAGATCCCTTAACGGGAGTGTTGCCTCTTTATTCGTTAACCCACAAGAATGGTCACACACAAATGATAGATATTCTATAAATCATGAATAGCAACCAACAACGTGTGTTTGACTATATATTTACCATTTACCGTTTGTTACCGGATAAAGGCTTAAGCACATGACTCATACGGCTTTCCTCGATCCACAAGTACTAGGCCAGGGCTCTGAATTGACTTGCAAAAGACAACAGACAACTACCACAAAACAAGAGTTGTCGCCGGGGCTCGGACACGGGACCCCCCGACTTTTGAGTCCACCACCTTAACCACTGAGTCACGCAGGACCCTATCGAATGATAGTTTAAAAATCTTTAGAAATCTATCAGTAGTGGTGGAAAAGGGAAATTGTACATAATGATTTTCATTAATGCCAAACCAAATGTTTTATGTCATTCCCACCATTTAACAAAATGTTACATTGCGTGTTGAGATAAGTGAAGAACATATGCTCGCCCTCAACATGAACATGTCAGACAAAGACACCTTGATTTATAAACGCTTTTCTATTGGGTCTACCACAACTACGAAAGGATCACCGATTTTTGGAATCGAACATGGATAGTTCGGTTTTAAGCTCCGAATGCTCACAACTTTATATTATCTCTCAATTCTCTTAACCCTTACCAAATGCAAAATTTTAGACTGTCCTAAATTGAAGGAGTTTGCAGAGGATATTTCAAAATGTGATGAATTTGAAAAATAATCTTCTGATAGGACAGACAACATTGTAGGAAATGGAGAAATTGCTCGTTTAAAGCAATTTCTCCTTTTCTAACGATGTTTTCCAGAGTCCTCTGCAACAAACTGGTCAAATGTCGTTATTGTTTGGTAATGGTTTAAACAAACTGACTCGGGGTATCCATCGAGCATCAGACCTCCACGGTAATTTCTTTCCTGATATTTTAGGCAGGTATAACCATGTCAACAGTTGCAATTATAAACACTCTCATCGTATTCACCCCTTCAAACTTCTAGGCTAGGGCGCTGAAGTGTTTTGCCATAGGAACTATACGAAATCAACGATGTCGGTTGGGATCGAGCTCAGAACCCCTGAGCTACAAATCAAACCCCCTTACCAATTGGGCAACACAAGATCCATACGAAAATAATTCATATATGGCTAAATGATTCAACCATATTATATATGGGTTTTACATCACATCAACATTATTTCAGTTATGTAGCGATGCCCGACTCTTAATGATGGAGGAAGACCCCATAATCAACTGCCCATAAGGGCTGGTCAAGGTGGGTAGAACCATCGGCATTCCTTAAGTCAGTCGGGAGACTGCCTCTCATTAAAATCCATATCCCTCTCAGGATTTGAACCCACGCGGAGAGGGACCATGTGATTTCAAGTTCTGTACTCTAACCACTAGGCCACGGAGGCCCCGATTCAACCATAGCAAGTTGTACAAATCACCTTCCCACATATACAAATACATGCTCAATAACTTTACATTTATGACTCTTCTTTGTATACATCATGGAATGATTCCCTGCGCAAAACCTAGATGCATAGCTCCCATGACTCACTGCTCAGAGTGCAATACATGTATACACGTAGAAAGAACCAGACAAGGTAAAGTATCTGGAACATCAACGGAACAAACCTTATGAATCCTATTGACTATCCAGTGATATTGGCATCCATTCGAATCCTCTGAATGAGACGATTCTAATAAGTACCAACACACAGGATTTAAGGGCGTGGTTTTGTTATACCGAGTCGATGTGCTCGGAATATCTTGAACTATCATGGGAGATGTATACGTAGACTATACATGAAGGCTTCGCATATTCGCTTGTAAAGGCAGCGAAAATAAGCATTACACCAAATGCCTCTACTTCACGCTTGTTTGCACTTGGTAACATAACCAACATGAATTGCTCCCTTAACACCCTATACTTCAACACACTACCACCTAACGCCACATTTCTGCGTCTTGCAAAAGACGACTTTTAAAAAGCATTGTAGCAAAAGGAGAAATTGCTTGTCACAAGCAATTTCTCCTTTTGCCACAATGGTTTTTCAATCTATTCACATATCACAACAGCAGAACCGAAAGGCTTTTCACGTGTTTACAAAGCTTTTCTAATGTCGTCTGCTTCAAGTAAGAATACTCTCGTCTGCAGATAGCAAAGACCTAAGATTGTTTCTGCATTTCTATATTCTCTACTGCATAGAACATCTTCTTTGTCGAGCGTTCGGCTCAAAGTTTATTCGATACTTTGTGGTAAAAAAAAATGTTTCTTTACCGTCTTGGCTTCCATCATTGGGATGTATCATGTCTACATTCTTTAGAAAAGACCTTACTTAATCAATTGATATATATTATAATTTGCATTCGTTTATCATGTTAACTCATTATCAAACAAAGGAAGCATTTCGTTGTTTTGTAAAATAAAAATTTGTTTAAACTAATAGTAAACAATAGAACAAGAAACACAAACAGCAGAAAATAGTAATGTTTGTTATGATATTATTTATAATAATAATAATAATAATAATAATAATAATAATAATAATAATAATAATAATAATAATAACAATAATAATAATAATAATTATAATAATAATAATAATAATAATAATAATAATAATAATAATAATAATAATAATAATAATCACATTGATTAATAATGTTACTGGTGTTGATAAATTGATACGAATCCATATCGTTGACAGCGGCAAAGAAAACTCGAAAGACATTTCATCCTTAGTAACATTACAACAACACAAAAACGATTCAGAAATTTATGGTTACAACAAACTTCAACTTCAAATCCATTTGCTAAAGATTTGAACAGACGTATGTGATGATATAACCAATAGGAGCACAATTGTGGTTAATTTATATAAACTTTATAATTAAATGATCTATTTACCTGTTATTTTTCCACAAAATCGCGTACTAACACTAACTAGTATCTCTAACGTGTATTATTTCGTTTTTCAAAAACATTTACAAGACGAGTGATATTTATTGTGGCGCGACTCCCCCAACCGACCAATCACATCAATGCCGGTATGTCGCGTGCACATGGTAAATCGGAAAACCCCATAAATCTATTTTTAGAAATAACCTGATGGGAGCGCGCAGCTGATCGAGAAAAGGCTTCAAAAACCGATCCTCAAATACGAATGGGTAAAAGCTTAATTCGGCCATTAATCGGATAAAATACGGCAATATAACACTAACAGAGGAGGCAACTCGAAACTACTGTGGAAGTAACGAAAAATTACTCGTGTTAGCAAACTCTTTTAGACAACATTCATTTCTTTCCTTTAGATAAATGGATTCATTCCGTTTCATTTAAAAGTCCAGCTGTCATTTGCTAGTCGTCTGTATTTGATACGAGAGAACAAAACAATATCATACAGTAAAAGGGTGAAAATTACAGTAATTGTATTTGATACGAGAGCACAAAACAATGACATAAATGGTAAAGTGATTTGAATAAGACAGTAATTCGCATGTTTCTCGCACAATATGTAGACTCAAGCACTTTACAAGAGCGTGTACAAGTGTTTGCATAGAAGGTTCACTAACTGGAAGGATAACCCGTTTAGATGTCGCGTATCTTACATCATCCATCCAGTGTTCACGATCTCAGACGACCATCGCGTCATGGTCAGAGTTGTCCGTCGGGTTTCCTCCTAGCTGTATCTATTGTGTTATCCCTTTACCGAACGCCAAATTTTCGACTGTCCCAAATTGAAAGAGTTTGCAGACGACTTTGCAACGTGTGATGAAATTGAAACAATATTCTTCTGACAGAGCAGAAAACATCATGGGCAAAGGAGACTTGCTCGTTTAGAGCACATTCTCCTTTTCCCACAATGTTTTCCAGAGTCGTCTGCAACAAACAGGTCAATTTGACGTAGTTTCAATGTTCTTAAAATTTCACTAGTTTGATTTATTTATTCACAATATATGAGGCCTCCGGCCCATAATACAAACATATTTTTTACAATATTTCCCTGATATATATGTTACATAATTATTAAAAAGCATTAACATACAATTTGGAATTAAGTATTTTCTGTTTCAAGAGGTCTGTAGCAGGCATATCGAACATATGTATACAAATATATAAGACAATCCTATGAAAAACGGTGTGAAAATAATGAGAGAAAAGTAGAATTCGCCTACAGCGAGCTAATACTCCCTTTGTCACAATGCCCTCAATGGTTGATATATTTGTTAAGTTAGCAGTAGACGAATTGAATACATATAGACAAACAGACAGAATACAGAACAAAGCTGTGTTCATGCTTAAAGAAAGTTGGAAATATTGTGGAAAAGGAAGGATCCACTCATGGAGAGCGAATTCCCCACTTGCCTCAATTCTCCCAAAGATTGTCTGTCAAAATGTCCGCAGCAGACAACATTGAACACATTTAGGTAAAAGATCAAACTACTAACTGAAACATTGCTTTATCCCTTTTTACAATAGAAGTATCTTATCAAAGGTTGTCTGTAACGAAGGGTGCAGCAGGTGTTTCTGAACACAGCTGGGTAGATGAACAATATTCATATAAAGCTGAGTGAATTCTTAATACAAGAAAGATAACATTGTGACGAAAGTATTCGCACACAATGAGCGATTTCTACTTCTATCACAATGCCATCATTGCTTATATTTTGCGGAGTCTGCAGGAGATAATTTTAAACACATCTAGATAACAATGTAAAATGTATAGTAAAATTAATTTACAGCCTTATAAAAAGTAAAAACTCTGCGACCAAGGGATACGCTCATGATCAGCAAGTTCTCCCCTTATCGCAATATTCTCAAAGGCTGTCCTTTTAAATTCAGTTTTAGGTCAATTCAACCCATTACTAAACGGCAATTTTTGAACTGTCTCAATTTGAAAAAGCATGCAGACGACAATTTAAAATGTGATAAAATTGAAAAACAAAGTTTCGATAGGGTAGAAAACATTAAGGGAAAAGGATAAATCGCGCATGAAGAGCAATTTCATCCTTTCTCGCAATGTTTTCTTAAGTCGTCTGCTTCAAACAAGTAATCACTAGAGTTCGTTCGGCATAGGGTTAAACACATCTAGGCAGATGTACACATCATTGAATGAAACACTGTGTTATTGTGTAATATATAAAAATAGGAGTTGAAAGCAGTTAGCCTCTAATACGGGCAAATTCAAATTGACGCATTTTCACTGGATGGAAATGTCTAACGTATGATAGAGTGGACAAAAAAAAGTATATCTAATGTTTTCACTCTGTTTTTAGGCAATTTATAATCTATAGCTGATTGTTATAGTTTGAATAGAAATCTCACTAGTTGAAAGGGTCACCGGTTGAAAGGGTCACTAGTTGAAAGGGTCACTAGTTGAAAGGGTCACTAGTTGAAAGAATGCATATCTTACATCATACATCGTGCATCCAATGTACATGATATCAGAAGACAATTGACTCGAGGTCAAATTAACCTGTCTATCTTCTCTTGTTGTTTATCTACTTTCGTAAGAAACGATGAACAAAAAAAACTAGCTCTCAAAACAACCTTACTTCATTCATACTTGTTCTTATGGGAGAGTCATAGAAAGCACTATGTTAAGAGAGGGAACACTCCACCTTTGTTTTTGTCACAACGATTTTTACCAGGTCACCACCGCCTAGGTACATGGGTAGGGCGAAAATTACTCATGTATAATGAGATCGAATGTTCAATAGTCGGGACGGGCCATTACAAAGGCGATACCAAATTGTTACACGGCTTTCTCTCATGGCTTACCCATTACTAGTCTCAAGAATGATCCGTGAACGAAGATTTTTTCAACATTTGGACATTTCAGGCGTCAGTAAATAAAGCATCAGCCTCCGAGACTAGAAATCTGGACTAAACCCATTACCAAACAATAACGACATTTGATCTTAACAAGCAATTTCTCCCTTTTCCACAATGTTTTTTGCCCCATCATCATATCTTGAAATGTCGTCTGCAAACTCTTTCAAATTGGGACGATCGAAAATTTGGCGTTTTGTAAAGGGTTAAGGTGGACTGGCATTCAACACCATTTTCAACAGTGTTTTATTTATATCACAGACGTAAGCACATCTATCCATACTCCTGATATGTTCCAACTAAAACTGCACAATATTCTTTTAGACCCTTAACCAAACGGCAAATGTTCGACTGTCCCAAATTGAAAGAGCTTGCAGACGACATTTTAAGATATGTTGAAATTGAAAGTGAATTTCTGATAGGGCAGAAAACATTGTGGGGAAAGGGCTTTAAGAACAATTTCTCCTTTCCCCACAATGTTTTCCAGATTGGTCTGCAACAAACTTGTCAAATGTCGTTATTGTTCGGTAATGGGTTAAGTTTGAATGGCATTCAACATCATTTTCAACAGTGTTTCAATATTCTTTTATATTCTTTTACATCGCAGCGGTCAGCAACCAGATTGCAGACGATATGTTCGTAGAAGATCTTGTTTTAAGCGAGCACACTTAAACTGTGCATGGACATTTCTCAGTATGCTGCAATGGCTTGTGTCAGTATACTAAAGCGTATTGATAATGATGGTATAGGTTAACCCTTTCCCAAACAACAGATTTTCGACTGTCTCAAATTGAAAGAGTTTGAAGACGACATTTCAAAAATTGATGAAATAAACTTCTGATATAATCGTTAAGAGCAATTTCTCCTTTTCCCACAATGTTTCCAAGAGTCGTCTGCAACAAACCTGTCAAATGTCGTTATTGTTTGGTAATGGGTTAAGGGAATAGCAATCGGTTAAATAGGGTTAAGTTGGATTGGCATTTATCATAATTTTCAACAGTGTTTCAATATTCTTTTGTATTCTTCCATATCGCAGTGGTCAGAAACCAGGTTGCAGACGACATGTTTGTAGAAAATCTTGTTTTAAGCAATCACACTTTAACAGTGCATGGGCATTTCTCAGTATGCTATAATGGCTAATAAGAATTCGCGGTGCCAGTATTGATTATGCGTATGGATTATGATGGTATGGGTTAACCCTTTCCCCAACAATGACGACAGTTGACTACTTTGTTGCAGTCGACTTTCGAAAACCTTGTGGAAAAAGGAGAAATTGCTCGTAACGAGCAATTACTCCTTTTCCAACAAGGATTTTTGCTCTTTCTGAAGAATATTTTTCAATTTCATCACATTTTGAAATGTCGTCTGCAAACTCTTTCAATTTGGAACAGTCGAAAATTTGTTGTTTGGGAAAGGGTTAAACATTTCAAAATATGTCTTCCAATTCAGACTTTGAATTGTTTGTAACAATCGTACGGATTCGTCATAGCTATTAGTCCTCTCCCAAACAACACGGATAATATAGAAGGATGGGTGAAAGTATTCGAAGGTTTAGGGCTATACTGTAGAAACACCTTCACTTTCGTAAAAGGCTTGCTACAGTAATGCGTTGAACAATTGATATGGCGTATAAGTTTGCTGAACTTTAATACACGTGGCCTGTCAACAAGTTGTGTAAGTAGATCGTTGCTCTAAACAATCAATAAACTTCTGTTGGACTTTGATGCGATGCTAGATTTGATCAAAAGTACTTTTAATCTTTACTCTGTTAATAAAATCACATAAGTGACCATTTGGTGTCTGAAATCACTTTTCACATGATGATTGATATACATATTCACCCAGTACTGTCAGATCTACCCTTTACCCTTAAAATGCTGATTATTAAAAAAAAAAAAAAAATAAATGTGTCGTCTGCTTTCCCAAACCATAAATATATGCTTAATTTTAACGTGGAAAGATACTCAGAGAAGCAAACAGATTAGGTCACAAGTCAGCCGCCAATTTACTTGACGGCTGACTTGGATCTAAGCTGTTTGCATAAGCATGAAGTCTGTTCTCGCTCTTTAAGGGTTAGGCAGATATCTCATATCCCATGTTTCTCTCATAACATAGCTATGTATACATAGACGTTATCAATTTTGAACTATAAGAATAGCCTGACACTGTATCTGTAGGTTGACTAATTTGTGTTAAACGCTACTTTCAAAAGTATCTCATCATCATCATCATCATCATCATCATCATCATCATCATCATCATCATCATCATCATCATCATCATCATCATCATCATCATCATCATCATCATCATCATCATCATCATCATCATCATCATCATCATCATCATCATCATCATCATCATCATCATCATCATCATCATCATCATCATCATCATCATCATCATCATCATCATCATCATCATCATCATCATCATCATCATCATCATCATCATCATCATCATCATCATCATCATCGCATCATCATCATCATCATCATCATCATCATCATCATCATCATCATCATCATCATCATCATCATCATCATCATCATCATCATCATCATCAAAGTCATCAAAGTCAAAAGTCAATCAAAGAAAAAAGTCCTAAGAAGGCATCTTTGACAATACGACATATTTCATTACAAATGAGGACTATTAGCTTCAGTCATGAAATCATCATTGTGTAAATTTCTCTCTGGGCATGAAATATTTCTACATTCAACATAAACCTTATGAAGAAAAGCTCTAGCGGAAATTGCTATTGGTTTTCCTTATATGAAGGTCCAATAGGGAATGTGACTATAGGGTTTGCTTGACTTTTAATTATTTAATAAAGCGGTTGCTATTTCCTTAACCCATTACCAAACAATAACGACAGTAAGCTAGTTTTTTGCAGACGACTCTGGAAAACATTGTGGGTAAAAGAGAAAGTGCTCTAAACGAGCAATTTCTCCTTTTCCCACAATGTTTTCTGACCAATCAGATCTTTTTTCAATTTCCATCGTATTTTGTTATGTCGTCTGCAGAATCTTAGAATTTGGGACGGTAAAAAATTTGGCGTTTGGTAGAGGGTTAATATAAAAATTTGCCTATTGTTTTCCCTTTGTTTCAAGCATGAAACAATGCCAAATATGTAATGCTTGACGATTAAAGTTATCATAGAATAATTTGTTATCAAACAAATATGACGTGGTCCATTTAAGTAAAATATATGTCAATATCGAAGGTTTGGGCTTTTTACTTTTGGTTTGGCTCACACGTGTCGATATCATTCACTTATTTTTAGACTATTGTGTCTACTTCGAGCGTACAAAGTGCAAAGTAAATCTGGTCCTATAGATTCCCTCATTCGTAAACATTTTACCACAAAAATTATGTCAAAAGGACTATCCCAGGTTTAGGAGTTAATATATTTTAGATGAAATGTCTTTTATCCTTTTCCCAAACAACAAATTTTTCAGTGTCCCAACTTGAAAGAGGTTGCAGACGACATTTCAAAATGTGACGAAATTGGCAAATAATCTTCTGATAGGGCGGAAAACATTGTGGAAAAAGTAGAAATTGCTCGTTAAGAGCAATTTCTCCTTTTTCCACCATGTTTTCTGAAGTCGTCTGCAACAAAGTTGTCAAATGTCGTTATTGTTTGGGAAAGGGTTAAGGATAAAAAGACATAACATGACTGCTAAAATAGGCAAAACTGAATTGTTGGTATGATTGTGTGGTGGAGATAAAGCACATTTGTGCTACAGATATAGTAAATCGTTTCAATTGTTTATTTCGTAAATTTGAAAAACCCTTAGGCAGGCGTTTTCCATTTCACATTTCCATATGGGCGGGAAATGGTTAATAACCAATACGCAAAAACCGTCGGGAAGGTACGAACTGAATTATTCGTACGAACAATTTCCTCATTTTTCAAACGACGATTCTCGATGAGATTTGTTGTGTATAATGTCCATTTTTATTGACAGTTGAAAACCTTTTCGAATTAGGAACAAAGAAATAGTTTTAGCAGAAGAAATCAATATTTTATTAAACACACGTTTCGGACGTTACTGTATGTCTTCTAATACAGGTTATTAATCTGTTAGTCTGGTTCCCGTCGTCCTATAATAATTTAGTGCGTCACGCACCCACCAAAAATGACGGTTCCCTTTATACTCAAAAGTACATGTTAACAATGTAATGTTAAGGGGCAGGTAATCCAAACTTATCAATCGGTATCATATTATTTATTATTTACATAATTTGAAATTCACGACACCCATAAGACGGTATATGAAATTACCAATTAGCATAATAATAGCGGTTCACTGTTTTATTCACCGTGTCATTATGTGTTGCAACATACATGCTAGTTATTTCATTTGCTTGTATGCTATAAGGAAAAGCAACATATTCTGTACTTTGCGGTGTCATTGAAGTGTATTACATGACACTTTCCGCTCGGAAATGTATTTCAATATAGCACACGTTCGTTCGTTTCGTTCGTTCGTTTCGTTCGTTCGTTTCGTTCGTTCGTTTCGTTCGTTCGTTCGTTCGTTCGTTCGTTCGTTCGTTCGTTCGTTCGTTCGTTCGTTCGTTCGTTCGTTCGTTCGTTCGTTCGTTCGTTCGTTCGTTCGTTCGTTCGTTCGTTCGTTCGTTCGTTCGTTCGTTCGTTCGTTCGTTCGTTCGTTCGTTCGTTCGTTCGTTCGTTCGTTCGTTCGTTCGTTCGTTCGTTCGTTCGTTCGTTCGTTCGTTCGTTCGTTCGTTCGTTCGTTCGTTCGTTCGTTCGTTCGTTCGTTCGTTCGTTCGTTCGTTCGTTCGTTCGTTCGTTCGTTCGTTCGTTCGTTCGTTCGTTCGTTCGTTCGTTCGTTCGTTCGTTCGTTCGTTCGTTCGTTCGTTCGTTCGTTCGTTCGTTCGTTCGTTCGTTCGTTCGTTCGTTCGTTCGTTCTCGGTATACATCGAACGGGGCCGGAACTATTCTGTGTAAAGAAAATAGTTCTGGTCCAGGCATGCACGAAACCACTTTTCCGATTTTGTCTGATTTTGAATTTATATTTACAAAATGAATGTCAATAACTTCTCTGTTATCAAATCGATAGCTATTACCTACCCTTCATAATAAATTTTGACATTGAAATTTAATTGACATGGTACAAAAAGTTCAAACCATAAGATACTCTTATGATATAATACTTTTTATAACGGGATTTGTTCTATTAAATATTTGACTTTGTTATTCGGCCTTTTCTCCATTAGGGATGAAATACCTTAAATTAATTGAAAGCGAGATTGCGAAGAACAATCTTTGTATTATTTTATACTTCCCCATTTATCAAAAAGACCTACATTAATATTATAGTCATCTTTCCAGTAAAGCATGTATTCATTTACAAACTATTGCTTGCGTTGAGTATTACTAAAAAGTATATGATACATGAATGCAGTCTATTAACCAACACTTGGTTACATAACTCTTACACCATCAAGTTACTCTGTTTGGAAGAGTTATCTTCCTTTGAGAACAACAAGCGACGTGTCCAAAATAAAGAACGATGCTGACAAACAAAGCACTTTTACTCATTTTCATTCAAATATAAGATGTTATTAATGGGCTGTTGCAACTAATGCATTGAGAATGGTAAAAAGAGAATAAAGCATTAATTGAACAAGCAGTTCACGGGATCGTTAGTCTAGGTCAATAACCACCGAACAACGGTTGCCCCTGAATCGAACGAATCAAGTTCGAAACCAACAAGCAACGCTTCTTCGTGGAAACACCATAAGTAAATAAAAACGACGAGCACCACTTTCTTCATGAAAACATCACATGTCTAGAAAATACAACGATTGACACAGCATATATCAGTTATGCAAGCAACCAAGTCTTCTTTGTAAATGTATTCACCAGAGATCAGCGTGTATTATGTACGCATCAAATAAAAAGCATGCACTGTTCTGTTCATTACCTTCCAATAACCAGACTTCCGTCTTAGAATTCAAACATGTCGATATAATTTTCAAAGAATACCAAGACATGGAAATACATGCCAAATACACAATGATAAAGACAATAATAGAGTCGTTGAAGGCGGGTATCGTTTTGTTTTGAAGAGTCCACAATATATTAATATAAGAAAACAATATATGAATGAGTTATATTTCAAAAGACCAACCATACTCAAATTAATCCAGCTATTAAGATCATGCAATAAAAGTTAGGGAAACAATCTCAAATAGGCTTTTAAAAAAAGAACATTTTTCACGCATACTATGTCAGAGGCAATTGTTGTGGTTCATCCACATTGAACTAGAGCTACGTGTAATTACTCAAATGAATTTAATCTAATTTTACTTTGATAATTGACCAGTTAATATTTGAATGTTTTGATGCTTTGTATCTTATGAAAAATGACTATACCGCATGCGGTGGGCAAATAAAAGATAAAAGATAACAATATCTATTTAGCCTCTGCCTAACCATAAAATTGTTTGTTTTGTCCACATTGAAAAAGATGTAATTGTTATAAAATATTAAATTGTATTTTGATTATAGACCAATTAATATTTCTGATATTTTGTTTTTATAAAAATGACTATACACGCATTTAGTGGTCAAATTAACAATATCTACTATATACATGTTTCCTAATACGCCTCCATAACGTGATAAAAATTTTTCCTTGATGTGTTGTAGTAAACAATTTGCCTCGATAATTAAGACATAACAAAAGCGCAGAGTCAGACAGTCGAAGGTGGCATTGATATTGACATTGACCCCTTGTTCCATAGCAACCAGCATCGTCTCATAAATGGAGCGAAATTTGGCGACGAATGAATTTTGCACTTAATGCAACGGTTTCTACGTTTGTACTAACGATCGTAACGCATATTTTACCTGTACTGCTTTTTTGTTTTAACCCTTACCGAGCAATTCCTCCTTTTCCCACAATGTTTTCTGCTCTATCAGAAGTTTGTTTTCCAATTGAATCACAATTTTAAAAATGTCGTCGGCAAACTCTTTCAATTTGGGGCAGTCGAATATTTGTTGTATGGTAAAAGGTTAAGCCGTTAGTTGCATTCCACACTACGATTCACTTTACTATGGTCGTTTGAATCAAGATTGACTGTATATGTTGAAGTGCCACGAAACCCTTTAGAAAGGTAATCATAGACCCAGCTTTATTACTTTAGAGAGTGTATTTTATTGAATGTGATGAGTTTGATCATTTGTTTTTGAATCTATATGTGCACTAACATAATGCTTAATTTTTCGAAAGGTAAAGAAAAAATATAAAGATGGATAAAAATGAAAGCTCAATGAAAAAAGATAACATAAAAAAGATTGGCAGTTGAAAATATAAACGATACTTTTGGTGCTGTTATAGCACACAAACAACAGGCAGTGTTTCTTTCCAGTGCAAGCGTCCCTATTCTAAAAAGGTAAACTTTCAACCACTGCCGTGCTAGCAGAAGATTTAAGCCGATACTACCATAGAGGTTTGCCTTTCAAGGCTTTCAAGATTCTTGTGCAACGATGACACAGCACTGAAAAAAATACATAACTCTAAAACTGGACAACCAAGAAGGTTTTGCTATAAACACTTACCTCTTGTTCCATAGCGAATCCACTGCGATTTACATTAATGCGGCTTAATATTTTTGAAACTATTTTCAGCGAGAACTCGGTCGAAAATACGCAATTTTATTGCGCGGCCATTGCCAAAAGTCTGTAAGAACTACACAAAGGATGGCGGAAAACTGGGGCCAATATGACCAGAGAGATGTGCCATTCAAGAGAACATCTTGTGTAACCCTTTACCAAACGCCACTTTCTCGACTGTCCCGAATTGAAAGAGTTTGCAGACGACATTTCAAAAAGTGATGAAATTTGAAAGTAATCTTCTGATAGAGTAGAAAACATTGTGTGAATAGGAGAAATTGCTCGTCACGAGCAATTTATCCTTTTCTCACAATGTTTTCCAGAGTTTTCTGCAAGAAAGTGGTTAGATGTCGTTATTGTTTGGTAATGGATTAATTGTCCAAGTTAAGTAGTTCAATGTACATGGAAGTGTTGGACATCATTTTAAAAAATGTTTTATCTGTAACTCATGCAT
This sequence comes from Cerastoderma edule, assembly GCA_947846245.1. Classification (NCBI taxonomy): domain Eukaryota; kingdom Metazoa; phylum Mollusca; class Bivalvia; order Cardiida; family Cardiidae; genus Cerastoderma; species Cerastoderma edule. The sequence continues at coordinate 26,852,293 of OX401406.1, read as the reverse complement.
AATATTGTCATTATAAGTTGTGAAACATAAAACTGTTTCCTTCATCAAAATAAATTTAAGAACTATATTTGGAAACGAAAGTACAATACGGCGTCTCGCTCCTAACACAAAGGCGTTTCCATTGGATAAACCCGATGATTTAAGGAAGTCTTCCCAAAGTCTACAAGAACTACACAAATAATGGCGGAAAACTGGGGCCAATATGACCAGAGAGGTGTGCCTTTCAAGCGAACATCTTGTGTAACGATACCAACGCGAATAATGACTTATATACGTGAAAATTTAGACAATCAAACGTTTTGATATTGACCATAACCTTTTGTTCCGAAGCAGATATCCGACAAATCACCGAGACATTTTTCAAACCTGTCTGATAAATAGACTAGTTGAAAGCGGTGGTTTCCCATTTATTGTTTTAAAGTGGTGTCAGTCTAATAGTTACCTAGTTTTCGGACCAACAATCCCTCAGGGTGTTTGTGGGGGTGTCCAAAAGCGTATAACACACCTCTGTAAGCTTCGTGAGCGAGCATTTTGAGAAATGCTGCAATGGCAACCAATAACACTATCACAATATGAATTACACGGGTACTATCGCAAGTTCTTATAAACTTGACGGCTACCATCAAAAGCGATATGGCAAAATGATATAAAGTAAATTTCTATCAGAAAACGCTAATTACATAAGCTTTCATAATGATAATAAGAATACCTTATGTAGCTGGTTGAATTATATATTTCAACCGGTTAATTATACTCCAATCATGTTTTTCTCTTACACCGTATATTTGAAAGTGTCACTCGTATTTAGTGAAACATGACTTCAATGTCACGCAAAGGCCGGCTAGCGGAAGTGACCACCCTGAGGCGCATTTGCTGCCCGAGATGCACGGTGTGTTCGGGTTATATGTATAACAGGGTCAGGACCGCACATGAAGCCTTCAGATCGAGTTGACTGAGTTGACTTGTCACCAAAAACTATATCCTTTCTGTTTCTCTGGCTGTCTCGATCTCTGACTGTCTCTATCTCTGACTGTCTCTATCTCTGACTGTCTCTGTCTGTCTCTGTCTTTGTATCTGTCTTTGAATCTGTCTTTGTATCTGTCTCTCTGGCTCTCTGGCTCTCTTTCTCTGGCTCTGGCTCTGGCTCTGGCTCTGGCTCTCTCTCTCTCTCTCTCTCTCTCTCTCTCTCTCTCTCTCTCTCTCTCTCTCTCTCTCTCTCTCTCTCTCTCTCTCTCTCTCTCTCTCTCTCTCTCTCTCTCTCTCTCTCTCTCTCTCTCTCTCTCTCTCTCTCTCTCTCTCTCTCTCTCTCTCTCTCTCTCTCTCTCTCTCTCTCTCTCTCTCTCTCTCTCTCTCTCTCTCTCTCTCTCTCTCTCTCTCTCTCTCTCTCTCTCTCTCTCTCTCTCTCTCTCTCTCTCTCTCTCTCTCTCTCTCTCTCTCTCTCTCTCTCTCTCTCTCTCTCCCTCTCCCTCTCTCTCTCTCTCCCCAGATTAGGAACGAAATAGAAGGAAATAAACTAAACAAAACATTATCGCACAATATAATTTACTCATCATAATAAACTATTTTTTTCAATGATGCTTGCATTCCTACTTAAACAATACAATAGTATGTACATACAGCTAATCCCTCTTAAACAGCTATTATATGGTAATTGACACTTGCGCTAGCATAATACAATGCGATAGACATCCAGAAAGGACATAATGGAACATTCTGAATGTCTGGCGTCTGTATCAGGCCCTTGGTTGTCTTATACACAACGGCTTCCCAATTTGGCTTCAACGAAAAATGAAAAATAAAAGTAAATGTTGTTTTCCCCACTTTACGACTTTCATTTGATGCTGCTGAAATGGTTTAGTAACGGTACAGTCTACGGTCGCCTTTCACGACAGTACATTCCATGGTCGTCTTTCACCTCCTAAATCAATTCGCAGACGTCAACTAAAAAAGTGTGTCAAGATATGATCTACAAGATTTCCACGAGTTTTCTGTAGCATAGATAGAAAACCTAGCCTGTTGGTTGGTAGGCTTAAAACAACTCATTTTAATGAAGTAAATAAAATTGCACGAACTACAAATATAAGTTTAAATATACCTAAAATGTCTAATAGTAATACATTATCAAAATCTAATAAAAAATCTAATAAATACTTGATAATAATCGTCTCATAAAAAGTCATTGAATAAATAAAATGTCTCATATATTATCATAATCTAATAAATAATTGATAATAATATTATCATAAATAATCAATGAATAAATACATTCCAGTATGTTAAAGGCCGGTCAGTCTGGATATAAATGTAGATATGCAATAAAAACAATTACAGCATTACTCAAAAAGACACGCTGAATAACAAAAGTTGAATGTGGTTATATGCACTATTTCCTTATACAGGAATTTCTGACTCGTCAGCATTAACAGCAACAGTTGATGCAACAGTTCACTATAGGAACAAAACAAGAAGAAGGAATCTCCTTTGTGCTAATAAATATAAATCTTTGTAACTTAAGGATAAATATGGTAGCATATATCAACCTTAGTGTCAAAAGTTATAGTGCTGAAACCGACTTCATGCTTATGCAAACAGGTTAGATCAAGGCCAGCCGCCAAGTAAATTGGCGGCTGGCCTGTGATCTAACCTGTTTGCTCCTATGTGTTTCTTTTCTCAAGATATTAAGGCAGATATTTATTATTTTGGAAAGAACACCAAAACCTTTTTTAAGAAAATGAATAAGCATTCTAAGGCTTAATATCTTATCTAACAGCATTCTAAGGCTTAATATCTTATCTTACAGCATTCTAAGGCTTAATATCTTATCTTACAGCATTCTAAGGCTTAATATCTTATCTTACAGCATTCTAAGGCTTAATATCTTATCTTACAGCATTCTAAGGCTTAATATCTTATCTTACAGCATTCTAAGGCTTAATATCTTATCATACAGCATTCTAAGGCTTAATATCTTATCTTACAGCATTCTAAGGCTTAATATCTTATCTTACAGCATTCTAAGGCTTAAGACATCACTTTATACGTCTAAAATGTGAATGTGGGTTGTTGTGTTCATTTACGAGGGAGGTTTACCAGACGAACTTCTGTGAGACCTCAATGAGGGACAAGGCAACATTTTATACGTCTGAAATGTGAATGTGTGTTGTTGTGTTCATTCAAGACTGAGGTTGGTCTACCAGACGAACTGCTGTGAGAACTCAACGAGCGGGTGTCTATGCATCACCAATATGTGGTGACATCCGTACACTTCATATTCTGCAGGCAATGGTCCCCGAATCGTCCCTCTGTCATCCGGGTCTGTTGCCCTTGGGAACGATAAGACCTCGCTACTCATTGCCTCGCTACCATCCGCCTTGCCTTCGTCAATCAGTGTACCCCCGATAATATTCAGCGTTCTCTCAGATCTGTGCAGTCCGAACTTCTTTCGGTTGAAATTGTCAACCATCGTGACCATTTTCAGCGATTTAAGTATTGGGTCATATTGTATGATTTCGCCGGTAGAAAATACCACGTATACTCTATCATTAAAGCTCAGCGCTTTACAATCTTTTTGTGGCGATGGTAGGTGTCCTGCGATTGTACACGTCTTGGTGTTTGTATTAAAGCACTGTATGGTGGATGTCTCGTCCGAAAACCCCTCCCAACCGCCGAAAACAAGGATGGTATCTTCATGCACAACGGCTGAGGCGGAATCGACAGCATACTTCAGTTTGCCAACCTTTTGCCAAGTATTGGCCGACATATCGAATTCCTCTATGCTCCCAACAGTTCCACAGTTGTATCCGCCCACACAGAAAATGCTGTCCTTCATCGCAAGCATACAGTGTCTGTATCGGCCGAGAGATAGACCGGGCTTTTGTAACCATTTGCATTGTTTTGAGGAATATTTGAGGAACGCTTCCGGGTTAGCCGTGCCCCCTGACACATAGATATCATTGCCGTAAGGACAAGTGGCAAAGTCGTCTCCGACATCAACGGGTAAGGGAGTAAAGGCGTACCAAAGGTTCTTCTCTGCATCGTACGCCAATACATCTGTTGAGTCTGAGCTGTAGGTATCCGTAGCTTGACGACGGCCGAGAACGATGAATAAGGACTTGAGGCCGCTGGTGTTTCTTGGTGCTAACTCCGGGTAACTATACATATGACGTTTCTCAGGCAACGCGTGATATTTTACCGCGTCTTTCAGTATTCTCATACACCCCGGGTTTGTGTGGATGTCTGGTAAAGAGTATATGTTCTCCAACAAGAAGGGTAGACTTATCTGAGCCAGCCTCAACACGGAGAGAATGTCACAGTATGCATCTCGTCTTTCCGCCTCTCGTTCCTTTACCCACCGCATGGCAGCTAAACAGACCGTCTCTTCGTTCTCAACGAAAAGGTAATCATCAGCGATTATCTTAAGCATATCCGTCTTTTTTAGCTTGAGAAATTCTTCAAACTGCACTATTTCTTTTAAATTAGATAAGATAAATACCCATGTTTCTCCTATTAGGTCCTCACAGCTTAATGCAGTCCCTAATGCCCAAAAACCGATTACATTTTCGGACGATATTTGATCGATCAAAAATCGTTCACAGTGATGCTGTAGAGGACGCATCTGAAACAAACATGCCGCGTGAAGTATAGTCTCGACATTGTCGGGCGTTAAAACGTCATTTCCGGTATAAATAAAACTAAGCAAATCCGCAAACGTCTGTCCATCAATGTCATTCAGGCGTACGGAATTCGCTTTCGACTCTTGCATGTCGGTGGAGAACATGGCGTCGAAATACACGGACGCGGCAGAGAGTACCACTTTATGGCAAGAGAAGGTTTCCTTTCCCACATGGATATCGATATCACAGTGTCGTTTCTCTTCAAACAGCGAGCGTAGGCCATGCAGAAGCCATTTTGTCTCGCACGAGCCTTTGTCCGCCATTCTTGTAAACTCTCCCTTAGTTTTGATGTCTTCGTTACCTGAAATAGATCAAAACGTGAGATAAGATGTTAACCCTGAGAATGCTGGGTAATTTTCTAATAAGAGATTTTTGTGTCGTCTGCTTTCAAAAACCTTAAATATCTGCTTAATTTCGATGAGTGAGTAAAGACTCGGAGAAGAAAATAGGTTAGATCATAAATATAAATACGTAAAACTGACAAAAAAGGAAACGAAAGCCCACGAAAATAATATGTTATAGATAAAAAACGGTATAAAAAACATCGACATATCAGCTTGATCATCTGACGAATGAGTGATTAAGTGAACGCGTAAATAAATAAGTAATTGGGGTGTAAAATAGTTAGTCTGCTTGCCTATGAATTACATAAATTTCCAGTCAGCTTGAATTATTGTACCAATCGGAATTGCAATAAAAACCAGTTTGGCAATAATTATTGCCACACTGGTTTTTACTACAATTCCGGTTGATACAAATCATAATCGAATTAATTATCGAAAGCGAAACATAAGAAAAGGAACCAATCTAAAACACAATAAGATAAGAAATCAATTTCAGCGGACAATCAATGCAAGACGACATGACAGAAGTCAATAAATATCACAAGATGAAAAATGTCCCATAATAACCATCTGTCAAGCAAGATGGTGTCCTTCAAAACTAATGTGTATTTATGATATGCAATGTCCTTCCCTTGGCCCCTTCTCTAGTCTAGATATCAGATGCAATAATTACATTAATTATTAGTCTGGGGTCCTCGCTCGTGCATATGCCCCGCCTAATGCGGGGTAAACGCACGGGCGAGGACCCCAAGCTTACCAAATATTTTGCTATTTTCACAGTGATGCTGTTGGTTTAGATTCTGATTCTGATTCTGGTTCTGATTCTGATTCTGACTCTTTAAAGCCACCAATATGCTTCAGAGAGCAATCTTATGGCCATCTATAGACCATTTCGTCTTTTAAATCAAAGTATTAAAATGGGCGATTGATTGTTTCATGGAGTCGCTGGTTTTCGGGGCGTTTGAAGGGAGGAATTTGAATAAGGATATTGATTTAATGATGACGGTCGTTAAGTTAAACATTTTGATGATTTTTACAAGTAGAATCTAAGACCTAATAAACGGTTCATCACGTCTTTGGCGAAACACAATCTGTGAGATAGTTCGTTTAACCCATTACCAAACAATAACGACAGTTGACCAGTTTGTTGCAGACGACTCTGGCAAACATCGTGGGAAAAGGAGAAATTGCTATTAACCCTTTACCAAACGCCAAATTTTCAACTGTCCCAAATTGACAGAGCTTGCAGACACCATTTCAAAATATGATGAAATTGAAAAATAATCTTCTAACAGGGCAAGAAACATTGTAGGAAAAGGAGAAATTGCTCACATTTTGAAAAATTGTCTGCAGACTCTTTCAATTTTGGACAGTCGAAAATTTGGCGTGGTAAAGGGTTAATACAATCACTCCTTTAAGCGCCAGTGTACAGAGACTGTATGAAGGGTGTGTGGTTGTCGACCATGGTGGCAGACCCATGTTGACAGGTGATAATAGGTGTTGTTGTGACCGATATGTACATATCCGCCGCGTTTTAACCCATAACCACACCATAACGACATTTTAACCACTTTGTTGCAGACGACTCTGGAAAACACTGTGGGAAAATGAGAAAACATTTTGAAATGTCGTCTGCAAACAATCGAAAATTTGGTATTTGGTAAAGGGTTAATTAACCCATTTTCTTATGCACATGGTATTATGGGAAAGCCTTTAATTTGAAACAAGATTAGAGTTATAACATATAATTTCGTTTGCTCGTCCACCTTTTATGGCGGTATTTTTAACAAATTATTTGTTGTACGTCCCTAAAGTTGACTGAACAGAAACTTAATAAAAGTTCAAGAATTGACAATTACCGTTTTAAACCGAGTCATTGTAATAGCATATGGGTATTCAATAAATGTACAAACGAAAATGATATATTACGGAGTGCCTCAGAAACGGTTTGCAATATTGCGTTGCTAACAACTCGCCTCTAAAGTTCAAGGTCATGTTATAAATTTGTACTTCTAGAGAATGTCATCATTCTACGAGGAAATGATTTATAATATTATTCTGTCATGATAAAATGTGTTGGGATCTGAGGTACGAGGGAAACCAATGTCAACGAATTAAGAATTAAGGAATTCATCTTTAATCAGAAATTCTTTAACCTTTTACCTAACGCAAAATGTTCGACTGTCCCAAATTGAAATAATTTGCAGACGACGTAAAATTTAATGAAATTGAAAAACAATCTTCTGATAGGGTAGAAGGAAGACATTGTGGGAAAATGACAAATTGCTCGTCACGAGTAATTTCTTCTTTTCCCACAATCTTTTACAGAGCCGCCTACAGCAAAGTTGTAAAATGTCGTTTAATGCTTGGAAAAATGTTTTAAGCAATCATTCTAAAGTAGTGTATGGAAGTGTTTTAGATAGAGAATATCTTCATGCAAAATCATAGCTTTCTAAATGACTGGCGTCCGTGCTAAGCTTTTGACTTTGTTTCTTAGAAATTCAATTATTTAGTTTTATTAGTTCATTCCTATGAAGTGCATCTTTTTTCGTTCCATAAACCATGTGATATAATTTTGTCTTTCATTCTATACATGTATGATGATGTACTTTGTAAAATTAAAATCATAAAGTACAAGGTCTTGTGAACTCGCGAATGCTTGCATCAGGGATTGGTATTATGGAACGTGTTTCTAGTGTAAACATGATCGACAACACGATCAATCTTTCAAATTAACAAGAATACATTTAAGCCCTTACTTTATAAAATCTCATTCTGTCACTTCTGCTGCGGAAGACAAATGTAAAATGAAAGGGATACATAACTCCCATTTAACAATTCGGCTCTGTTGTCAACAAGGTTTTAACCCTTTACCAAACGCCAAATCTTCGACTGTCCCAAATTGAATGAGTTTGCAGACGACATTTCAATTTGAGGTGAAATTCAAAAACAATTTTTCGAGAGGGCAGAAAACATTGTGGGAAAAGGAGAAATTGCTCGTTAAGAAGAATTTCTCCTTTTCCAACAATGTTTTCCATAGTTATCTGCAACGAAATGGACAACTGTCGTTATTGTTAGCTAATGGGTTAAGCCAATATCATAAAGAATGTTTCTCCTTGTCATGTTGTTTGTCTCGTCTGCTATTGCCTTCAATTTAAACCATTCCAAACTTTGCATGTGGGGGGAATTAATTGATCAATCCCTGAGACTTCGCTGATAAAACCTTCCCTATATCTAACAATAATTGACAACTTACGCATGTATGTTAATTGGGTTGATCGAAGCTGTCAATGTGTAGAATGAAATATCTACGCCTGAATCATTAGGACTATACAAAATATATATATATGTGTGTATATTTCTATTACATTTCTATTCTATTTCAAACTCTCTTATTATCTGCAACAATCCGGAAAAGGTGAAGGTTAGTAATAAGCATGAACAGAGACATACATATAGAAATGTTACAGTTAAAAACTGACATATGATTTAACGATGCATTAGGAAGTTATTAAACTAACATGTTCCCTTGGGGCATCTACTCGATATCTTCCTTCATCTAAAGTGGCGATATTTAGACATGAACGATACGTGTAGTACCTCCATATTAATTCAACCAACCTTATCCCTCAACTTTATTTATAATTGTTTTAACCCTTTACCAAACGTTGAATTTTTGACAGTCCCAAATTAAAAGAGATTGCAGACTTCATTTCAAAATGTGATTAATTGAAAAATAATCTTTTGATAGGACAGAAAACATTGTGGGAAAAGGGGAAATTGCTCGAAATTTCTTCGAAATTTCTTCGATAGTCGTCTGCAGCAAACTATTAAAATGTCGTTATTGTTTGGTAATGGGTTAACACGTATTTAAGCATACTAACTAAGATTTAAGAAACCGTCTCGTTATCATTTCTCGTTGTGTTACAACTGTTTCTTACCAAAATCGAACAATTGTTACTTTAATTATAAATGTAAATGTTTGTCATGTTTCATTACTTTCGGGTTACTGAAACCGTTCTGCCAACGAATAAGTGATGTAAATTTTCTTTTGTTTGGCTCAAATGGGTTTTATAACTAAATGCTTTATGATAGCTTATTTAAAACATTTATTATCAACATGAGGAGATAAGTTGACTAAACAGATGCTTTGTTGCTTTTAAGATGACATAGATACGCGAACGCGAACGACTATTACCTCTGATTTTTCATAGGCGTAGGAGCAGGGGGGGCCAGGGGGGGGGCCCGGCCCCCCCAATATTCAGACTGGGGGGGCCAGAGTATACTTTGGCCCCCCCAATATTCACAGTGGCAAATGAAGATATTTGTATAGAAAAATGAAAGAAACGAAATTTAACAGCAGAATAAAAATAAATGTGTATTTTTGTGCTCTATGTAATACCAATTCGCCTTTTGTGACGAACAATAACCAAAATCTTTTTGACGTCATCATCGCAAATGGCAATCAGAACACATCGGGTTTATCCAATGAAAACTCAGCTCACTAAAATACCCGGGAAGTTTTGATCGACGAAAACAGTGGTGTAAAACATGTTCTTTAAAAGGTGTCAGACTCTATATTGTCTTCAATTGTTAGGCAAAGCTTAGTTGTATCTGTGGCTGTGACAGTCTGGTCGCTGCCACTTTTTATTTAGTTCAATACAATTGATTTTCGCGTGAGATCGAGACCTGGCATATCCTTTTTTTTTTTTTATTTATTTTTTTATTAAAGATACATGTTTTCATAATCTTTCTTTTAATTCTTATAATGTTATTGAATTTGTACATGCATGAATAGTCATGAAAAAGTTTAGGAACATTTATTCTTAGACCGGTCCTCATCTGAAGTTGGCCCCCCCAATGTTGAAAACGCTCCTACGCCTATGTTTTAATATGTTTCGCTAAATATGACATTTATGTAACATGGTCATCATGAGAACATAGGCGCACTTAGCCTTAGTTCTTATTGAATTATAAAAGAATGTATTGCCTACGTATAACACAGAAGCTACCATCAATGGTATGGCCATAATAGACTAACCGGTATAACTTTTTTGTATAATTACTTATCACTAGTTATCGCTTTACAGTCCATTGATTACGGGAAACAAAAGAGGAGATTCTTGAAAAATAAGTATTTCTTTTGCCTTCGAATGTGGTCAAATATGAACAGTTATGAGTAATTGTGCTGTAACGAGTGAATAGTAGTAAAAAATAGATTTACCTGGTGTGTGTTATATCTCCTTCCCATACACCACGGACCTCTCCCGGTATATACATGGATCCATACAATACACACGCTCCGATATGCACACGCCCAAACACGTCAATGGGTCAATCAATCGGAACTACTCGGGTATTTCCGTGGGATGAGAAATGCATTTTCATTGGGTAACCCCGATGTGTTCAGAATGTGGATCAATACATAGCTGGTCCTGGGTTTTAGTGGGGTTAGGGGCTAGTAGACCATTGAAGGGAACCAGGTGATCGATAAACTAACTGGGTCAATATTATCATAAAGGTGGTTACGTAATAAGACCACGTCATCGCATTATTTGCAGTGATATAATGTGGGATTATATTCGATATATTGTGTATCGTGGAGTCCCTTAGTCCAGACTTCTGGTCTCGAAGGCTATTGCTATATATTGACCGACGCCTTCGAAGGACCATTTATGTCCGAATGTTGAATAAAGCTTCGTTCAAGGATCATTTTTGAGACTAGGACTCCCTTAACCCATTACCGAACATTGACGACATTTGACCAGTTTGTTGCAGACGACTCTGGAAAACAATGTTGGAAAAGGAGAAATTGCTCTTAACGGGCAAATTCTCCTTTTCCCTTAATGTTTTCTGCTCTATCAGACGATTATTTTCAAGTATCATCACGTTTTGAATGTCGTCAGCAAAATCTTTCAATTTAAGAGAGTCGAAGATTTGGTATTTGGTAAAGGGTTAACATCTGAAATTTCAACCAGGTCTAGGCGATTCGTGGATAGCATACCCGAATACGTACATAAGATGATATCAATTTTGTGTATATTAATAGCCAATATTCATATTAGCACAAAAACCGGTATTATTCAATAGTAATCGCGTTTTCGAATGTATGAATTATGAAATCGTAAAGCTAAACAAAAAAGAATAGCTATGATTATTTGCACTAAGAGAAAGCATGAATGTAATAAAACGGTTTTTGTTAAATGTTTTAACATCATGGTCCATCATTAAGATATATGGATCATTGTGCCACGACTAATATTCCTTTTAACATGGTAGCATTATTAAACATACATAAGCGGTTTCTAGGAGAAGTAATATACATAAAGTCTAAATGAGTTTCTGTTAGATTTTATTATCAATCGGTTTCATCAAAACTCGCATATCTAGAACGATAAATACACGTAGCTTTTGATCATTATCAGATATAAAAACTTGTTTCTGTCTTTCAAAGCAATATGTATCATGGATATCAACAACTTTGAATGGTGTGTGACAGAGTTGTTTGATAGTAATGATTGACCTATATACATAAAGGTATAGGCTATCACAGCAGTAAGGTTTTGAAAAATAATACCTTAGATAAAAAAAAAAATCCGTCTGTAGGACAGACGAGAAAGACATGATAGTCGTTGCCTACGGCGTTCTTTGTGAATATTTGTTTAAATTTCAAATGTATCCGTTTTACGAATCCTACCTATTTAAAGGTTATGCAATGGAATCTAGTTATGATGAAGAACATTGCCAATGGCGTAGTGTACTGTTGGGAAAACACCTTCTATATTGATGGTTTTATGATAAACACCGGAGTCAGGCGGACTCACGAAGGTTGGTGAGGTGTACAAAACAGAAATGACGAACTTCCACGCTTTTTGGCCATTAAAAGATGCATTTCATTGATTTCCTTTGGTAAACATGTAAACAAAAGAACAAACACAACTATTCCCGATACCCACATACATGTATCTGATCTACGGTGATAGAAGACTGGGGAACCGTTTTACTAAACGACTTAACCCTTTCCCATATCTTTTGACTGTCTTAAATTGAAAGAGATTGTTGACGACATTTCAAAATGTGAATAAATGGAAAAATGATCTTCTGAAAGAGCGGAAAACATTGCGGGAAAAGGAGAAATTGCTCGTTCAGAGCAATTTCTCCTTTTCCCACAATGTTTTCCAGAGTCGTCTGCAACAAACTGGCCAAATGCCGTTATTGTTTGGTAAAGGGTTAAGGCAAATATATGTCTAAGTCAAAACTGATGAACATGGTTAGTATCTTAAATGAAAACACAATATTGTTAGATGACACGTCATTGAAAGCACCTCGGAGAGACAATTCCAATGACGTGATACTTTAAAATACTGCATAGCCTAATATTGAAATTATAAGACATGTTGTTCTGAACTTACGCACATTTTTTGTATAAACAATTTAGGAAAAAAAAACAGTTCACTGGCGAGGCAGAAGTAGATACTCCACGTGATGTTATTACAGCTTTGTTCATCCGAGTTAAGTTGATAGAAATATTAAGAGACAACTAAAAAGTATAACTGATGACTATTTCTTTCATCATATTGAACATATTACTTGTACATACACATCCAGAACATCTACTATAAAGGGTTAAATGAGTACATATACATGTACACTGATTGTATAGGCAGCTGGCTAATATTGCTTACGCTTCAGGTCTGCAACCCATGAGCGATTATTAGTCTCGATCAAATTATTGGTCAGTGGAGCATCTGTCTAATACACCACACGTCAGGAGTTTGATGCACAACCAGGTACATAGTCTGGTTTTCTGTAACCCGGATGATCCAAGCTGTAATCGTGAGTAGAACGAAATATCTTCGTCTGGGTCATTCGGATTAGGTTTCCTGACCTTTTTTCCTGAGATAAACGTTGCGATATGTTCAAGATGAAAAACACAATAACAAATGGTATGCACAATAAAAAGTTGATGTTTAACCCTTTGAATGCTTGGTAATTTTCTAAAAATATAATGTTGTGTCGTCTGCTTTGCAAAACCTTAAAAATCTGCTTAATTTTGACGAGGAAAGATACTCAGATCACAGGCCAGCAGCCAATTTACTTGGCGGCTGGCCTGGATCTAACCTATTTGCATAAGCATGGAGTCGGTTCCAGCACTATAAGGGTTGAATGTCAGTATCTGTCACATCTTATAAGCCCATAAGCGGCGTATTGCATCATCATCTCACCTGCATGCTGTTTATACATGTGCAAGCATTGGTGTGATTAGTATTACTCTTTCTACACTTAACCGATCCCGAGTAGGAGTCACCATATCACTGGTTGTTTGTTTGTTTTGGGTTTTACGTCGCTTCAACAGTTTAAGTCATATTGAGACGCCCGGCTCATAAGTGGTGGAGGAAGACCCAATTCGCTGAACTGCCCACAAGGGCACAACAAAGCATCTGGGTAAAACCACCGACTGTCAGCCGGGAGACTTCCTATATTACTGAGACATTGCATATGGAACGTTTGTAATAATAATGGAGAATTAATTGAAGAAAAAAATCACTTTCGCCCGGTTTAGGTTTTGCCTATTGATATAAATATCCTATTTTAAAAAAGATTAAGTCGTTGCTATTAGTACTATCAAAGTAACACATGAATCATTTTAAGAAAAAAATGAGAACCTCAAAAAGATGAACCTGTCTTATAAAAGAGTTTAGTTGGTAATTTTTTCTACTAAACTAAATATATAGGTATATAGATCTTGATTCTGATAGCTTCCAGTTTCGATTTTAAGTTTATAAGAGTAAGTCGAAATTTCGAAAGTGCTATCATAATCATAAGTAAGATAGATTATCCACCTCTTTATATGGGATTTACAAATTGTCAAAAGTAGAAGCCCCACTGGACGACGTATTTAAAGTATGGACAACGGAAAACAACGTCTGTGTGATATTCGGTAGAAACTTCTGTGACAAAACGAGCGAATTTGGCCTTTGCCACTGATGGTTCTCACCGTACCCTAATGTTGCTGGTTCATATAAGAGAAAAATTAGAAGTCAAACTAAAATGTTGTTGTAAATACAGCTTTCGTGTTTTCTTTCTTTCTTTTCTTTTTCTTTTTTTTTTTGATATGCAACTCGTACAAACATCAATTGAAGGCATGATTAATTCAGGAAGCGTAAACTTATCTAAGTATTATGATTTATGTGCGGTAGATGTCAAAAGCGATGTCAGGCTTTTGGATTGAAATACATGTAAGTTCACTGTAAACACACTTTAAAATAAAGAACTAAAAACGATCTGAATTTGCATCCAATGACGATTGTTCAATGTGTTTCATGCTACAGTACAGTTGTTGGGCAACTTTAAAGAAATTGATTTTTAACTACCAAGTTTTCACACCTGTGAACAAGCATCGTTATGACAACATTGCTTCAGGGTCGTGTTAGGATTGGTACATACGTTATACTGTGTCCGTGAAAAGGAAAGTTGTAAGAATTTCGAAATACAAAGCTCTCCAAGGTGGATACAAGGGGTTTGTCTCACATAGACTGATAACTTTACAACCACGTTTACAGAATACTCGCAACTGTTGAAACAACTGTGGAGGACAGTTGTCCAGGGGTAGAGCATCGGATTCTGGACACGGGGGTCTTTGGTACGAATCTTGTGAGAAGCGGGATCTACCTTGCAACCTTTCGTTATTCCAAATTCGGCGCGAGTACTGGTCTACTGTTTATGTCCCCTGGAAGCAGAATCGAGAGTGATTAATTTAAGTTGTAAAAACTTGTTTCACAATCGATGTAAAATAAATAAGCTTTAAACTAACTATTGGAAATCAAAGGAATCGCTTTCCTTCCATTTTCTTTACTTATTTGTCCATTACATGCAGAGATTAAACATAGATATCTAAAAATATTTTTTTTATGTAAGACCACGTATGTAGAAATTTAAAACACTCTTTAATGCCAATAACAAGCAAGCTCTTAGCAAATTGGTAAAATCTATATAGGAAGCATTTGCAATAAGAGTATGCACAACATCGATGCCTTAACAATTCAGGATATAGCCAAATAATGTCTGTCGCTATGTGAAATCACTCTTCCAGTAGCTAAATTAAAAAAAAATACATTGTTATAAATTTGTTTTTTTGATATTTCAAAAGTGAAAACGACGATAAAGTTCGATCTTTTTCTTTTGACATTATCGCGACTTGAGTGTGTTGCAACTTCCGGTGTCGCAATACATCGCGTCATCTTTGCATGCGATCGTGTTTGTTTAGAGGAATCATTAAAGAAGTGGTAATTCCCGACCCACTCCCTCGATTGAAACGCGCTAATTTGGGGACGTGCATCATACAGACGTATTGTATAAAAGAGGGAAGACATATCAAATATTACCCAGTTAACAGACGATAACGAGCAACCATCTTCCCACCGCAAAAGCGTTATAAGGTGAGATATTTTGATTTTCTTTTTTTTTCTTTTTTAATTAAAAAAACCCCAAAAAGACTTAAACTTTCGTCATGGCAAAACTGCATTGGTCCTTTAGAATTTGGGTAGTGAAAGAATAGTGAAATCACTATTCGAATATTAGGTAACTACTTTTCGAATGAATTCGAATAATCTATTTTGTAACTTGTGTTAATGTCCAAATGTCTTCCAATCGCATAGAAATAAGATTATTGCTCGGATCATATTAAGTTAAAATGATCCGAGCAATAATATTTCCTTTGCGATTTTCTTAACGATTAGTGGGTCTATTTGTACCTGTATATTTTGGAGGACAGTAGTCCAGGTGTAGAGAGTCGGCATTCGGACACGGAAGACGTTGGTTCGGATCCCATCAATAGCGGAGTTTACTCTGCGACCGTTCATTTATCATTCGATGAGTATTACTTCTGCTAATGGAACTAGAAAGCAGAATTCAGGTCGATCAATCTAAGTTGTAAAAACGTGTTACATGATTAATATGAAACAAACATCTTTAGCCTTTTATCAAACACTAACGACATTTGACCAGTAGGCGACTCTATAAAACAACGAGAAATTTCTCCTTTTACCACAATGTTTTCTGCCCTATCAGAAGATTAAATTTCTATTCCATCACATTTTGAATTTTCTTCTCCAGACTCTTTCAGTTGGGGAAAGTAGAAAATATTGTGTTTGGAAAAGGTTTAAACAAAATTCTGGTATGTTGGGGAGCGTAATTAAACCACTTAGATCTTTCCAATTAGACGCATGCTTTTGTATGTATTCTACGACACCGTCGGGAACAGTCATCAGCGTATATCGTTCTATTTCTTACATTGCCTAGGCAAGTGCCATCGGCGTCTCGCATACGTGGGTCTAATGAGTTAAGATCCATATTGGTCTCATAAATTCTCGCTTTCTAACATGTTTTTTTTTTAAATATTACAAACTTATTAATATTTGTGATATCCCATTACTCTATTACAGTTTGCTAGCCATGCTGGATTTAGGAAACTCGAATAAGCCGACGAACGTTGTGATTCTGGGCAAGAAATGGGTTGGAAAAACTACGATTTTCAACCAGCTGAATGACTATTTCGACTCAGGGCATTCCGAGATCGGCGCCAATGCCGATCGATTGGTAATCAAGAATGATAAAGTCCATATCATTGTACGCGACATCAATCTGCCGGCTGTACTAAACAGCACATGCATGGCCAGTGTCTCTCAGGCGGACGCCTTCATCCTTGTGTATGACGTCAGCGACGCGGACTCCTTCGAATATATCGAAAACATCAAGGACCACCTGATAGAGAAACGGGGGCCAAAACTTCCGGTCACGTTTGTAGGTAACAAAGCAGATCTTCCCGAGAGGTCGATGAGATATGAGCTGGCCGACTGCCTGGTCTCCATTGATTGGGAGATGAACTACCTCGAAGTCTCCGCCATTACTGAAGACACCGTTCCCGCCATCTTCGCGTCCATCTTTATCAAAAAGAAACACACAGGGTACACCCCTGCTGATGTTGACTTGGACACTTTTGAGTTCCGGGGAATGGTATTCCGACCCCGCGCCAAGACGGAATCGAGTTTACCGAGGCCGAAATCCAGACTTGACGCCAAACAAGAGGCTAAAAGCGCTTTGATTGAGCGCGGTATCCTACCTGGGACTGCATATCATGGACGCTTCAGACGCACCCTCTCGTTGCAGAATTTCAACTTTTTCAAGACTAATACAAGACCTGCAAACACGGCGATCGAGAATGTTGAGCCCAATAAAACAAGTGCGAGTCGGCCGACAGTACTAACACGGCTATTGATGTGCGTAAAGCCCTCCGATTCACTGGATCGACGATAAGAACGGGAAAAATGAAACACAGTGATCTCCCTTTGTTGGATTGAGCACTGCCACAACAAATGTCACATGGCCATCTGCTTAGAAATTGCGTTTAAAGTTGGCGGCGACAGCAAAATAAATCATCCATTTGTACTTCATTGGTAAGGAAGACGAAACGTTTTTTCCAATTAAATGGTCAGAATTCAACACAATAAGAAAGACATTTTTTTCCAAATTAACTCCTTTATCCAATAATAATTTCGAAAAACAATAGATTAGTTAGATTCCCCCCAAATCTGGTTGAAATCTTGCTTTGGCAGTGATCGTTGCACCGTAGCAAGGGGAAATTACTGTGAGGAGTTTGAATGAAACATGGCCTTTCTCTTTTGGGACCCTTCAAGCATACCCCACTTTACCTCATCAGCTGTGAAAACTTCAGACAAATTTATGACTCAATGAGCAATATATTCTTTCTTTTACACAATTGCATATACCCATTATCATAGCGTATTTGTCGACTTCTGATTCTCTAAATTTGGACAAGTCTCTAATTTCAAATTTGGGGGAATAGGTTAGACTCACTGTAAAAATCAATGTAAAAATGTAAAGTCGTATATATGTCTTTTAAAGAGTAATTAGCAACAGACGGTCCTATATTAAATTAATTACGACCTTCATTTATGTAAGCACGATGATTTTGAATTGTTTCATACTGATAAATCTAAAGTGCAATACCATCAAGTCTTGTCAGAGCAGTTCATGTATTTAGATAGATGATTTTAGATAGGAAGTATAGATCTAATAATCTGTATAACAATTGACGGTTCTGTCCTAACAAATCGTGAGTGACATTGGAGTATTAAAAATAAAGACAAAACAAAATAATAAAAAAAAAAATCACAAGCATATTGGATGCAAGGACGTGGTCAGAAAAACTGACACTTTCTTCGTCATTGTTCGATTCTGTCAAGTTTTATTCGATCAGAACCCAGACCAGTTGGCCAAATGAAACAAAGAACAAGACAAATAAGTACGCCCTTGGTTTGTGCAGCCTTGTGTATGCATTGAATCGATTGTGTAATATGTCCATTGTATGTTATTGCATTAATGTTTTGTCGTTGTTCATTCCTTGTTAATAATTGTTGAAAGAATGAAATATCATATATTATACTGTTGGCGTTCGTTTTTCCTTAATCGATGACATGAACTATTAATTCATTATAAATCAGCGGGTTATTTCAAAGGTAGATAAATGCACGCAAGAACATTTTGCAGCTGGAATTGTAAACTAATTGCATGGAAATTAAGTCTAACCCTTTACCAAACGCAAATTTTCAACTATCCCAAATTGAAAGACCTTGCAGACGACATTACAAAATGTGATGAATTTGAAAAAGAAACATTCTGGAAGGGTGGAGACTTTATGGGAGAAGAAGATAATGCATTTTACAAGCTGTTTTCCTTTCCCACAATGTTATCCAGAGTCGTCTGCAACAAACTGATGGAATGTCGTGATTGTTTGATAAAGGATTATCGCACACAATCAAGACACTGTCTGTTTTCATAATGTTCTCTTGGTTACCTCAACGTACAACATCAACCATCAATGGCTTCCCTTCATAACACTCTCAGAAATGGCGATAATCATTACATTTTAGATAATTAATTCCCTTCATTACATTCTCGGTAATGGTTTCCCTTCATTACATTTTCGGTAATGGTTTCCCTTCATTACATTCTCAGTAATGGCGATCTTCATTACATTCTTAGTAATGGCCTCCCTTAATTACATTCTTTTTAATTGATTCCCTTCATTCCATTTTCGGGAATGGATTCCCTTCATTACATTCTTAGAGATGGCAATCTTCATTACATTCTCGTTAACGAATTCCCTTCATTACATTCTCCGTAAAGGCTTTCCTTCATTACGTTCTGGGTAATGGTAATCTACATTACACTCTAAGTAATGGCTTCCCATCATTACATTCTTAGTAATGGATTTCCTGCGTTACTTTCTCGGTAATGGATTCACTTCATTAAATTATCAATAATGGCTTTGTTTCATTACATTCTCAGGAATGGCTTCCATTTATTATATTCTTGGCTATGGCTATCCTTCATTACATTCTTTGCTATGGCTACCTTTCATAACATTCTCGGTAATGGATTCTCTTCATTACACTCTCAGTTATGGATTCCCTTCATTACACTCCCAGTAATGGCTTCCCTTATATTACAGTCTCAGTAATGGATTCCCTTCTTTATATTTTCGGTAATGGATTCCCTTCATTACACTCTCAGTAATGGAACCCCTTAATAACACTCTCGGCAATGACTTCCCTTCAGTTCATTCTCTGTAATAGCTTTTCTTCATTACATTCTCAGTAATAGCTTCTCTTAATTTCATTCTCAGTTATGGCTTCCCTTCATTACACTCTCAGTAATGACTTTCCTTCATTACATTGTCAGTAATGGCTTCTCTTCATTACATTTACTGTGATAGCTTCCCTTCATTTCACTCTCAGTTATTGCTTTCCTTCATTACACTCTCAGAAATGGCTTCCCTTCATTGCACTCTCAGTAATGGCTTTCCTTCATTACACTCTAAGTAGTGGCTTTTCTTCATTGCATTCACTGTAATAGCTTCCCTTCAATAAATTCACTGTTATGGCTTTCTTTTATTTGTTACGTAGCCGCCTCACTCTCTACAGCATAGCAACAACCAATCAGGACAAGATGTAACCTCTGCGTTACAGAGCCGACTCTTTAGGTCAGTGGTTATGTCTTGGGCTGTCACCCGGGAGAACCGGGATCGAATTCTTACAGGGGACATACAATCAAAATTGGACTTTTCTAGCTATGCTTCGTTGCGGACATTGTTCACAAGATATTACATTCTCGGTAATGGCTTCCCTTCATTACTTTCTCGGCAATGGCTTCCCTTCAATACATTATCAGTAATAGCTTTCATTGATTTCTTTCTCAGTTAAGGCTTCTCTTAAACACCTTTTTGGTAATGGTTTCCCTTAATTACTTTCTCGGCAATGGCTTCTTTTCATTTCATTCACGGTAATGGCTTCCCTTCATTACTTTCTCGTAAATGGCTTCCCTTCATTAAAATCTAAGTAATAGCTTCCCTTCATTATATTCATTGTAATGGCATTCCTTCATTACATTCTCGGTAAATGCTTCCCTTCATTACACTCTCAGTAATGGCTTCCCTTCATTGCATTCACTGTAATGGCATCCCTTCATTACATTTACTCTAATGGCTTTCCTTCATTACTTTCTCGGCAATGGCTTCCCTTCATTACTTTCTCGGCAATGGCTTTCCTTCATTACATTCTCGGCAATGGCTTCCCTTCATTACATTCACTCTAATGGCTTTCTTTCATTACTTTCTCGGTAATGGCTTCCCTTCATTACATTCACTCTAATGGCTTCCCTTCATTACATTCACTCAAATGGCTTTCCTTCATTACATTCTCTGTAATGGCTTCCCTTCATTACTTTCTCGGTTATGGCTTCCCTTCATTACATTCACTGTAATGGCTACCCTTCATTACACTCTCAGTAATGGCTACCCTTCATTACATTTACTCTAATGGCTTTCCTTCATTACCTTCTCGGCAATGGCTTCCCTTCATTACATTTACGGTAATTGCTTTCCTTCATTACATTCACTGTAATGGCATCCCTTTATTGCATTCTCGGCAATGGCTTCCCTTTATAACATTCTTGGTAATGACTTCCCTTCATTACATTCACTGTAATGGCTTTCCTTCTTCACATTCACTGTAATGGCTTCCCTTCATTACATTCACTGTAATGGCTTCGCTTCATTACATTCACTGTTATGGCTTTCCTTCATTTCGTTCTCGGTTATGGCTTCCCTTCATTACATTCACTTTAATGGCTTCCCTTCATTTCCGTCTCGGCAATGGCTTCCCTTCATTTCATTCTCAGTAATGGCTTCCCTTCATTGCTGTCTCGGCAATGGCTTCCCTTCATTACATTAACAGTAATGGCTTTCCTTCATTACTTTCTCGGTAATGGCTTCCCTTCATTACATTCACTGTAATGGCTTCCCTTCATTACACTCTCAGTAATGGCTTCCCTTCATTACACTTTCAGTAGTGGCTTCCCTTCATTACATTCTCGGTAATGGATTCCATTTGTTACATTCTTAGTAATAGCTTCCCTTCATAACACTCTCAGTAGTGGCTTCTCTTCATTACGCTCTCAGTAATGGATTCCCTTCATTACATTCTCAGTAATGGCTTCCTTTCATTACATTCTTTGTAATGGTTTCTCTACATTACATCCTCGGTTATGGCTTCCCTGCATTATACTCCCAGTAAAGGCTTACTTTCATTACATTCTCGGTAATCGTTTTCAGGTTTATTGCTTTTTCAAAAATGGCTTTTCTGCATTATACTTTTAGAAATGGCTTCCTTTTATTTATTTCTAAGTAATTGCGTGAACATTTTGTCGCGATTCATAAACTTATTAGATTTTTGGCCTATCGATTTATCAATGCTATCCACATGTGCAACAACACATGATAATGGTTGTTATCGTTGTTTTGACAATCCCATCTTTGGTATATGTACCTGTATTTGTTGTTTAGACCTGCAGAACAACAACATCTTGTTTCTCTTAAACATTTGCCAATCCCAAAACATGCGTTATTACAAACTTGAATTTCATATAAACAAGTGACTCACGCAGGAAAGTTAATTTCGAACATGGGGGCGTTGTTGGACCTTTGAAGAGCATTTAAAGATGTTGTCGAATACTAACTTTTCCCACACTGTTTTCCATAGTCGTCTGTCACAAAGGGTTGAATGTCGTTATTGTTTGGTAATGAGTTAATGAATACAAGAAACTTGCGATAGAAAGTATAACTACAACCTTGTTGCATTGGTGATCAACCCTGTCAAAAAGGAAAGAAAGAATGGTTTGTGAGGAATATGTTGTGGTTTTGTTTCAGTTACAAACTCGTCAATGGAAAGGACGAACCGATGACGTTTTTTGACAGAATCGAACTGGCAACAATTGTGGACGATAATTGTAGTTTGAAATACATGTATACCAGTTACGTTAGATATTCGGTAAAAATCAATATGAAACAAGTATAAACCTCTTAACCCTTTACCAAACGCTAAATCTTTGACTGTTCCAAATTGAAAAAGTTTGCAGGCGACATTTCAAAATGTGATGAAATTGAAAAATAATCTTCGTATAGGACTGAAAACGCTGTGGAGAAAGAAGAAAATGCTCGTGAAGAGCAATTTCTCCTTTTCCCAAAATGTTTACAGGAGATGTATGCAAAAAACTGTTAAAATTTCGTTATTGTTTGGTAATGGGTAAAAGATCATCCATTCCTTGTTTGCAAGGAGTTTTCTTGAATCATTATTTGCAGATGCAATATGATTTTAACCACCAGCTTCATATCAATACGTTATATTATATAAAGTATTTTTATGGAGGTGGTGGTTAAACGCCATCCATGTAAACAACATACGTGGTTGACAATCCTATCGAAGTATATTAGCACTGATTATCAAATCATTAAATTAAACCCCTTCAAAGTTAAAGTGCATCATAATATATTATACAACTAAAGTCAGCATGTACTGGTTTCTGACTGTAAAGAACAAAATCGTGTTGTATAACCTTTGATACAAGATATAGTAATAAGTATATTCGAAATATAACATGAAGGATATGACTAGATGATGAAGTGAGACTGCACATTTGCTTGAAACTAGAAATAAAGAGAGTGAAAAAATGGAGAGAAATGGAAAATCATAACTCACTAACTGATTTGTAAAAGATGTGGAAATATTAACCATCAAATAGAATGCTATAAATGTCGAACATTCAAAGCGACTCATACACCGGTACAATTTGAAATATGAATTATTGAATTAATTCGAAACATATGGGGCATATAGTTGGTGGCACAGAGGTGACATGTATGTGTTTTTTTATTTCGTTATTCCGAGTAAGTTAGTCGAAATAACGAGATAATCAAGTCGTTATTTCAAGTTAGTAAGTTGAAATAACTGCTTAATTATCTCGTTATTTCGACTTACTAAATCGGAACAACGAGAGAAAAATCGCACACATGTCATCTTTGTGCCACCATACATGTATGCGTCGGTGTTTAATTGTTATAACATAGCGACTTGACCCTTGGAATGCTGGGTAATTTCTTAAAAAAGTGATCTTTATATCGTCTGCTTTTCAAAACTTTATATATCTAAATATATTATTTGACGAGGAAAGATCCTCAGAGTAGCAAACATGTTAGAAGACAGGCCAGCGGCTAATTTACTGAAATACAAAACCACCGTCCTAACAACTGGAAATACAGTATTGGATTTTATTTCGTTGGTGAACTCTTTATCAAACACCAAATTTTCGACTGTCCAAAATTGAAAGAGTTTGCAGACGACATTTCAAAATGTGATGGAATTCGAAAGTAATCTTCTGAAAGGGCAGGAAACATTGTGGGAAAGAGCAATTTCTCCTTTTCCCTCAATGTTTTTCAGAGTCGTCTGCAACAAACTGGTCAAACGTCGTTATTGTTTGTTAATGGGTTAAGGAAGCTGTGAAGGGTCAACAATGAAAACTACAGCAGACGGCACTTACAATGTTTAGAATCCGTTGTGAAGAAAGGAGAAATTGCTTGAAACATGCATTTCTCCTTTAGTCACAGCTGTATTCTAACATCCTCTACAGCAGAAGCAGTAAAGTGATAATGTACTATAAAGTGAGGGGTTATTGAAATCATGACTTATTATTTTTCTGCAAACACTGTATGCACGATTTCATTCGCATACTGATTCAGAAAATGTAACGTTTCGTAAAATTTGCTGCTATTCTGACAGTGCAAGGGGAATAACCCATGCAAATGTAAACTTTCTTTTGATGCGTGCTTATAATCATTGTCTCCCTTACATAGTTTTTTACATGCACATATTTGCTTAGTCATTCCTAACCAATCAGGCAAACTTTTCACAATATAAAAGAAAGAAAGAAAAGAAATGATGAACAAACACATTATGCAATACGGCACAATTCTGGAACCAACCACAAAAGTTTACTTAGATTGTGAAGGGAGCCAAAATGGGGATCATCATTTAATCTTGGTCAGTTGGTTGGAAAGATAATTAAGACTTACAAAACCACTGTGACAAAGCAAATACCTAATAAACATGTTTATTAAGTCATTTGACAAAGCAACAAGTTGCTTACAATAAGTAATTCCTAAATATGTCACGATGAATTTTACCTAAATTCAGTATGGAGTCAAATTCTATTTCAACATTTTTTTCAGCTTTGTTTTGGCGTTTGTTGCATTCACCAATACTCGGCTAGAGCTGATGTGTTTACCAACTTGTCGTCTGGGTGGGGCTTGAACCTGACCCATGGGGTTTCAGGTCCACAGCCATAGCCACTGAGCCATGAAGAACCCCTCAAAATCAGTTCATTGTTTAAAACGTCCCATAAGGAACACAATTATCCAATCCCTAATATAGGATTTCATGAGTGGTCCGGACTCAAAGCTTCAACAGGGAACACACTTTAAATAAAGCATAAGCAATATCATTTTCGATGTTGAGCTGGTTGAAACCGGTGTGACAAAAGAATGAATTGCTACTTATGAGGAATCTATCCACTTATCACAATGGTTTATGAAGTATTGAGTTATAGAGGTAGTAAGTGAGCACATGTCAAGGGTTCAATACAAGACTGTAGTAAGTGCTTCATAAATATGAAGCAATTACTATAGTCTTGCACTGAACCCAGAGTGTTAATGAAAAGTCATCAAGAGGAAATGTGTTGATTGTTGTTCACTGAAAACATTAGTGTAGCACTTTTGAATAAACACTGTAACAATGTTTCTGTAAACTACTACAACTATAGTGGTGGGAGATCTGCCTGCAGAATTTGACAGCTTAAACCATTACCAAACCATAACGACATTTTAAACTTCCGTTGCAGACTACTCTTGAAAACATTGTGGGAAAGGAAGGAATTGCTTGTGACAAGCAATTTCTTCTTTTCCCACAATGTTTTCTACCCTATCAGAAGGTTATTTCATAATTTCATCACATTTTGATATCTCATCTGCAATCTCTTTCAATTCAGGACAGGCAAAGCTTTTGGTAAAGGGTTAAGAGAGACTCTCAACTAAGCTTTGCTTGGAGTCTAGCCCGAATCTGCAAGCCTCTCATACACCACCTTTCGTACACCATGTGCTTGCCTCACAAGGACCTAAACCTCCATGTAGAATTACCTCCCTTTGTAACACTTTAGTACAGAATCAAATTCAAAATCCCTTACCAAATGAAAAGGGAGATCACTGTGTAAGGGAATAACAGGGACTAGCAACAAGCACACATGTGAGAGAGGCATCATGTTGCTAAAATCATTTAGCCCTTAGAATATGGGGTAATTTTCTTAAAATGGATTTTGTGTCATCTGCTTTCCAAAACCTTAAATGTCTGCTTAATTTTGTTGAGGAAAGATACCCAGAGTAGCAAACAGATTAGACCACAGGCCAACTGCCAATTCTGTTTGCATAAGCATGAAGTCGTTTCAAGCACTGTAAGGGTTAAGTGATCTACTGATTCACAAGAGCTTTGATCATAACAATCTCGCCTTTGCCACTAAGCTGTTTCAGTCTATTCAAATATCACTAAAGCAGAACTGAAAACTTTTTCACATGTTTACAAAGCTTTTCAAAAGTCGCTTGCTTCAATTAACAAATAGATGGCATCTGCAGGTGCTATAGAGTTAATGAGGGCAAACAAAACAATACAAAACAGTGAGTTGAAACATTTAATTAATCAACAACTGCAGCATTTCTGCAGATTTAGACATGAAAGCACATTCAATATACATGTACAGACACACCACTTGTCTTCTTTATTTAAATGGACAAATCGTTTTAACAAGTTAACGACAAGTGATTAAAGAAGCACTTGCACAAAATGAGCAAATGATTCCATTGCCAAAAACATTGCCTAGTGATTCATTCCATCTGAAGGAAAATAAAAATAAAAAAAATGCTTAAAGGAGTCAGACTGTAAAATATTTTGTAGAAAAACTTCCAAGATTTGTCAAGTAAAGTCTGAAAGGGTTAAACAAAAAACTGTAAGTAAAACTGATTTATAGAGTGGTATCCACATGTAGGACAAAAAGTTATGTTTATGAAGGACATGATGAAATTCTCCAAGTTACCCCAAATGTCATGTATCTTTCGTCAACTAATAAACATATAGTTGTTAACCCATATTTTTGTTGTTTAAAAATCAGTTTAACCCATATGGGAGTTTATAATTAAAAGCTACAGCAAAACATAACTTTTTGAAACAACATTTATCTTGCTATTTTTGAGATAAACCAAAGTAGCAAAATAATGAATTTCTAAAAAGTAGCATTTTAACCATTTTTCATAATGTTTTCTTTTTTTTGCATCCGATGTTGCAAAGTTTGGTAATATGGAGTAAAAAGATACAACTTCACTGTTAAAATTTACAAGGCATAACATTCAAACTGAACCCTGTAACCCTTTACAAAACGCCAAATTTTCAACTGTCAAAAATTGAAAGTTTGCAGATGACATTTCAAAATGTGATGAAATTGAAAAATACTCTTCTGATAGGGCAGAAAACATTGTGGGAAAAGAAGAAATTACTCATAAAGAGCAATTTCTCCTTTTCCCACAATGTTTTCCAGAGTCTTCTGCAACAAACTGGTCGATTGTTGTTATTGTTTGGTAATGGGGTAAAGATTTGAGATTTGGAATAAGAAACAACAATTTCATTCAAGCCTTACAAACGACAGTAAGCTACTTCGAGGTTTCTGCTTACCTGAAAACATAATATTTACAAATCTTGAATATTAACATTTGGAATGTATCATATTCTTAGCACATATATATATTCTTTTCAATGTTACATCTTCTTTAAAAATCCCTCTTTAATTTATTTACACATCTCTTGCCATTGGATAAATGCCACTGCTTCACGATGTACAAACCTTTACCAAACACCAAATTTTCGACTGTCCAAAATTGAAAGAATTTCAACTCCACATTACAAAATGAGATGAAAGTGAAAATAATCTTCTGAGAGGGCAGAAACATTGTTGGCAAAGGAGAAATTTCTCATTAAGAGCAATTTCTCCTTTACCCACAATGTTCTCCAGAGTTGTCTGCATTTAACTATTTAAAATGTCGTTATTGTTTGGTAATGGGTTAAACCTTAAAAGTAAACAATCCCTGACTTCCAAATTGACCATTTAGATTTATTTTTGGAAAAGAAAATATTTGTTGTACATTTTTTTGTCAAATATTAATTCCTACCCTAATAGTATATAAAAGTACATGTATATGCACACTTTGATAACCATTGCCAACCTTTCAAATATATGACAATTCAGTAGAGTTAGCTTTAACCCATTAACAAACAATAACGACATTTTACCAGTTTGTTGCAGACTGCAAAACATTGTAAGAAAAGGATAAATTGCTTGTAATGAGCAATTTTCCCTTTTCCAACAATGTTTTCTGCCCTATCAGAAGTTTATTTTCCTATTTCATTACATTTTGAAATATCGTCTGCAAACTCTTTCAATTTGGGAAAGTCAAAAACTTGGCGTTTGGTAAAGGGTTAACCCATACTCACAAATAGTCTACCTATAAAGGAACAAGTGCATTATTACATGAAAGGCTTATTGTGACATAGTACAAATCCTTTTGTAAGGATGATTTAAAAATAACGAAAGACACGCAAAATATATCTGAATAATAAGAAAATAAAAACAAAACAGAAATTTATCTAATAAAACAAATCACAGACTTAATGACAATATATAGCCACGGTATTGTATCCATCTTCTACCCATAGCAGAAAATTCGCAACATCATTGTAACAGATGATGTTTTAAACCATTATCAAACAAAAACTACATTTGACCGGTTTGTTGCAGGCAACACTGGAAAATATTGTGGGAAAAGGAGAAATTGCTCTCAACAATCAATTTCTCCTTTTCCAACAATGTTTTCTACTCTATCAGAAGATTACTTTCAAATTTCATCACATTGTGAAATGTTGTCTGCAAACTCTTTCAATTTGGGACAGTTGAAAAATTTGTGTTTGGTAAAGGGTTAA
This sequence comes from Cerastoderma edule, assembly GCA_947846245.1. Classification (NCBI taxonomy): domain Eukaryota; kingdom Metazoa; phylum Mollusca; class Bivalvia; order Cardiida; family Cardiidae; genus Cerastoderma; species Cerastoderma edule. The sequence continues at coordinate 26,823,790 of OX401406.1, read as the reverse complement.
AATATCATGACACTAGATGAATTAGGTCATGATCCCTTTTTTAATGAATATAGGTAACATTGCCTCATTGCCTAAAATAATTTGTGTTGAGCCCTGTTAATTGTCCAAGATAAAAACAGTAAAAAAAAGGTAAAATGATCATTTATAATTCAAAGGATGTCTAACGTTAATCATCAAAATTGATATTTTGAAATTGAAATTCTTTTGCTGCTTAATTCTACAGTGAAAAATAGGCATTGCACCACTTAAAGATTGATGTTTTATCATTCAAATATCCTAACTTTATTGATGGAAAATCCTCTACAACATGCTTCTAGCCTTCTTTAATCCTTATAGTGCTGGAACAGACTCCACATATATGCACTCTAACCTGTTTGCTACTCTAAGTATCTTTCCTCATCAAAATTAAGCATATATTTAAGGCTTAGGAAAGCAGACGACACAAAAATCTGTTTTGAAAAATTACCCAGCATCCTAAATGTTGAGACTTACTTCAAATTGAATATGTTTGTAATAAAAGTTCAATTTTCAAAATTGTCTGGTATATTTACATTTAATCATGATTGCTCTTAACCCTGTTTAAGATTTCACAAATTTTCATAAGACCACATTTAAAAAATCTTAAAGACAAAAAAAAGATGTAATTCAAATGAAACAATATGTAAATTCATTTATTCATAACCCAATCTAAAATATATATAAAATAACAGTGTAGATTTAAAAATATTCAAATACAAAGACATTGGTCTTTATCAAACATTTTCAATTTTTATAGGACTTTCCTTGAATTTAGTAGTACAATGGTAGGGCGTGTTAGTTCTTTGCCAAAGAACATGCCCACGAAACCAGTAATTGAAAAATTCCCCTATCGGAAATGTTTTTCAATCTTGAAGAGGAAGTTACCGGAATAATTGACTAATTCACAGAGAAGCAAAAAATGTTGAACATGCACATAATGAAACTAACATGTTGATAAAAAAAAGTTGGAATGATGTCAGGGTTAACATTAAGAGCCGGCAGTCAGCCAATTCGACCGCTTCAAATTACTTTTTTGTCGGATCAAAAAACATAAAATATGATAGATGGTCATAAGTAACAACTCATTTTTGATTGGTGTTTGCTTCATCGGGCCTCCTCAAATCAAAAGTAAGTCTCTTTCTTAAAAAGTTCATTAGAACCCTGAATGTTTTTCTTTCTATATAGTATTAAAATGGGATGTTATTTTGCTAGGCATAGAAGTTTCCTCTCTTTCCCCTCTTACACATAAATTTATCTCCCTCATGGAACCTGACCCCTTACGCCCAAACTGAAAAAAACCCATTGTAAGTAATAGATAAACATCATAAATTAGGTAGGTGCATGTTATAAACAGAAACATTTCCTCAGAATCACATGCCACTGGACACTAGGAACAGCAAAAAACTCAAACAAGACAATTCATCAAAAATTTGACGTAACGAGTTTTCCCAATTGAAGTTTATCACTGATTGAATGCAGATCAGACACTCTCCGTCTCATTCACAATGTTAAACACATTCAGATCAGGTCGCTCTGCCTCAAGCTGTGCCTGTTTGGCGTTCATTCGAATGATGCCCTGTTGATTCGCCTTCTCCCGCTGGCCCTCGGAAATTGAGCTGATGATTATCACCTTGTTGTACATCCGCCATTTCTTACAGAGTGTCAGGTACATTTTACACTGCACATACATGAAGACAACGCCCCCTGTGAAGCCTATGGCGACGACGATGAGTTTGGTCCAGAAAGGCCAGAGAAGAGTGCCTGCCTCTACCTCCTCTGTGGTGCGGTCTATCAGAACGTACAGGGACCACACAACGCATGTTATAGCTATAACATGGAATGTCACACTGCAGATCACCTTTCTTCTCTCTGCTGGGGTCATGTCTAGTCTCTCCCACTGAAACAGCAACAATTGCATTTACACATTATATAAAATATGAGAATTATGATAAAGTTATTTAGATATATTAACTGTTATTCATACTTTAGCTAATGTACAATATACAGTGTTCTCAATAAGGACAGGCCACAGGCCAAAATGACAGCTTCAAATGATGTTTTGGCCGCTTCAAATTTGTAGAGATATTAAAAAAAAACATGGACCTCCCTCCAAGTGGTCTGTTCAGATTTTATTTTGTTTATTTTTAAATTGTAACGAGCAATTTCTCCTTTTCCCACAATGTTTTCTGCCATATCAGAAGATTATTTTTGGGATGGTCGACAATTTGGCGTTTGCTAAAGTGTTATAAGTATACACATGCATACAGACCATTTATGTCTTAATGTGTATAAGAACATGGGCTACTTCATTAGTCCGGATGAATCGGTAATCCAGACATTTTGTTGGGAACGGACGTCTTTGGATTAACAAGAGATCACTGTATTGCTAAAGTGTTTGATATTTGATACATAAGTTTATTGAACTTACTTAACCATTTTGTTTCATAAAACTCTTTTTATCCAGAAATCAATTTGAAAGCCTTGCATTGTAGACCCACAAAACCTATAGACCATTAAGTTCAATTAACGGTATAGAGGATAGAACATTGCTGCCTATAGATAATAGTGTTTACTTTTCACATAATAATACGAATTGGAGGGAAACAAAGAATCAAATTGAATGTACTTTCAGCATAAGTTGATAAATGGGAGAGTTACAAGCTAACCCGTACCTTATTAAATCTTGACCAGAGCTTTTGTTAGGGACTTAAAATGTAATATAAATGTAATGATGTAAGTTTTAGGTTCAAAACTTTTGAATTTCTGTTTAAAAAACACAATCCAATTAGCTATTTAAAAGGATCAGCAACTAAATCTCAAAAACCAAAGCAGGCTAGAGTAAGTTTTTTTTTTTTCTTTTTTAACTTTTCATTTTGTGACAATCATAAATTTGTTGTTTTGTTAAGATTGATGCACATATATATTTTTACCAGACTTACCTCACTGAAGGGTTTTGTTTTTTTCGTCATACTGTACTCAAACATACACAGCTCACATGACAACTTGTCGGAACTTTTGATCCATTTCTGTAGACACGCCTGATGTATGTATTTGAGTGAGCCCGAACATAGGCAGGGCGACACAAGCGGGGAGTCGTACTGGATTTCACACTTGTCGCACTGACATATTCGACACAAATCCCCCGAGTTAGTGGACAGAGAGGAATCGCATCGATCTGTCGACAAGGGGGTTGGGGAGTTTGGATTTAAAATTTCCTGAAATGACAAAATAGATACCTTTATTGACCCTTTAGAATGCTGGGTGATTTTCTAAAAAAAAAAGTGTGTTTTAGTTTCATCTGCTTTTCAAAACTTTAAATATCTGCTTAATTTTGAAAGATACTCAGAGTAGCAAACAGGTTAGATCACAGGCCAGCTGCCAGGTAAAAGATCTAACCTGTTTGCATAAGCATGAAGTGTGTGTCAGCACTATAAGGGTTAATGATGACAACAGAATGCAAAACATTGGATGAAACACTAATCCTACTCATGTACCTTAACCGACTTCAAGTGAAACAAGAACAATTTCTTATGCCATATACATATATTGGTGCCCTTTTGAAGAAATAAAAATCTGCAAAGTAAGAATGTGGCTTTTTAATTATGTATAGAATTTCTAACAAAAGAATGGAAAACAACTCTGAAAACACTTTTTCTTAAAGATCTTTTAAAAATAGTTGTTTGATGCCAATTATAGAATATATAGAAAAAAATACATTTTATGTGTTTTTGCTGTGTTTTTACTATATAATTGGGGTTGCAATTTTGACCAGTCATAAATTCCCATAACATCGAATGGGCTGAGTTTATTGTTCACTAAAGCTTTTTTATAAACTGAGGGCAGTGACCAGATGCGAAAATAGGCTGTTGATTATAGAGTACCTCCATAAATTTGTAAGTGACTTGGATCATCATAAACCCTTAAGATACATAGATACTATGATAAAACAATGTACTTTCTCTCAGTTTACCCTAAAGATACCTGTACATTAACAAATTTGTGAAATCATTGAACTCTGGTAAGATTCAACAGCTGTTACCTGAGTTTGGGCATCTCTCAAGTCAAAACATTCAAGTCTATTTTTCTGTGTTTGCTGAATTCAAGTGACAACCAAGTACTGGGTCAGTCACGTTAATATCATTGTGAAAAAATGAGTTTTTTGCGGAGGACATTGTTTTGAAATGCCACAACCTTGAAAAAAAATCCACAACATTTTCAACATACAATGGATTGCTAGCCCTTTTTCCATCATACCTCACTTAAATTTAATAGTCTGCTGCAACATTCTTTAGAAACCATTGTGACAAAAGAAGAAATTGCTTGTATTGAACAATTTCTTCTTTGGTTCCATAATCTTCATTCTTTATCATAATGAAAAAGAATTCCTTTAACCCTTTACCAAACACAAATTTTTGACTGTCCCAAATTGAAAGAGTTTGCAGACGACATTTCAAAATGTGATGAATTTGAAAATTAATCTTCAGATAGGGCAGAAAACATTGTTAACTGTTTTATAGATGACAAACTCACTGTTTTTCCTGATGTAAGCTCCATTTGAATAGTCCAGTCCTTGAACTTCATTTTTAAATATTTCACTTCCAAAGATTTATAAAACGTGTCACCTCCAAAGTTTTATATCAACTTTTCAACATTGAATTGAAAAGTTTCTCCAAGCCGACCACATGCACTGTCCCAATGAATGATTGCATTGCCGTTTTTTTTTTTGGATTAGTGTAATTTAGTTTTTCACTGAATTCTATCAACAGAAAAGAAAACAACTTTTCAAGTATTTCAAACAATGATTTATAACCATTAAATTTTCTTTTCACCGCTTTAATAGTGAAGTCATTTACTGCATGAATGAACATTCACATGACTTGGTCTTCAGTTACAAGCCTCAAAAACAGAAAAAAGTTGATACTAATGTAGCATTATACAAAATGAAGACTTAAATTCCTACTTTTGTCACACTGGTGATGATTTGAAATTAAAAACAAATATCTTTTTGAGAACCCAAATCATCTTTTAAAGATATAAACAACCCAAATGGACTGATCTAACTATATTCGTTTTGCCATTCCTTTACCTCTTCTCAAACATTCAACCCTTAAAATGCTGGGAAATTTTCTAAAAATAGATTTTTGTATTGTCTGCTTACCAAAACCTTAAATATCTGCTTAATTTTGATGAGGAAAGATACTCAGAGTAGCAAAAAGGTTAGATAACAGGTCAGCCGCCAATTTACTTGGCAGCTGGCCTGGATCTAACCTGTTTGAATAAGTATGAAGCCGATTCAAGCACTATTAGAGTTAATTCAGATGAAATCAGTGGTTACAAAAGAAAACTGAAATACATGCACATTTATGCTGGTCTTTTATCACATGGATTCCAACATGAATTCAACAAGTATACTGGTAAAGCAGACTGTCAGAATGATATTTTCAATATGTTCATTTAAGTTTTGAAGCAGACACCTTTTAAATGGGATTTTTTAAGATCTATTCAAGAATTTGAATAATGAAGATACATTGTACACCCATCAATCTTACCTAACTTAAAACTCTTCACATAATAGCTCAGATTACCTTATCTATTGCAAAAAACTTTGGAAAACACAGTGACAAAATAATACATTACTTCAAGTGAGAAATGTATTCTTTAGACATAGATATCGTAGGAAAATGTATTTTTCTGCGGTATCGTTGTGTGGTCTGATTTGGAACAGAAACATTACTATTAAAATATGGGGGAAATGGGCAATTAACGAACGATTTCCCCTTTTCCCACAATGTTTTCTGCCCTATCTGAAGATAATTTTTCAATTTAATCACATTTCGAAATGTTGTCTGCAAACTCTTTTAATTTGGGACAGTCGAAAATTTGGCGTTTGCCAAAGGGTTAAATCACATTTGACTTTGGACCAGTGCATTTACATCACAATTACTTTCGACAGGATGAGTTAATCCTTTACTAAACTCACCTCTAACTAATACCATCCCATTTATCAAAGGAACTTACAGACATTGATAGAAAATGATAAAAAAAAATACAGCATCCATAAAAATATTTTAATAATCTGAACAGTTACTCTTTTTCCAATAATAATAGTAACTTTTAACCCTGATAGTGCTGGAAATGACTTAATGCTTATGCAAACAGGTTAGATCCGGGCAAGCCGCCAAGTAACATTAATTTGGTGGCTGTCCTGTAATCTAACCAGTTTGCTACTTTGAGTATCTCTCCTCATCAAAATAAAGCAGATTTATATGGTTTTGGAAAGCAGACAACACAAAAATCAATTTTTAGAAATTAACCCAGCATTCTTAGGGTTTAAAAGGTATCTATTATAACCAAGAGCTTATTTAGTAAAGAATTAATAATTTCCCTTTGTCCAAAAATCACATAGACATGTCCTAAAGAAGTCCCAAGTATATGAAAGCATCCTGATCTCACTGTCACAAATTACCTCCATATATCCCTGTTAGTTCATTTGTTTCATACTTAATCATTTGAATTGATAGTTAATAATTATATTTTCAATCATATATTTTCATTTGTATTAATTAGGGCAGTAAATGGTCTCTATACTTGCTTAGCAAACACAATTATAGATTGATGTCCACTGCACAATTAAAGCTAATGTACTAATAGACATTTGATAATATACATTACTAAACATGTATTCTCATTTGTTTCATGATTGAATAACATTTGAATCAATAGTTGTTAATTATATTTTCTTATTTTCTATAACATTTTTCATTTAAATCAATGATGGTTGTAAATGGCCTCTACACCTGTTCAGCTCACACAATTATAGACTTGATGTTCACTGCACAAATTATAGCTGATTTACTAATAGACATTTGATAATATATAAATTACTAAACATGTATATTCATTTGTATCATACTTTAACATTTGAATCAATAGTTGATAACTATACTTTCATTTTTTTTATCATATTTTTTCAATTGAATCGATTATGGTTGTAAATGGCCCCTACTCTTTTTTAGCACACACAATTATAGAATTGATGTTCACTGCACAATTATAGCTAAACTAATGGATATTTGATAAGATACTTTCAAACAAAATTCTTAAAGTTAATTGTACAGCAGTCATTTTAACCTTTAAAGATCACAAATATTTCATAGACTACAACAATAAATCAGCTAAAAATGTCATCTTAATTTATTGCTCAGTTCAAATGTAAGGGGTAATGGTGCAAGACGTAACAGTTAAAATGTAAATGAAGAAATGTATGTCTAACGGTTTTATATAATGCAGATAACTTAACCCATTACCAAACAATAACAACATTTGAATGGTTTGATGCTGACAGCTTTGGAAAACATTGTGGAAAAAGGAGAAATTGCTCTGAACAAACAATTTCTCTTTTTGCCACAATGTTTTCTGGCCTATCAGAATTTTTTTCCCCAATTTCATCACATTTTGAGATGTCGTCCTTAAACTCTTGTTATGTGGGACAGTCCAAAATTTGGCATTTGGTAAAGGGTTAAATTTCATAACAAAAGACAACAGTTGATCTCATTGTAACAGAAAAGGAGAAATGTGCTAGATACCACCTCTCTATTCATTTGTCACGATGTTGTATCATATCTTTTTTGGTAGAAATGTTAAAGAATGCTTGGGGGCCTCCGTGGCCTAGTGGTTAGAGTACAGAACTTGAAATCACATGGCCCCTCTCCGCATGGGTTCAAATCCTGAGAGGGATATGGATTTTCATGAGAGGCAGTCTCCCGACTGACTTACGGAATGCCGATGGTTCTACCCACCTTAACCAGCCCCTATGGGCAGTTGAGTCTGGGGTCTTCCTCCATCATTAAGAGTCGGGCATCGCTACATAACTGAAATAATGTTGATGTGATGTAAAACCCATATATAAAAAAAAAAAAATAAAGAATGCTTATGATGTAAAAAGGTATGAATGAAGACAGTATGCCCCTACCAAAGATTCAAGAACTTATACATGAACTTTATGAATGTTAAACGATTATTCATAATTGCAGAACTTATTCATGAAATTAAAGGACATGTTCATGAACATCATGGACAGGTTCATAAATATGTTCATGAATCTGTTCTTGAAGTTCATGAACACGGTCTAGTAATTCATTAAAAGTTAAGCACAGCTTTGTGTTCATGAATGGCCATTTAACATTCATAAAGTTCATGAATATGTTTTTTAATCTTCTGCAGGGTTATAAGTATTAAATGCCTGGTGCTTGATCATTGAGAAATTTGTTTAATTGTTTGGATTGAATGTTTAGGTATATAGCAAACATATGAGAACATAATGAGAAGGTACTAGAAAGGCATCTTCTGATATGAATGGTTTCAATAGCCTTTCGCAAACAGGTGTACAGTGAAGCCTTAATGTTTATCCGGACCCTGATTATCCGGATGTCTCACAATCCAAACGAAATTGTAAGGAAAAGGAATTATTGTGTAGTAATTTGCTTAACCTGGTTTGAATTACCAAACAATGACATTTGACCGGTTTGTTGCAAAAGACTTTTGAAAACATTGTGGGTAAAGGAAAAATTGCTTGTGACGAGCAATATCTCCTTTTCCAACAATGTTTTCTGCCATATCAGAAGTTTATTTTTGAATTCCATAATGTTTTAAAATGTCTTCTGCAAACTCTTTCAATTTGGGATGGTTGATAATTTGGCGTTTGGTAAAGGGTTAAAAATATACATGTGCATAATTTAGACTGTTTATGTCTTAATGTGTATAAGAACAGGCTCTGCTTCATTAGTCAGAATGATTCGGTAATCTGGAAATTTTTGTTTGGAATGGACATGTTCAGATTAACAAGACATCACTGTATATTGAAATGTGGCTGAATTATAAGTCAGTGGAATTGTTGGATAAATTATTAATCCATTCTTTCATATAGGATTTATGGAACCCAGATCCAAATTGGAAGCAAGAGCAGACGACAGTTATAAATCCTTATATTCTCTAATTAGTTTTCAAAATTTGTTTGCAATCATTGTGACAAACACAGACCACAAGAAGAAATTAATGCTTTTTCGTCACAGCTGTTTCTTTAACCCTTTGAATGCTGAATAATTTTCTAAAAGTAGATTGTTGAGTCGTCTGCTTTCAAAAAACTTAAAATATCTGATTATTATTGATGAGGAAAAATGTTCAGAGTAGCAAAAAGGTTAGATCACAGGCCAGCTGCCAATTTACTTGGCAGCTGGCCTGGATCTAACCTGTTTGCATAAGCATGAAGTTCAACGGGTTACAGCACTGTAAGGGTTATTATCTTCTGCCATATAGGCAGCAAATTGCGGTAAAACGAAGTTAAAAAGGGGTTAAGACATGTTTTGTCAAGTTGCAGATTGATTGTGTCTTCATGCAATCCTGTCTTACATGGGAAGTTTTTTACCTAAACAATGGATATCAGTCCTTTCCTTCAAACATGCAGAAATTGATCTAAGAATTTAAAATGAAAAATTGATAAGAAGTCAAAAATACATGAGACTGTAATTATGAAGAAATCAACTGTTTCCATTAAAACTTCATCAAATACTTATGCAACAAAGATTTTCTTTATTCAGATGTTTTGGCATTGGCTGTTGGCAGAATTACTTTCTGAATGTAAATGAATCAGCTTAAAGCTTTGATGGTTTGTGCAAAGCTAATACCATCTACAGATGACAATATAAAGATATGAAACTTGCTTTGGTACATATTCATTGCATACAATATACAGCTAAAAAAAAACAAGTAAAAGCATCATTACAGACAAATATTACTACGGTACACTGCTTTCTAATACCTTAATTCTGCTGTGAGTGAAAATTAACCTAAGTTACCATAGTAATAGACACTGTAAGGGGTCAAGCCAAAACACATTGAATATTGCTTTGTTTAATGTAATATAAGTCCAGAGGGCACACAAGTTAACCTTTGTAGATCTAATATATAATTATAATGGTGTTCAATACCCTTTCGGCGAAATAAAAAACACCAAATAACTACTAATTTGATCTTCAAAAATATTCTCCCAACAAAGAAAAGAACCTTAACAGGTGTGTTCTTGTGTTCTCAATAACACTTTATATTCAATGTTACTTTTTTGCCCTGTGGTCAAGATGACAAGCTCAGACCTGTCTCAAATAAATACAACTTAACCCATTACCAAACAGTAACGATATTTGACCAGTTTGTTACAGACAACTCTGAAAAACATTGTGGAAATAACGGGAAATTGCTCATAAGCAATTTCTTCTTTTCTCAAAATGATTTCTACCCTTTCCAAAAATTATAATCCACTTTTGTCATATTTGAAAAGTCGTCTGCAAACTCTTTCAATTTGAGACTGTTTTAAGTTTGGTAAAGGGTTAGACACTGTCATCCAACCCATAATAAGTGCACTTAAACTCAGCTGTTGCAAATCATTTAAAAAGCCATTGTGACAAGCATTGGATGGTAATATTTTGCTATTTTCCCTTTATCATTTCTGTCCATCAAGTAAAATTAACACTTTACCAAATGCCAAATTTTCGTCTGTCCCAACTTGTAAGGGTTTGCAGACGACATTTCAAAATGAGATGAAATTGAAAACAATCATCTGATAGGGTAGAATCATTGTAGGAAAACTCAAAAGGAGAACTTGTTTGTCAAAAGCAATTCCTCCTTTTCCCACAATGATTTTCCAGAGTCATCTGAAAAGAATTGGTCAAATGTTGTTATTGTTTGGTAATGGGTTAAGCTTTCTTTCCAATTCAATGCAACAGAAGACAACAAGAAATAGTATGCAAATAATAAAACAATTTCTCTTTGCTTTTTGTTGGAAAACATTGTGACTTAAGAATAAACAGCTCAATCTGAGCCCTTTTTTCTTTTGTTACAATGTCTTTTTAATGATTTCTACTAAGCTTTGCAACAGAAACATCTAAGTGAGGCAATAAGTTTAACGCTTTACCAAACACCAAATTTTCGACAGTCCCAAATTGTAAGGGTTTGCAGACAACATTTCAAAATGTGATGAAAATGGAAAAATAATCTTCTGATAGGGCAGAAAACATTGTGGGAAAAAGAGAAATTGCTCTTTAAGAGCAATTTCTCTTTTTCCCTCAATGTTTTCCAGAGTCGTCTGTAACAAACTGGTCAAATGTTGGTATCGTTTGGTAATGGGTTAATGTTGAAAATAATTGCCAACTTTTGTATTTTCTGACTTTAAAACTAAAAAAACCCTGTCTCATGTTAAGCCTGAGTAACTTTTCACATCCAAATCCAATTTAACAACTGAAATGGGCCATAAATTGATGTCCACATAATGGGTGTAATTACCTTCAACAATCCAATTAATTATAATGGTTTACAAGGTCTTCATCAGGTCAACACAATGTTACAGTGGCTCAATTATCAGTCTTCAATCTTTCAAGGATTTTCATTTCCTTTCCGCCCTAACATACCGATGAATGATTGTCAGCTTAGAATTTCTCCATCAAAAAAGTCATAAAACATTAAATAGCCATTGGGCACCACTAACATTAGCGCTGTTACAATCAGTGGTGTACTGATATAGCGTGGTATACAAAGAATATTGTTGCACAGGGGTTCAAGTTCGATCAAACAACAGTTTTGTTAAAGCTTTTGAGGCTTTTAAGTGCATGTCTTCACATCACCAAGGCCTCAAAACCCTGTCTGAAACTTTGATAATAACAAAGTTGTTTACAAGACGGTTTAACGAAACTGCAGGGGCCTCCGTGGCCTAGTGGTTAGAGTACAGAACTTGAAATCACATGGCCCCTCTCCGCGTGGGTTCAAATCCTGAGAGGGATATGGATTTTCATGAGAGGCAGTCTCCCGACTGACTTACTGAATGCCGATGGTTCTACCCACCTTGACCAGCCCTTGTGGGCAGTTGAGTATGGGGTCTTCCTCCATCATTAAGAGTCGGGCATCGCTACATAACTGAAATAATGTTGATGTGATGTAAAACCCATATGAAAAAAAAACAAAAAAAACGAAACTGCACTTCAATATGGTATGGGCTTTATCCATGCACGATGCAGTACTAGATTGATTTTTTCAGCTCTAGGTTTAAGCAATGGCAGTCGACGCGTTTGAACCATTAACTTATGCGAAAAGCAAGAGTAAAGTGTAGGCACATTTTTCTTTGAAAAGAAAGTGAGAAGGAAATGAAATCATCAACACTGTTGCCATGACAATCATTATTCTTTACTCTTGATAGAATATATTGCAATACGGTGTCTCCATATTGTTATATATGGTTTTCAGCGTATGATGTTACACTCCTAAAAGTCATACCCTTGGCCTTATACATCACCCCAACAATTTGATAGTTTAGGATTTTGTGACTATTATAAATTGAAAACAACAATAAAAACAGTCATACAGGCCTGATATAAGCGGAAATTTAGAAATGGCCTGTGAGGAGAAATTTATCAAATTGTCATTGTTCATATTGTATTTCATCCCATCAGATAATTCGTTTTTACGAGTGATAGCTTATGTCACCTTAAGATGTACTTTACTCAATTTATCATGTCGATCCATCTAATCTTTAGTAAAAAAAAATAGTTTTTCATCCACATATATTATACCAGATTATAAAGTTGATTAATTTGAAATATTGATAGGAACTGGTTTGAAAGTGGTATATTTTGTTTTTTGAAATCACAAAGACACAACTGTTCACAATACCTCACTTTTACACATCTGATGCAAAAGCTCAATTCATTCCCTTTTCACAATGGCTTCTCCTTAATATCACATGTCATATATGCAGTAAAATCTCTATACCTTAAAGTTAAATGGACCTTATGAAAAGTTCGACAAAGAGAGAGTTTGACATATAGATATCTGGAATACGAGGAAATAAAGATAAAGAGCAAATGCTTTGGAACCCAGTTTTTACTGATAGTCTACTGTACATATTAATTTTCAATTTCATGTCATCTGTCATTGCTTTCAATTTAGTAGAATCACAAATACCCATATGGGGGAATTATAATGATGGCTAATAGAACATACAACATTATTAATATAATTAATCCAAAACAATTACCTTGGTAGGTAAACTGTCCTTCTTCTTGAAAGGTGATGGTTTGTCTTTTTTACTGGATTTTCCACTGCTCCGTCGCTTAGAATCTGTTCCCCCATTTACGGGAGAATTGTTGAATTCGTTTCTCGCCGCTGTTATCGTCTGTACGTTGATGTGCACCTGTGATCCCTGCCGATCTTCCTTCGGCGAGCCCTGTTTGTGATAACCCACACTGGCTGAGTCTCCCACAATAACTGTATCCACCACAATGTGTGCATTACACGCAGCATTATCAGTTCCACACACAACAGTCTCCACAGTGTCACCACCATCACACAGGGCTTTGTCAATATCACAGGCTTGTTCAATGGCTGTCTCTCTATCCTCTTCACTATCACATTCTTTATCACCAGCCTTACAACCTTCTAACTGGGCCATTTCTTTATCCTCATGCGTACATGTACTACCTGGTGTTGCTTGATCAATATCACCAACTTCTAAACTTCCCCCAACATGTTCAGTGGTTTCTCCTACAGTTGCTGTATCTCTGGCATTGGTGCCATCCATATCCTTGCTGTCTGGTTTTGAGCTATCCATATTGCTTGTTAGAACTGCGATGTGCTTTATGGGCATATCTCACTTCCTCTGACAATCTTCCATATGTAATCCACAATTATGTATTAAAAGGGGACTCAGTTGATCATGAAATGACTAAAAATAGACATGTTTAGTTGAATGTCGTTCGCGAAAAAATCTTAATAATTAACTGTATATAAAATGTGTGATCATTAGGACACTGTTTCCAATTCTGCCCGGGTTTTCTAGTTATAGTATGAGCATCTTCCCTGGCTGGCTCTTCTAGGTATTGACAGACCCTCTACTGCAAAGCTTCATTGTACCAACAGGTGGGTGGGGCAAGTTACCAGCGTTACCTGTGAAATAGAAAAATCTACCATTAATACCCATCATCAGTGTGCTGGAATTCCAACCATATCTATCCTTTTATAAATACTCAGCTCATTAGCTACTGAGCCACATTATAAGGTTTTATCGTTTTAATGCTTTAAAGGTTCTAATTCTTCACAGACATGAGGAAATTCGGAAGTTAAAAAACAATTTCTTCAAAACTGCACAACCGCTGTACTTACAGATGATACACATGATTATAACTCTTTAGTTTGGGTGTATACCATGAATAAAAATGTATTTTAATCCAAAAGTGTGACATCCCTTTTTAGATCTACCACATATAAACTGCACATACTTAGATAATTGACCCTTCCAGAATGAATTATGCTTGGAGACGATTGCAGTGATGTGTTACTTTGCAATATTGCTTGGCCTAATATTAAAATAAGAGGGAGTGTTGTTTCAAACTTGAGCACATTTTAAGCTTTATTTGTTAAGTAAAACCTGGTTATTAAGGCCAGGGATTATTTATTAAACAAGTTAGTTGTGTACCATGTCAGCACAAGCTATTTTAGTACCTTGCTAGCACAAGGTAGCTTGTCGGCACAAGCTATGATTTGGTGCCTTACCAGCACAAGGTTACATAGCACCTTGATAGGATTTAAAAGCCTATTTGGTACCTTGTGAGAATAACCTTATCATAGCTAAGAAACATCTATGACATTTCCCATCATTAATATGTGGCAAGTAATTAGGCTCATCTTTGATCTCTGACATATAACAAGCATATTATCAACGAATCTAACCAATTCATCATTCACCTTTTATCAAAAAGTTTCATAAGCGACCTCCTTAATATATGTTGAATTGAGTTTGTATTTATACAGATAAGATAAGGGGTTAATGTGCTTTTTTTTCAAGTTACATTCAGTAAACAAATAATAGACTTATAAAAGTTATTTGAGATGATAAGTACCCATGGTATATATGCACTTGATCCCTTTTAACAGGCACAACAGTTTACTAAATTGAATCTATAGGTCTTGCAATAAGACATTACTCAAGCACACTTCACCTTGAATTTCAATACATGATATTTAAAATGATAATGTAAAATGGCAGCTGGCCTGTGATCTAACCTGTTTGCTACTCTGAGTATCATTTTTCATCAAAATTAAGCAAATATTTACTGTTTTGGAAAGCAGACAACATAAAAAATCTATTTTGAGAAAATTACCCAGCATATAAGGATTAAGAAAAACACCCACATGATAATGACAAATAGGAATTAGCTCAAATGAGCAAATAATCATTTTTCTAAGAATCTTTTATCCTTTTTGGTATCTAAATCTACATGTCTCAGGTATAAATGTTTCTAAGTGACTTTTGCTTCCTATTGTCATAATTGTGTTCATCTACGTCAGTGTTTTGGCATTTAATAACGAAATTGTGAAGTTTAGTTGCTATAGTGACAATTCCTCATTATACCTGAGGTATTGATTTAGCCATACATCCTATTTCATCCTTCTCTTCCAAAACATAGGGAATATGTTCACAAATAAAAACAGAAATAATCTATCCAAACTATGCTACTTTTATGGATGGAAGTATGTATTTCTCATACAAAAATTGGGGGAAAAGCCTTTTGTTGCACGTAACTATTAATTTTCGAATGGTTGCATGTTCCCCCGATTTTAGAAGCTGAATGGTGAAAAAGTAGAAGATTCAATAATTGTCGTGAAAAGGAATCTAACCTTATTCCTAATTTGAAGGCGCTCATACACATTTGAAATGGATGAATTTCGAAATTGTGACATTATCATGAAACTTTGCTCATGAGTAAATTCTGGTACATATGTCACAATGTTTATAATGCTCTTTGCATAAAGGTATTTATAATTGATGCTGTTTTGTTCTGTGTTAAAAGTTTTTGATGCCATATGCTGAAACCAGTAGGATAGTTTATAAGGGACTGCTGATAAAAGATAAGTTGTAGGCCTACACCTCAGTTCTGTAATTAAGAGCTATATCAAGATTCAGACACTGATAAACTATTATATATAATCAATGTGACAGCAACTCAACATTGAACATGATAGAAGAATGATAGTAGATGTAGGATGGAACATCATTTTCAACAACTTCTAAGTAATTTATGGCTTGAAAACTATCATGGTAAATCAAGCGTGGGTGGTAAAGTAACACGCCTCCATACGTCATCATGTTTCACAGAAGAGATACTTAAATGCCCTTTTCTGCAAAGTTAAACAAACAGGAGTTATTAAACCATTGTGACAGAATTGAGGGCTCCATGCAAGACTATAGTAAGTGCTTCATGTTTATCAAGTACTTACTGTAGTCTTGTAATGAACCCTTGATTAATGATTTGCAATATGCTTTACCATTGAGACCAATTCATTTGCTTTTCCATTTAACATCAAATCAACAATAATTCAGTTTTATTGTGATGTCAAACTAAAAGAGATTTTTGTGTTGTCTACTTTTCAAAACCCTAAATATATCTTCTTAACGTTGATGAGGAAAGATTCTCAGAGCAGTAAACAGGTTAGATCACAGTCTCAAAGTCGCCAACTTACTTTGCGGCTGGCCTGGATCTAACCTGTTCGCTTAAGCATAAAGCATAAGCATGAAGTCGGTTCCAGCATTATTAGGGTTAATATGCCTTATTACAGTTATTTAAACAAATGAAGAAGCTTGATTAAATGCCGAATGAAGTTCAAATGGCATCAAGATAAGGATATGTAGTCAGACAATTGTACTTCCTACAATACCTCACACAATCATTCAGAACATACAATAATGGAAACACCTACAAAACCATTAGTACATAATGGTTTCATCGCATTCTTAATGGCATAGCTAAAGCCAATTAAAAGTTTAGCGACCTACAATGGGAAAAATATGGGCAAATTAATAGATTATAAGCTGAAATAATGAATTCATTGAGGCAGTGCTGTGATTCCTCATGATGAGGAAGTTTCTCCTTTTGTCATGATGTTTTCAATAATTCAATTCTAGAAGAAATCTAATGAAAAGCTGTAATAAGGAAGTCATGTGAGACTTAACAGGTATTTAACCTTTTCCCAAACAACAAATTTTCGATTGTCCTAAATTGAAGGAGTTTGCAGACGACATTTCAAAATGTGATGAAATTAGAAAATAATCTTCTGATAGGGCAGAAAACATTGTGAGAAAAGGAGAAATTGCTCATTGCAAGCAATTTCTCCTTTTCCCACAATGTTTTCTAATGTATTCTGCAACAATGTGGTCAAATGTCGTTTTTGTTTTGGAAAGGGTTAAATATGTGAACACTAGCAAGGGAGACCTCACATAAAGGATTGTGAGAGTTATGATTTAAATTATGCCCATATTGCATGTTGATCTCCATGGTATTTATTAAGGAAATTATAGCTGCTAACATGTCCAATACATCAATGGGAAAACCCCTCTTGACCTCCTTCATCTCATACAAACTCTTTAAAACCTGTTAAGAAACAATACATTAATGTAAAATATGCCTGCTGCATTTACCCTTTACCAAACGCAAAATTTTCGACTGTCCCAAATTGAAAGAGTTTGCAGACAACATTTCAAAATGTGATGAAATTAAAAAATGATCTTCTGATAGGGCAGAAAAATTGTGGGAAAAGGAGAAATTGCTCTTTTAAGTGCAATTTCTCCTTTTCCCACCATGTTTTCCAGAGTTGTATTTAACAAACTTGTCAAATGTTGTTATTGTTTGGTAATGGGTTAAGAAACATTGTAAATGCACCTGCTGCATGAAATCATAGCAATCAGACTTCATTGTGTCTAACAAATTCTGAAAACAGAATTAGAATTTGCTAAGTATTCTTTCTTCAATGTTACATATATATAATATGCCTGCTGCATCTTTGAGTTATTGTATAAGATATTACAACTTACAAGTGATTTTTACATTCGTGACAATTATTATTGTTTCCACCTTAATGTCAGTTGCTTTACTTGGAAATGTCTGTTGATTCATTAAGTGTTCAAAGCCACTATTTATCAAAGTGAATCTTTGATCCAGTTGCATATCTGAATATCTAAGCTCCTTTCATTTAGTGACATCTTATTTATTTTGATTCCCATTTCACAAGTTTGACACTGTTTGCTTGATGTGGGACATTAAAATGGTATGTTATTCTTACAATGCAGAAACTGAATATTCAATTTTTACAGATAATGTGTACGAAGATCAGCCAATACTCATGTCCAGTATGATCTATGGTTCCCGTTATGTGGTCATTTTGGCATATTTGAACATCCAAATTGATATTGATCTATTTTGCTATAGACCATACATGAATACAATGAAAACACAAACATATTTGAAGTTCAATGCATCCTGCCGACCATGTTTTTCGAGATTTTAAAATTCTTTGAACAATATATAAAATTAACGAGGCCACCAAAGAACATTGCTGGAAATTATTTTGAAACCTGACCGTTGGTTAGTGACAAGAAGGTTGTTTTAAGGTTTGACAAAACTTTCCACCTTCCAACTAGGAATGTTCAACATGATAGTTGATTGAAATCAGCTCAGAGATTTGGGAAGAAAAATTGTTTTACATTATTGTCAAATTATTTTGAAAGCTGACCGATGGTTGGTCACACAAGAAGATTTACAGAAGTTTCCCCCTTTTTCATGCCGCATCAAACAAAGTTATGCATGGAATCAATTTCTTTAAACATCTTTTGTGGAGAATCACCCGACAGACATTCCTATGAAGAGAAATTGAAATTGGCTCAACAGTTTAGGTAAAGATGCTGTTTAAAGAAACCGTTGAAGGTAAACGATGGACAACAGACAATGGGCGATCACAAAAGCTCGACACCATATTAGCACTCTAGATCTGTGCCCAGGTGAGCTAAAAACTACATTTATTCCCACAGTGCCCTACAAGGAAGTTGTTATTTAATACTAGGGCTTTTCCGTCTATGGTAAGACCTGACCCAAACCCACTATCTAACACACACATGGAAAACAATCTACCTCAGCATGGTGGTCTAGCTGATCTGAATTTACAGACTGCAAAACGTATATATAAACCCACGAAAACAGGTTTTAAGAAGGAAGTCCAGTACCCATTTAATACTTAGGTTTAGAGAAGGAAATCCTTTCTTAGCTAAAGCTTTGATAAAAGGACAAGACAATTCATATTCAGAACAGGAATAATATTAATGATCATAAATACAGACAGATCAAACCTAATCATCCGATAGGCTGATAATTATCTGTGGGTAATATTTCCACATGTTCAAGTCACATCAAATGTTTTGCCTTTCATCAGAAAATCATAAACTGGTTGCAATTGTGCGATTACTCACATGGGAAAATTACGTTTCCCTATTCAAACAAATTGAAAAGTGAAGCACAGGATTATATCAATTTAAAGCCAAAATACATGAAATCACTTATTGCACTCACTGAGATCCAGAAAGACATATCAAATGATTTGCATGCAGACATTTATCCTTTACCAAAAAACATATTTTCGACTGTCCCAAATTTAAAGAGTTTGCAGACAACATTTCAAAATGTGATGAAATTGAAAAACAATCTTCTGATAGGGCAGAAAACATTGTGGGATGAGAAGAAATTGCTCGTTCAATTTCTTCTTTTCCAACCAGATTTTCCGAGTCGTATTGAACAAATTTGTCAAATGTTGTTATTGTTTGGTAATGGGTTAAAGGTTGTCATATGAATTCTGTGATGGAATTAAATCTCTGTGAGAAAAGAATAAAATGTTCATTATGGAGTAACTTTTCACAGTCACATCAGTCTCTAAGAACTCATGCAGTTAATGTGTCAAAGACAGGAAAAATGGAGTAAAAATGATGGAACTTACTTGCTTTTATGTTCAATATATGTCTACAAGGTTGGATAACAACAGTGACTGATGAATATCTAAGCAGTTACCTAAATAGATTATAGTTATGTCCGTTTGCCAATTATCAAACATTAAAGGCATTTGACCACTTTGCCGCAGATGACTCTGTAAACCATTGAGGGAAAAGGAAAATTGCTCAAAACGAGCAATTTCTCCTTTTCCCACAATGTTTTCTGTCCTATCAGAAAAATACTTTCCAATTTCATCAAATTTTTAGGTGTTATCTGCAAACTCTTTCAAAAACTTGAAATGTTGTTGTATATATCATAACATTGCATGTGTAATACCTTCAACTACAGTTGAAAGTCTCATCCTCAAAGGTTGTCATGACATTATACATGATAAATTATGGGGGGGGGGGGCAATGTCTTAAAAATTATCTTTATGCATTTTAATTATTGTTTTATGGTAATGTCATCACTATAAGTGTTTAATCATGTGGTCTTCTTATACAATTTAATGTAGTGGTATTTCCGCAGTTGAATGTCAGAAGTTTCCCCTCAAGCATGAGCACTAATCAAGGATTCAATGCAAGACTATAGTAAGTTCTTCACAATTATGAATCAATTACTTTATTATTGCAATGAACCCTCGACTTGTTTGTTTATATGGGAGTCTGACTAAGTGTCAATAATGTTTCAGTCATTATAATGGCTTACCTGGATTTAAAAGTACAGTCAAACTTGTCTACAGCAGCCACTCTTAAACATAGAATATATGACTGCATAGCAACATTGAAGCTCAATACAGCAGGCAAGACATGAAGAAAGCTCCTGCAGGAGCTTTCTTCATGTTTTGCCTGCTGTATTCAGCTGTCAACGGTCTCAAAAAACAGATCTGATGGCATTTTTGTTGGCTGCTTAAGACAGGTTTTACTGTACAATTTAAAGGCTATCATTATGAGCTCTGAAGTGTCTTGCCAAAGGAAAGTCTTAGTAAACTAGAGTATACAAATTGAACTCATACCAGAGACCCTTGAATATAAGACTGCCACCAACAGAAGGCCAACCACGTGAACCCCTGTTGGAATTTACTGTTGATTTATTAAACCCTTATAGTGCTGGAGCCGACTTCAATCATTGCTTCATGCATATCGGTAAGATCCAGGCAAGCCACTAATTTACTTGGCGACTGGCCTGTGATCTAACCTGTTTGCTACTCTGAGAATCTTTCCTCCACAAAATAAAGCAGACATTTAAGGTTTTGGAAAGCAGATGACACAAAAATCTGTTTTTAGAAAATTATCCAGCATTCTAAGGGTTAAATTTCCAACATGTCACAAATCCCCAACATGGTGAAATAGATTGTCATCAAGAGCCGGCTGCCGGGCAATTCGACCACTTCAAATGACTTTTTGGTCTACTCAAATAACAAAACATATGATGTGATGGTCATACTACACCTAATTTTTGTTGGCTGTTTGCTTCATTGGCCTCCTCAATTCAGAAGATGGCCTTGTACTCTAAAAATTAATGGCAACCGTGATATAAGTCTTTAAAAAGAACAGGCTTCTAAAGTTTTATCTTTAAAAGGTTATTCAAAGTTCAACAGGTATTTAACTTTTTTATCTTAATGGAAAATTTCAAGAATAAAGTCAAACTTTAGAATTACATTTACATTTGACACTGCATCTGCTGCAGTAAAATAGATTATACCAATGTGGTAAACTGAAAGACATCTTACAAGACATGATTTATCATTTCTTCACAATTCTACCTTCAATAATAAAGAAAAAGCTTTCTTTCATCCTTCATAATTGCTGTCTGGTTTTGCTTTTGATGAGAATTAGTCAAATATTCCTTTAAGGGGGCACATCTTAAAATTTGGGCCACATCACGGGAAAAGGGGCACTCGGACATAGCAAACAGTGTAGCCCCAGACCAGCCGCCACGTCACTGACATGGCGGCTGGTCTGGGGTTACACTGTTTGCCATCTATGAGGACATAAAGTTCTACCTTTAAATAAATACAAGTGATAACTGTCCTGACTAGATGCTGGAATAATAGCGCTAAGAAAGAGCGGAGTCAGTGGTTTTTATTTATGTCTGAGTGCCCCTTTTCGCGTGACGCGGCCCATTTGTCTATGTAAGGTAAAGGATTATGGCTTAAAAACTAGATAAAAAGAGAAGCAAGATTACAGAGGCTATCAAGGTTAAAGAGTGAACAAAACACTCTCTCCATGATTGATAAAGCTGACACATCTTTTGCAGTAACTAGATCTTGTCTTGTTCTCACTTATCTACAGTGGACGAAATTGACCAGTAAACAAGTTCAGACAGGGGAATCACGAAATAATGGACATGCAGGTCTGTTGACTGTGATTTTTCTACCAAGTGTTATAGATGTTACCCCTTTATAAAGCATGAGTAATCATGCATATACCACCAGAACATGAAAGTTGATATTCAACTTGCGCGGGGTACACAATGTGGCTATCATTGGAAAAAGAAGATGAAAAAAGCAAACATTTCTGTGGCGCGGCCTTCTTGATTGGACATGAGATCATAAACATTGGTCACATGATTCCCCGCATTAAGTTCTCACCCCAATGTTAGTCAGAGATGTACAATCATGCGCTATTGGAAGCCATGCCCAAGTTCCTTTTTTATGTCAGAGATTTATACAATCTTCAGTTGTCAATCCATTATGAATATTCATTTTGAGATGTTAGTTTGTTGACTGGTCATGTTATACTAAATAAAAATCAAGGTGACCATAAATATTTATTGAAAACTGCTTGACTTACACAAAACCATTTCAATCATTATCAGCTTCCTGATCAAGAGCAAAATCTTCTTCTATCACAATGCTTATCATTTAGTGTATTAGGTAAGTGTTTTAATGAACTGAAAGAGGCATATAGTCAACAAAATGGTTGCACCTTTTTAAAAGTATTTCATTTTAATGAAGTGTGCACATTTTCTTTATGTGGTTTTGGTAGTCATAGCCATCATATTGATCGTGAGTGGCTAAAATGTAAAATTTGTACATCATGTCATTCAGAAAGTTGAGCTACTGAAAAATAAATCACTTACTAATGAAAGGTTAAAATGATGAAGAAATCACAACTATTCATATGCTTGAATTCCATTGTCTTCTTTATTAACGAAATTTGGCAATATTGAATTCTGAAGGCTTTTTGAGAAAAAAGGAGAAATTCCCAAAGATCTTATCTGATAATAATTACAAATTTAACTTTCAGCAGACATTTAAAAATTCATCAGCAGCTGCTGTTTGTTAATTAAAGCTTTAAAAACAAATCCTTTGCCAAGTAAGCGTAAAAGATCAACATCTAAAACATAATTAATGAGAAGTCATGCCTCAGGTGACTATTAACCTTTTACTTAATACTGACCCCAATGTACCCTTAAAGATTCATGTTCATGAACGTCATGTGTTTATAATTGGCCGTTTCTTGTTCATGTGTGTTCGTGAACTTCATGAACATACACGAACAAAAAAGGGCCAATCATAAACACAAATTTGTTTTTGAACATGTTTATTAACTTCAAGCAAATGTTCATGAACACCAAGAATAAGTTCATGAACATATTTCTTGACACATTCATGTATGTGAACATGTTCATGGCTATGTCCATGAAATTCATGAACATGTTCAACATTTAAGCATCTTTGTCTTCTTTAACTTGTACCCTTCATTGGAAAACACACTCTGCAGGGGCGTAGCCAGCCTCAAATCAATGCATAATTCAAATTTTGTGATAGGAATTTCTCTTTTGAAATTGATGTTACACAAGTGTGTATGTGCGTTGCGCTGATTACGCCCCTGATTTGACACATTATACCTGCAACAGCATAAATTTTATGTCATTTCTGTGACAGTTGCAGGATTAGTTTTATCTACATGTACTTTATATATCAACTATGTCATCTGATTTCTCTTTGAATTTCAACCAGGTACACAATACTATGTGAGGAAAGTTTAATAATCTATTTATATAGGATCCTGTCCACTCAAAATTCCTCTACAGTATTATCAAAGGGAACAAACACAAAGGAACACTATACTAAACAGCATTCATTTCTGTATGATGTATTTATAATAGTGAAAGCATTTTGAATCAAATGAAAAACCTTTTTTAAAGAAAATACTTTTTTTCATATCTTTATTATCATTTTAAAGTAATCCTCAGCTGTTATATAAGTTTGAGGATGCTTTTTGTCTGAATTGACATAACAGGCAATTTACAATTGAAAAGAGATAATCATAATTTCTGAAATGATATTGTGTAAAAATCACTTTTTTTAAAAGAGAAAGGGTCATTGTTTTTATCAAATAAAAATTGTTTTGGTCAATAATTTCTTCGGTCCATAACTAAAACTTACCATTTGGTCACTATGTACATGTATATGTAATAATGGCCAGTTCATATTTTCTAATAATAAATACAGATATCTCTAATTACTGCGATTAGTATTACCTGTGCCTGTAAATAAATACAAAACACAAGAAAGGGTTCTCTTACATGTCAGCCTAGGTTGTTAATGTCAGTCCCCCATCCATCCAACAGATGTATCTATCTATAAATAGACATTTCAGACAGTTTCACACTTGTCCAGAAAGGTCATTTCATATGGTCCCCTCACAATGCTGTCAAAACCACTGTCTTTTCCTGATTCTCCATATATAATAATTGCATAGGTATAGACAGATAAGCCTAAAACATCAGCAGTCATTTTTTTTTCAAATTGACCTTGTCTTATCAATTGACTTTGAATGGCTATTTTGTGCTTCAAATCCAAAAATCAGAATTTGTTAAGTCTACCGCTATTTGTATCCTACGAAATTTCGACATTAGATTGCCCCATCAGAAAATGAAAGGTAATCTTCCTGTCAAACTATTTAGACTAAGATTACCCTGTGATAGAGTGAATTCAACTTAAAGGTCATATTTCCCGATAAACAAAATTTTCTTAAATTATGGTTTTTGAATTAGGTTATGGTTTCGTTATGACGAAGGTAATGATTTTTTTCTCATACAGAAGCGAAAAATGTTGTTTTTGACTACTTTTATTCACCTTTATCGATTTTTGTGAATGACTTATCTCCCTTGTTGTGACGTTATTTGTGCTTCAAAGTCATATGAACTATCAGTAAGAAGAATCTAGTTCTCAGTAACGACGGTGTTTTTCCACAAATTTCGGACATTTTAAGTGTTGAATTGTGTTTTGGGAAGCGTAAATTGGATATTGAATATGGTATTTTGACAGGTCTTCTGGTGTTATTCTGCTTTTGGTCGCAGGGATGCGAGTTTCTCCTGTTTTCCGACAAACATAAAAGCTGCAAAAGGTTTCGATAAGTAAACTGGACCGTGTTTACTTTACAAATAAGCAAAATATATATTCCCCAAACAAGAACAGTAGGCTGTGTTTCTTTCACTTCGAAGACAGCAAGTTTACGCATTGTTAGGCGTTTCCAGAGAATTGATTTTATTGATCTTTAAATGATCGGACTCAATTCAAAGTAATTTATACAGGTGAAGACGCTTCAAATTCATTCTACTTATTGAGTAACCGTTATATTTCCCTTATTTGAAACACACCGACAACATTCACTTTACCTTGATGTATTGGTTTCAAGACTGTCAATGCAAACCAGACAAAGCTCATCTCACTTTCAAACACCAATCAAGCGATAAAGCATACAATCATGTGTCAAGACATTGTTGTGACGTGCGAATGTGTACATTGTATTTCGGAATGACCCCAAATATCTATCAAAAGTCGTTGTTTTATTACCCAATGTACCAAGTTGCTAATGATAATTTAAGCCTGTAGTCCTTTTGTTACGCTGTTTCCCACATGATCTCAGGTAAAGGAAAATATTTTTCAAAATTAACGTTGTGGTGAACTGATGTTCGTGATTAAAACAATTCCTGACTGTTAGTTTGGGTACGTGTTAGAGCCTCTTGTATTCTTGCTAGATCTTTATATAGGATTTGCACTGTGTAAATGTAGATAAATTCAAGAAAAGGATAAATCATGTTGATTACACCTTTTTTGAAAGTTAATTTCCTTGAATGACTCTCTTACTCGCCAAGCTAGTTTTGTTT
The DNA here is from genome assembly GCA_947846245.1 of Cerastoderma edule. Lineage (NCBI taxonomy): Eukaryota > Metazoa > Mollusca > Bivalvia > Cardiida > Cardiidae > Cerastoderma > Cerastoderma edule. The sequence continues at coordinate 26,797,799 of OX401406.1, read as the reverse complement.
GGAACGATTAACTTTGCTACATACATAGGAATACTTAATTAGGCTGCTTTACGATTATATTAGTAAGAATTCAAAGTGTTGCAAGAATATGTTAATTTCATCTAACATCATTGATTGCCATGTCTTTGGGTTTTAATCGCTTAAATGCATCTTGTTCTTATTTGCAAAACTTGTTTTATGTTTTAATATAATCGTAGAAACGGTGCCATTGTACATAAATTAGACAAAATGAAAAATGTACGTTGATTGCTATGATAACAAACCGATTAAAACAAGCAAGGTTCTTTTATCTGCCGTTGTCTTTGAATGAAAATTCAAAATAATGAATATTTGATATCCGCAAATTGTCTCTGAACTCATCAACGCAAATGATAATGGGTTCGATCTTAACTTAAGCGTCTGCTTTTCGGAATTATTTAAATCACACACCTCATTTTTTTGCCATTGGTAATGCAAGATGATAAATATGCTTAAACCTATTTATAGCAATGTACAGTCTTGTGTTAAGATAGCATCTAACACTAACTTCTCTGAGTTTTTTGATGTCACGATAGGTCTTAAGCAAGGGGAACCACTCTCACCCATCTTATTCATATTGTTTATTAACAATATCAGTAATAATGTTGATATCAGCAAGTTGACTGAGAAAGATTTAAACTATCTATCGATGTATATGCTATTATTTGCTGATGATATTGTTTTATTCACTACAGATTCTTCTAGTTTACAATCACAGTTAGACATTATTTCAGATTACTCTACAAAATGGGGATTAAAGATCAATGTTAAGAAAACTAAGGTGTGTATTTTTCAAAAAAGGAAAACTGTCAATAATTTTACCTAGTATGTTGAAGGTGAAGAACTAGAAGTTACAGACCATTTTAAATACCTTGGAATTGACTTTAGTTACACAGGTTCAATGAAAAATGCTGTCAAGGTATTAAGTGAACAAGCTTTAAGAGCATATAATTGTATTTTATCCCTGTTCTCCCGTGTGAAAATGGATGTTTTAACTAAATTATAAATTTTTGATTCTATGGTTGTCCCTATTATATTATATGGGTCGGAAGTATGGGGTATCTATGATTTTAATGAAATAGATAAATTACATATTAAGTTCTGTAAGACCATTTTAGGTGTGAATAAAAAAACACCAAATGTGGCTATTCTGGGTGAATTGGGACGCTATCCGCTATCAGTTATTTGCAAAGAACGATCCTTAAAACACTGGCTTAAAGTGATGAGTAATATTGACTCACCTATGTACAAAACCTTTTTTGAACAGTATTATATTCAATTCAATTCAATTCAATTCTTTATTTGGCAAAAACCAGCATATAAATGCCTTTGGCCAAGACAACATTTACAAATATGGTACAGACTAATTATAGTAACAATGCACACAGCTGGGCGTCAAGAATTAAACGGTTATTGGATAGTCTAGTTTTTAATGATATTTTAAATAGCTATGATAACAATATGAATTATTATCCAATACTTAAACAGCGCCTAAGAGATCAATATATTCATAACTGGAATAGTTCAATACAATCGATGTCTAAACTAGATTTTTATAAACGTTTTAAAACTGAATTTTGTTGTGAAAGCTATATTGATGTTATCAAGGGTGATATGTTAAGAAAATACATGAGTCGTTTTAGATTATTAGTTCCCATTCATTAGCAATTGGAACTGGAAGGTATAATGGAACTGAAAGACAACAAAGAATTTGTAATTTATGTAAGCATAACCAAATAGAGTCTGAATATCACTTTTTACTATGTTGTCCAGCTTATTCAAATATAAGGATTAAGTACTTTGGAAATATACCATGACCTAATATTCATATCTTTATAAACATAATGTCTTCTAAAGGCAGAAAGGCTATTTTTAAACTTTCTCATTATTTAAAGGAAGCTTTTGAATTACGCAATACAATGTGTTAATAGAATGCTCTTCTTTTCGGAGGGAGTTAATAAATATGTATGTTTGTATGTTTATATGTGTATTGATTGAATATTCTTGTAGATAGATTGAAACTGTATTTTTATTTTGTATGCATAGTCAACTGATATGTTATGGCCAAAGGCATGATTGTGCTGAATTTGCCAAATAAAATAATTGAATAATTGAAATTGGTAATATTGGTTTAAATGACGCATGTCACACTGAAATGCAGGTGTTCAAACATGATTATTACAAATTGATAATTGATAATTTAGTAATAAGATCACTAAATATATAATTTACACATTTGAACATAATCTCTTTGTTTACAATTTAATCGATAATTGTCAGTTTACCTCACAAACAAAGGGTCAATCAACAAACATCGGACATTACAAGGATTAAGGGTCGTGATGCAAATTAACACCAATCTGCCACATTTGCACAGTATGTTTCTAGTCTCAAGTCCTTTATTGTTTAGGCGAAAGATAGCCTCTGGCGTTAATCTCTTGAATATCTCTGTTATTCATTAACAGGTCTGACACATTCTGCTATTCCAGACATGAAATAACAAGCGGCAAATCTCACACTTTCAACACGCGGCAATTAAATTTATCTAAAAAATCCATTGTTAAGATATAATCAATTAAGACCAAACTCTCACATGATGTTTGGATTGATAAGGTGTCAGGACATATTTATCTCTCAATGTGACTTACGTCTGATACTTTGTCGTTATGATATTCAAAGAAGTGAGCATGTTGTCTTTTCTATTAGAATAGTTTGACACTTCAATAAGTACATGATAATCAGTATTCACCAAAACAGTAGTAACTCTATGTTTTCAACAAAAAAAACGTTTTAACATCAAAATCAAGTTTTGTCAAATTGATATTTAAATTCCAAAATCATAAAAAATAAATTCAAATATGTTTATTTAAGGTTGTTAGTAAAATAAACTATGACGATTGTTTTGTTTTAGCTGTTAATTATTAAACCTGTCCGAAAATTAAATGCTCAATATGTCAAGGCTACTTACACGAGAGAAAACGAACATAAATGTAAAGTGAATATGAAGAACAATTCTTAAGTTCTTAACAGTTGATATAGAAAGACGACATCAGAATCAATTTTGAAATCATAGACCTCTTACTGGGGATGGAGTTACTGGAAAGTTGCCGTATGATTTTAACAAATACTCTTGAATGTGCCAGTGTTTAGTTTTGAAATTTGGATGTGTGGTGAAAATGTGAGTTAAAGGATAACCTTCGTATCACAAGTAAGTTGATGTGTGGTGAAAATGTGAGTTAAAGGATAACCTTCGTATCACAAGTAAATTGGGTTATAATACGGTTTGTTTGTTCGCAATTTATGATCTTCTCCCGTTTCATTTCATGTATTGATAAGACAATGCAGGGTGAATTTGACAGTTAATAGTTATACGATGTACGGTTTTAAGACAATTCGTTTATTCAGATCTATGTCTTTGTTTACTACTCAATTAAAACCTTAATGCTAATACACGAATGTTGAAGAAAAAGTACTTGTGGTTTTTTTTCAACAAATATTAATAAAAGTAGCTGTTTTCACAAATATCGTCAAAATTTCAAGACGGTTCTTACATATGAAAACATTTACAAATCCTTTCAAATTTACGTATTACGTCACTTACTTTTTTTTCAGAAGAATATTCTTATAATATGAAACATATTCAATAAAGAAAATGCACTGTCAATCCAAACATTGACTTAAGGATTGCTATTTCGAGGAAAATCGTCCCAATTTCAAGCCGTTCCTTTCATATGAACGCATTGACATATCCTTGTTAATTCACATGTTAAGTCACTAACTTTTTTTTTCAAATGGATATTCTTATAATATGAAAAATATCCAGTATAGAAAAAACACTGTCAATCCAAACAATGACTTAAGAATCATTTATTTCAAGGAAAATCGTCCAAATTTCAAGCCGTTCCTTTCATATGAACAGGTTTACGCAATGACAAATCCATGCAAATTCACGGGTTACGTTATTAATTTATCTTTTTTCAAATTGATATTCTTATAAAATGAATCATATTCAATAAAGAAAATGTCAATCCAAACAATAACTTAAGGATCGTTTATTTGAAGAAAAACACCAATTCTAACCAGCGATCGCTCTTCACGCCCTTTACATGGCGCATTCAGTGGATCACGAGTGACGTCACAGCAAAGGGAAGTAAGTCATACAAAATTTTATTAATTGGTGCGCTATGACGGTGATTTATGACGTAATGCGTTATGCTAAAATGTTGCAAATAATTTCAATGTGATTCTTTTACTTCATATTTTAATTTTATGAAATAAACCCAACCTGTACATATGACCTTTAATATATAAAAGATGAATTTGCATCATTCAATCCTAATTTGATGTACAAACAAGGTATCATGTTGATAAACTGTGCATGCCAGTCATCCCCAAACTCTTTCAAACACAATCTTATTTGATTTTAATTTAAACAGAGCTTTTAATTCAGACATGAATTTAATGTCTATTAAGTCAAAAGGTATTTATACATAGAAAACATTTCATGAAAAGAAGACAAAAATATAATTTGACCATTTCAATTTCAATCAAAGGACTAAATACAAAGGATTGAATAAAAGGACTGTTGGGCGTAAAAATAGGCATGAGTTGTACCAAAAAAGGCAATAAAAAGCAAAATTGTTTGTGCTTTATTAAACTGGATCTATTATTAAATAGTTGCTTTGTATGGTTTACTATTTCCATAAAAAATGTAATTTTGTGTCTTATTTCATTTGATGCATTTTACGAAAAGCTTCCTGATATGTACGTTTACTATTTCACTGCAACATGATCATAATAGAAAACATGTGATTTGTTGGGGGTTTTCTTTCGCAGACAGGTAAGCCTTTCCAAATCATATTGTACCTAAAACTAGAAAAAAATTGTCAGGATTTTAAAAAGATAATTGATAAATTAAATTTCAACCCCTTAATTGGCATATACTTTACAATGAAAAAAGGTTTCTCATATTGTCACAATGAGAATTACCAAATAAATTTTATGAAAGCATAATTTTTCAACTTTGTCTCTAGACTGCTTTAAATTCTGAACATCAACATCCAAAGGAGGTCTAAACTCTTTTAAGAGTATTTTCTTATAAAAGTACTTTGCAGCACCTCAAGTGTCTTATAGCTCAATGCAGTCCATTATATTATACTTTGATGCTTCTGCTTTATAAAACTTAAAAGGAACCACCGTTACAATTGAGAAGATTGCTTAACCCTTTCCCAGACAATTTTCAACTGTCGAAAACTGAAAGAGTTTGCAGACGACATTTCAAAATGTGATGAAAATGGAAAATAATCTTCTGATAGGCCAGAAAACATTGTGGGAAAAGGAGAAATTGCTCATGATGAGCTATTTCTCCTTTTCACACAATGTTTTCTAAAGTCGCCTGCAACAAAGTGGTCAAATGTCGTTATTGTTTGGGAAAGGGTTAAGACTCAATGACCAACTTGTCATTCTATTACATTGATTTCTACACCATCTCCCTAAGAAAATGTTTGGTTACTTTTTTTCAAATTATTTCTTGTTGGTTATGGTTGCTTTGAAATTCCATCTGTGACAAATTTCCATTTACAATGTATTTGGCAATCTAGTGTTCATTGCAATGAAAAGCGATTCTTACTTGTCAGGGGTGGTGAACTCAATTACCTGTGTTGCCCTGTTTGTCCAAAACTCTTACTGGTCAAGTGAATTTTTACTAAAAATTAACTATAAAACCATTCTACAGACAAGTGGAGAAAACAATTAAGCATTAACAAACAAGTAAATCAAGAACAGATTTCACCACCCCTGCTTGTAAAGGACTTACTTTAGTTTTGCATTGAAACCCAAAAACGTCAACTACAGCTTCTTAACCCTTATAGTGCTGGAACGACTTCATGCTTATGCAAACAGGTTGGATCACAGGCCAGCCACCAAGTAAATTGGCGGCAAGCCTTTGATGTAACCTGTTTGCTACTCTGAGTATCTTTCCTCATCAAAATTAATCAGATAGTAGAGGTTTTAAAAAGCTGACAACATTAAAATCTATTTTTAGAAAATTACCCATCATTCTTATGTTTAAAACCATGCAGAGGGTTATGTTATTTAATGAAGTCACATTGGACATGTGGCTATAAAACGTGACAAAATCCTTTACTTCTAATGCAAACATTAACCGAAATAAACTTAAAATACACTTACTTAAAATCCAGAACAGCTGACCACTTGACCTTTACACCTGCAACATAAGTAACCAACTACATTAAAAAGCACCATTTAAATAGATGTACAATATGGCATCTGACCTTTTATACACATAACAATCTATATTCACTGTGTAACCTAACAAGAAAAATGATGATTCGTGATTACGCTCAAAGATGACAGGTCCAAAATAGATGAAACAGAACAGAATCATATATAATTATAGACAATTATTTCCATCTCTACTCATTACCTCAAGTATTGATTATCTTGTTCAGAAAACCCAGCAGCTAACATTCTATTCTGCTAATCAATACAAACAGGTGACTGCATTAGCTTTATAACAGGTGATCTGAGAAACCTTTACACTTTTCTTCATTATGTTATATATTGGGGATTCTATGCAAAACTAAAGTAATTGTTCATTTTAGTGATGGACAGACTATTATAGTCTTGCATTAACCCATTACCAAACAATAACAACATTTGACCAGTTTGGTGCAGACGACTTTGGAAAACATTGTGGGAAAAGGAGAAATTGCTCGCTAAGAGCAATTTTTCTTTTTCCCCACAAGGTTTTCTGCTCCAAAAGTTCCATGTGGCAAACAATTCATATTTTTGTCAAAATAGTGATTAAATCATTTCTCAATGATGCAAATTGGTACGATTAACATATGAGAAAGAAAAAAAAGGAGACAGCATATTAAATACTTCTATTCCCTTAAGGACCTTAACTCTAACAATTTGGACCTTAAACCGCCTCTCACAATATTCAGAACCTTTTTTGGGGGTCTTGAAGATAAACAAGATGTTTACTTCCTTGTTTCTAATAATAAATTTAGTTGATATCAGTTATAAATCCTTTCCCCATATTTATGAAGCACTTAATTACTATAGTCTTGCATTAAATCCTTGGGGTTTTTTTTTCTTTATCACAGATTTCTCTTTATAACATGTATTTTACCTTAAGCACACAGATTAAGAATCAAATCCAGTGGTCCATTTTAACAAGGAAGTGTAAAAGAGTCTTCTGTATGCAGTATTAGATAATTATGCACCTGTAGATATTTTTTAACATTTTAGGCACCTGATGATGGCGGTGTCCACTTCCAGTCATAATCATCAACGATTGTTGGAAGTACAACATAGAAGTAAATTTCAAACAGTAATTCAGTAATATCATTTTTCGTTGATACTTGTACAAAAAAAAATAGGTTTTCATAATTATTAAGTACAGAAAAAAAGCCATGAAATATTGAGATTAAAAGAAATAGTTGTCTTCATTTATTAGTCATTTACCTTGCATAACAATATATAGTTCTTTATGACCAAAGAAATCAATTTTCCAACTGTACATAACAAGCTAATGCTTTTGATTTTGCGAAATTTTATTGATTAGATTGTTTAATTGGGAATTAACCCAAAAAGCTGATGTGACTTTGAATTTTTGGGAAAACTGCAAGACTTTAAGAAAATTTCCAATTTGGAAGGTGCCTTTCATTGGCCCCTGTTATATAACCTAAAAAAGCCAAGTATCATTAATGCATTCTGCTGTATTAAGCAATCTCTTTCAAGAAATGTCATGTCTCCAGGGAAAACAATGTAGTCCTTACCACAAAAACAGATGATATACAGACTTAAAACATCATGAATGTCACACACTTGGTCTGAGTCATCTTCCTTTTTTTGAATGACAAATTTAATTAATTAAGTGGAATTTTAATGTCATACTCAACAGTAAAGCTGTATAAGCATGTCAGACTTTTTAAACATACATAGACAAGTCAAATTGCTTTTCAAACAATTAAGATAGTGATGGTTTAATCTTTAAATGTCTAAAACAATCATGTACAAAAAATGCTTAATCAGAAAATACTCAGTAGATCACATTTGTAACCAAACAATGTGATGCCATAAATATATCACAAAACAATTATTTATTATTAGTTATTGATTTACATGTATCAGCAAACTCTTGTTTTGTCATAGGTAAAATTTAATGATCTTTTTTGTCATCACTATGCTACCCTGTGTCAACTATCTTTCAGTTAACCCTTTACCAAATGCCAAATTTTTGACTGTCCCAAATTGAAAGAGTTTGCAGACATCACTTCAAAATGAGATGAAATTGGGAAAAATAATCTTCTGATAGGGTAGAAAATAGTGTGGGAAAAGGAGTAATTGCTTGTTAAGAGCAATATCTCCTTTTCCACAAAGTTTTCCAGGGTCGTCCGCAACAAACTGGTCAAATGCCGTTATCATTTGTAATGGGTTAAGATAGTGATAATTTAATCTTTAAATGTCTAAACATGTCCAATAAATCCTTTTCTTATACAGGAAATACTCTGTAGATTACATTAATAATGTAACCAAGCAATGTGATGCTATAAATATATCACCAAACAATTAGTTATTGATTTATGAGCAAACCCTCGTTTTGTCATAGGTAGAATGTAATTATCTTTTATGTCAACACTATTCTACCCAGTGTGTCAATTAACTATGTGTTAACACTTAGAATGCTCCAGTAATTTTCTCAAAATAGATTTTTGAGTCATCTGGTTTCCAAAACCTTAAATATCTGCTTAACTTTGTTGGGGAAAGATACTCAGAGTAGCAAACAGGTTAGTTCTAGGCCAACTGCCAATTTACTTAGCGGCTGGCCTGGAACTAACCTGTTTGCATAAGCACAAAGTTGATTCCAGCACTGTAAGGGTTAATAACAGTTTTTCTTGTATCACCAGTAACAGGCAAGGGCTATAGAACACTCCCATAACAACAAAGGTGCAGGTTGCGGGATGAGCTCAAACCCATGACACTAGTCCACACCAATTAACTACAAAAGTAAAATGACCACTGCATACATGTTTTCTTCATAATAGTCATTGTGTTGAATTGGGTAGAGACAATTGAGACAAAAGGAGTAATTACTTTACATGAAATCAACATCAAGATTTCTTTATTGACTTATAAATAATATACAATTTTGTGAAACAAACACCTGTATGTAGAATTAAACATTATATACAAAGGTTCATATGAGCATTTCTTTATTGTTTTCTTCTGTCCCAATGGTTTCCTTATGCATAAGTCATTTGGAAAAGGTAAGCTGAAAGATGTATATTTGAGACAAAGGCTTTACATAAATATGTTAGGTAAGACAGCAAATGTGACAATGACTATATATAATTCAATGACATAAGCACATAATATGGATGCTGAAATCAGTGAATCGGTCACTAGTATGAATTATTAAAGTGTTTTAGCATACATATGGTTACCTTCTAATGTAATGTAACCATACCAATCAGTATTGGAAAAAGAAGAGATGGTAAATAAAGGTTAAAGTAAATTGAATTTGCGTTCTGAAATTGAGACCAAATCATTGTAAGAAAATGAATAATTCTTCAGTCCTTTATTTTGTCAGTTTAATTCAGGGGTCTTGCCCTGGTTTCATAAAACAACTTAAGTCCCTTATTTTGCTCAAAATATAGTTTCTGACTTAACTTCCTGTCGGAACTGAGTTTAATTTTGCTAATTTGTGTTTCATAAAGAAACTCAGACTGAGCTTTTGCTTAAGTTCGAGATGCAGTTTGTCCAGCTTCTGTGGCATAATCATTGTGTCTTTCTCCACTGAATAATCATGTTCATAAAGGTAAGCAGTCTGCTACTTGGAAAGGATAGTGAGCTGGCAAGGAAATACCAGACCCATGGACTATCAGATAGCCTGTGATATTAAGTAAATCTCTGAGTTAGTACCTGAAAATGTAAATTCTGTAATCCTCAACTCTGATGTCCATTTTGTTTATGCAAGATAATATCGTTAAAATGTGAGGATGTCAGTCTCTGAAGTTCATTTAATAGTGCTTACTTTCTCTTTGATTTTAAGTTTTTGTTAGAAAACAGTATACAAAACATAACAAAATGCTATGTATACTATACGTTGGTGTAACCTGAGTGAGGTAAAGGGACAAAAATTTATGAGACATTCTTTCCCTCATCCACACTTCAGATAAGTTATGTTTCCCTTACAGTATTTGTTGATAAACATTGCCTTGTGTAATAAACTGGTGGTACACATAAACTGGTTCACTTTTATCTTAAACAAAAGACGTTTCTCCCTTTAAATTCATATGTTTAGTCACTAACTTGAAGGTTTCTTTCGTTTTGACAGTAACATAGCTGTCAAAACATAAGATTTGGACACTTGCATTTTCATACAGCTACTGTGTACGGCCGATGCGTTAAAGTGGCCCGGGGTACACACTGCGGTTATTTATCTTCGTGAAAGTTCTTTAACATATGACTGCAGATCGTGACAAGCAAAATGACCCCCTTAACCTGTTCACATAAACTTGAGAACACATCCGTATATCTTTGTTTGTCATGCTGAATATATACACCCGTCCTGAATTAAACTTATCAATAGAAAAATGTTGGTGTTAGATATAGAAAATGAGTACTAACCTGTTGTATAACATTTTTCAACAAAGATTGCACCGTTTACAACGAAACCTTGTTTGTTTATTTATCATAGACCTTCTGACAAGTGACATCGCACAGTTTACGTACACTAAGTTTGATGACGTAGACATTAAATGCGTACATATACCGAGGTTATTAACCGGTTAATGATAAATGTTTGATAAAAGTCACGTAAAACCATAGCAGAGTTGTTTAACCAGTATCAGGAGTAAAGAAAATTCGAATTGAGTTATTCTATTCAATTGCACGACGCATTTAAGACATTCGAGTTTCGAAAAATCCACAGTTTTGCTTTCCATTGAAAATCAAAAGGGAGTATACTCATACTAGACAATACAATTAAAAATGAAAGAGTGTTTGCCCTTAGACCACATTACCTGTATGTGCGCATTAAAGCTCGATTGCCACTTAATTTCCTAAGTCTTGAGAGCTCTGAAATCATCCTGCAACCTTTGCGAGTCTTACAGGATATTAATAATTAATATTCATGGGTATTTCAGTTGTGCTAGTATATGACAGCGTTTCATCTGCAAAGAGACTTGCTGTTGGTGGCTTGAATGCTGAAGAGAGGCCGTTTGTGTAAGAGGAGATAACATAGAGTATATTAATGAAGTTCCTGACTAAGATCTTCTTCGTCTTTTCCTGACTGCAATGTAGCAGAATACAAAAGACAATGAAGAAATTAAGGTGTACTATTGCTAATCACACGACAGGGACTTTCAATTCGCCTTGTGTTCGTTTAATCAAGAGATAATAGAGCTCTATGTAAGCTTTTTTATGTTTAATTTGAAAGAAACTTTTCAAGGATATTTATGACCGAAATTGCTAAACTAGAAAAAGTAAAATGTTGATGTGTCTAATGACCTTTTTGTAGACAACGGCGTGGTTTTGAAGAAACTTTACATTTTGATGACGCCTAAGATGTTAAAGCCCTGGTTCGACAGTCTACCAATATTCATTGTATGAGTAATACAATGCAAAGAGACTTGCTGTTAATGGCTTTCATGCTGAAGGGTGGTAATATAATGGAAGAAAACACATTTTTTTGCTGACCTAAACAGTAAAGGATTCTACACAATTAGACAGCAAGAAGGTAGCGTTACAACTTAAAAATTCTACCTCGTTTGTTTCAATATTTTTATTTTGTGTAATTCTATCTATCTTTCGAACAAACTACTCTTAAAAAAATTCCACAAATCACAAGCTGCTTATCACGTAAATTGGATGTCGGTGGCCTAATCTATTTGATTATAAAATATGTGCTTTCTTAACATAAACCAACATAGATTATTCCAAAATACTGACAAACGAACTTGTATAGCAAATATTAAGTTACCCCATATCTCTTGAGGTTGCTTCAACATTCATTCAAGGGAAGTATATAGTCTACTTAGATTTCACATGATTTTACAGGAAAATTATTCCTTTATCGCGGCTTTTTAGACGTAATGTTGCAATGGGAAAGCCATTCAAACAGTTTCATACATGACACATCCTTTCATTTCCAATGTTAACTCATATCTGAATTCCTTTTTTGAGTAAGGGTTATCGGTATGTATTGATTTCTTGTATTGATTGTTTAAGTATCTGTCACCCTTTTCCCCAAATCATATTATATTTCAAGGTTTAACCAAACATTACCAAACAATAACGACATTTGACCAGTGGACGACTCTGGAAAACATTGTGGGGAAAGGAGAAATTCCTATTAACGAGCAATTTCTCCATTTCCCACAATGTTTTCTGCCTTATTAGAAGATTATTTTTCAATTTCACCATATTTTGAAATGTCGTCTGCAAACTCTTTCAATATGAGACAGTCGAAAATTTGGCGATTGGTAAAGGGTTAACAGACAATTGATCGTTTGGAAGGCTCTCTTTTATGTACACATGGAATCTCATACAAATACCTAGTTTGTAATCGAAATAACTGACAATTTTTGTTAAAGAATTCAGGATATCGAAACGTTCGGATATCGTTTGTGCGATATAATAAGAAAGAGTTTTTTTGTTATCAGAGGTGTACAGTATGACCAACCGCGTTGATAACAGACTAATGCACAGGAACATTAAGGAAGTTTGTGTTTATTTGTGTTTAACATGTACTCGACTTTACCATTCACGTTCTTTTATACAACTGGTTTGCAGAGGATATGAATAAGCATTAATGTTAAAATACGGCAAATACTACTTACTTTTATCATCGAACGAACATCAAAACCATTACCACTGAAAGGGAAATGGCCGATCAAGATTGAATCTTCTGCACTGTTAGAATATGTTCAAGTGTTTCTTCACTGTGTAATCTTAATATTTTACTTCATGTTAAGTTTTCTTGTCTTTACATGTACCACAAGAAGCGTAGCCTTATCTAGGCATTACATTTGTGTGATATATTACGGTAGGCCGTACAATTTCCACTCGTTACAATTAGAACAGTTTTAGATATGTTAATCATCAAGGAACATTCGGAATTAAGTAACACTCGTAAGTAACTTAAACTAGAATGACAGTTATTATTATTTGATTTACGAACTCATCTAAAATGGGCTGTGGTAATTCGAAACCTTTAACCAATTGTGAACCTTTACTGGATGATCGGACACTCTCAGCGTTAGACTGGCATGCAAGACAGGTATGTTAAAATGTGTGTAACCGGCACGCGTTTGGTCTGGCGTATCAGTGGTACACGTTTTGCAGTTTTGACCCTTATATAGTACTGTAACCGACTTCATGCTTATGCAAACAGGTTAGATCAAGGCCAGCCGCCAAATAAACTGGCGGCTGACCTGTGATCTAACCTGTTTGCTGCTATGAGTATCTTTCCGCAACAAAAGTAAGCATATATTTCAGGTTTTGAAAAGCCGACGACACAAAAATATATATAGAAAATTACCCAACATTCTTAGGGTCAAACATGTGTTTTGTGAGCGCGTGTTTTGCCGTTATTGGATATCAGTTGTATTGCGGTTTCAAGGGAGCATGTCCAACCATAGGTTTTTCAACAATGATGTTATGGCCATGAGTGGCGATTTGAATTAAGACAGAATTCGCCGACATAATCAACGGCCATTGGTAAATAAATAGTAAATGCGTTTGTGAAGGATTAACTACAGCCTAGTGAATAGCTTTCGTTTGTGACAATGTCGACCTATATTAAGCTTTGAAAATAGTAGAATTAAGATTATCTTTATAACTATTGACAGGATTTCCATCAACAAGTACACGAAGAGCTGGTTTGGAAATAGCAAGATCGACTATACCTTAGAAGAAACAGTTTTACAACGATGTTTCATTCTTTCTATGTCCTGCTTTTTTTTAACTTCATTTATATCAAAGTTTATCATTGGAAAAGCCGCACAGTTGCTTTATTAACATATACATGCATAATTTGATCATGAAAACGAGTACCCCTTCACTAAAATGTTTTTCGCTTCTCAGGCCTCAATATAATATTATCAGATTGTTCGGTTTACTATTATTTGTATATTTTGTGATTGTACTTCACTGTTAAAAAGTATTTGGCAATAAAATATGTTTTTAAAATAAAGTTTCAATGAACGGTGAAACAACATATGTCGAACCGATTTCTCTTTTTCAGGCGCCCGATTCCAGCCGAAGTACGGTTGAGGATATATACGGGTACTTGGCAGCATCTTCCACTAATCACGTGACAATGGTTCGTCTGATCTACGTTTGGATGACCGAATTCATTGGGTAAAATACTGCTGCATCTATGTACTCTGCATCTCTCTCTCTCGGAAAAAACCTCTTGTCTACTGAATTAATCGAAAAAAAAAACTGCTTAACCTATTACCAAACGCCAAGTTTTCGACTGTCCCAAATTGAAATAGTTTGCAGAGGACATTTCAAAATGTGATTGAAATTAGAAAATAATCTTCTGATAAGGCAGAACACTTGTTGGGAAAAGGAAAAATTGCTTGTCACGAGCAATTTCTCCTTTTTTCAACCATGTTTTCCATAGTGGCATAGTTTTGTTAAATGCTTTATTACAAAATGATACTAGTTAAATAGATATCCACTTTTGGGATGTATGCGGACAACGTGTACGATTTATGAAGTAAGCAAATTTCAATACCATTTGCAGACATAAGCCTGAGGAAAGTGAAGCAGACGATATTGACGGGATCTTAAAGTCAGGAATGGCAGGAAGTACCGGCTACGTGAAACTGTTTGAGGCACTATGCAGGTTTGTCCTTTCACCATTCCCCTTATATTTCTTTTAAACTGGTTATAACACACATGGAACAGGTCATACCGGTGCAATGTCTACCTTTTACAGTAATAATGCCCAAATGAATAGCATCATGTCATCCCTGCCAAATCAATAGGCCACATCCTCGTTAAATTGAATGTGTTATTGTCCTTCATTTTGACTGAAACGACGCACAATTTACACAAATTGATTATAGAATATAGTGTTTAAAGCTTTACAAAATTAGTCCTCAATAATGACTATAGATAAACAGTAGTTCATCATATATTTATTCCACAACGCCACCATCTTCATTTGAATGAAGAAGTCACAACCTCTGCATCGGACAGAAACATATACCCAGCAGTTTTGTGAAACAATGACGATGCAGCATAACGAAGAAAATTTACTGCTCCTACAACTAGACCTATCGAACAGTGTCGATAAACTGGTTCTGTTTTTTACACATTTGTTTTTTTTTCTTTTTTCCTTTATTGTAAAAGCCTTACTTCGGAGTACATGATCCCTGGATAACCTACCAGTACTCGGTTATGAAATGTATCCTGCCAAAAGACACTTTAGTTGAAAAGGATGAATGGTAAAGGTTGACCTGTATCTAGTCCCCAACGGTAACCAATACCTCACTGGACACCCTAACTGTTGTGTCGCCAAACCATTTTGGCAGGGATCATTTACACCATTAAGCTGAATGTTATATCTAACAGCTTTGCGTACTTCCTTTAAGATCTTTGTGACCTTATGGCATAAATAGCCGGCCACATTTGGTCCTATTGATAAACACTACACTTGACACGTTTTGATAAATATCCTTATTTCTGCAGCATATGTAGTATTTATAAAAGAAAGCTACCGCCCTACAAGTTTAAATCTGATCTTTCATCTTACAATATCTCCAACAGGCGTGCAGGTATTACGGTGCAGAACATAGAAGGGTTTGCGAAGGGCGTTAACCACTCCCCGGACGTGCCTTATACCCCGACGACGTCACCCAACCACGCATGGAACGCCATACAAATAGCTGACAAATGGTATCCCATCGACTGTGCATGGGGTGCAGGACACATACAGCGGGACGGACAATATAAACGAGACTTCGACGATTTCTATTTCATGACCGATCCCAGGCAGCTGATTGCCACGCACTTTCCTCTGATAAATAAGGACATGGCTTCTAGTAGACGCTGGCAGCTCATACAGAAGCCAATCTCGTTAGAGGAATTCAATAAAAGGTTGACGCCTTATCCAGAGGCGTTCAAGTATAAAGTCGATCCCATCTCCCACACAGATGCCGTATTGGACGTCAAAGGTGATGTTAAAATCGTATTCAAGATAAAAGAAAGTTGTTCCATGCTCTTCATGTCCAGTCTCTGGCTTATCGAGGACAACAAACTAGTAGAACAACCAAACCTAACGTTTGACACCATTCACAGTAACGAATACTCAGTCCGGGTTCGTCCAAACCACACAGGGACCTACCACCTGAGAGTATTTGGTGGTAAGAATGAGGAGGTTGGAAAGGAAGTGGATAGCCTTCCGCTTTTATTTCGATACATAATAAAATGTTCTGAGATTGTGGATCAGGGTTTCGAGTTTCCAGAAGTGTCAGAGAAAGCCCTGATGCACCAGTGTATGTTAATTGAGCCACTCTGTGGTAAGCTTATGAAGGGACAGGTAGTGAACTTTCACATTAAATCTAGCCATTTAAACGAGGTAATGGTCAACGGAAACGTTATCAAAAGCGAAAACGGCGAGTTTAAGGGAGCAAGTGACATACCCGTTGAAGAATCAACTTTGACGATATACGGCTCTAAGGAAAACAGCGACAAATATATGCCACTTTATGGCTATGAAATTGTTTAGATCACTGTTACTTTGTATATTTGGCGCATTTTCATAAGACAATCGCATCTTCATAACTAGTTTAATGTGATGCTGTGGTTTTAAGGAGTAAAAATTATCTTACAGACGAAATGAATGCCAAACTAATTGGAGCTTGTTCCTGAAGATAGAAAATATAATATATGGAATTGAGTGGTTTGCTAGATAATTCGGGGGTTGGGGTTCTGGGATTGTTGATCAGGGTTTCGAGTTACCGGAAGTGTCGGACAATGCTTTGATACACCAGTGTATGTTAATTGAGCCACTATGAGGTAAACGTATGAGGGGACAGGCAGTGAATGCTCACATTAAATCTAGCCATTTAAACGAGATAATGATTAACTGAATCGTTATCAAAAGCGAAAACGGCGAGTTTAGGGGAGCAAGTGACATACCCATTGGAGAATCAACTTTGACGATATACGGCTCTAACGAAAATAGCGACAAATTATGTCGCTTATGCCTATGAAGTTGTCTAGTTCACATTTGCCTTGAATATCTAGGATTGAGCGCATATCTTCATAAGACAATCACATCTTCATAAGACGATTGTTGATATTATAACCTTCATTCTAGAATCAACATAATTTGTGTAAGATGATGCTGCGGTTAGGTTAAGGAGTAAATGTTTTCTTACAGACGAGATGAATGCCAAACTAATAGGAGAATGTTCCTGTAGATGGAATAGATAGTATATGGAATTGATTGGTTTGTTAGACAAGTAAGGGGTTGGAGTTCCACTAAGTGTCAGAGAAAGCCCTGATACATCAGTACATGATATTTGAGCCCTTATGTGGTAAGCTTACAAGGGGCAGGCAGTGAATGCTCACATTAAATCTAGCCATTTTAGAGAGATAATGATTAACGGAAACGTTATCAAAAGCGAAAACTACGAGTTAAAAGGTGCATGTGACATACCCATTAGAGAATCAACACTGACAGTATATGACTCTAACGAAAATAGCGACGAATATATGCCGCTTTATGGTTCTGAAGTTGGCTAGGTCACTGGTCCTTTATATTCAAGATTTGGCGCATATCTTTATAAGGCAATTGTATCTTCGAAGACTTGTACATGAATTGTAGATATGATAACGTTCATTCTCAAAGCACCATCATTTGTTGAATGGGTGCTCAATGGATGAGATGGACGGAAGTTTCCTATCATTATTTCAATAAGTAGGCAGTATAAATGGCATTGAAATAAAATAATTCAAACCGCAATGGTTGGTTTTAGGCCATTTATTAAAAGCAATGACCAAAGTAACGTAACAAAAAGCAGAGACAGTAAACAAACATATTGAATAAACACTAATAAATATGGAATGAATGCGAATCCACGAAATACTGCAGTGAGTTTCTAACATGGCATGATGTGCACTACTACAATTAGAAATGGGCGAGCCTTTAGGCAAATAAGTTTTGAGCATGATCTAATCACTGTTTTATTAATGTAATTTGCTTATGAATCAAGTAAAATATGTATTCCTTTGAATCAATTTTTAACAGTTAATTGATTCAGGCTTTAAATGGTCAGTATTGATCAATCAGTAGAAGGGATGAATGAGTTTGAGATGGCCATGCTTAACGTTTTACAACCTAGGACTCTGTTATCAAGGACACAATGAAGTTCTGAAGTAACACTTCACCAACATGAAGAACCAAATACAGTTTTGCATTGAACACTTGATATGTAGTTTAAAGGAAAGTATAGTTAAATATGATAAATATTTGACCCATCACACTATACATGTTAATATTATAGAGGCTTTTTCGAAACCATCATGGAAAACAACTTGTATATTGCAGTGTCTACCTATGGTAAAATAGATTCAACTCAACAAAATCACTGGCATGGTCATTCAGCCATTGCTTACAATGTGCTAAGCTATATATATGGTAAACTCAGGCATGGGTTGAGAAATGGATGTTATTTTGGGTATGACTGGTAAAACTATATTGCAATGCATTCATGCCATGGTAAGAAACTCATTGTCCTAAATCTATGGGATAAAATGTATAAAATCAATTATCACAACAACGTCATACATGGGAAAATCTACAACAGGCTTCACACTGTTATCTCAAACAATCATGGTACCGTTTTACTAAACACTTTACGCTTAAGATTTACCTAAGTTCAAAAAACCATCCCCTCTTATTTCAATATTGGGTGAAGCAATATTGCAAAGTAACACATCATTGAGATCGTCTCTGTGAGACGCTTCCAATGACATGTCACATTGCAATATTGTACTTTCATTGAGGATACTTTTCATGTTTATCAGTTTTGATTAACGCAAATATTTTCCTTTAGTTGTATAATAAAACAGTACCTAGATAAATAACCTTTCTTCTCAGTAGTACACTAGTACAAATTCAAAGATATGCTGTTGCCGTCTTATTTCGCTTTCAATTTGGACCAGTATCAATAACTCACACTTGGAAATTTGGTCAAGGGACAATCAAATATTCTTTACCCTTTTCCAAACAACAAATTTTTGACTGTTTGCAGACGACATTTCAAAATGTGATGAAATTGTAAAATATTCTTCAGATAGGGCAGAAAACATTGTGGGATAAGGAAAAATTGCTCGTCACAAACAATTTCTCCTTTTCCCACAATGTTTTCTTAAGTCGTCTGCAACAAAGTGGTCAAATGTAGTTATTGATTGGGAAAGGGTTAAATATGCTTAAAAAGCAAGCTGAAATGTCAATAACAACAACAATCTCACAACATTTATCAAAATATTGAATTATTTGCAATAAAGAATAAAGCAATCTTTGCTTCAAATATGAATGAACGTGAATTTTACATAAAACCTTTCCTCTGTGGCTAAAACCCCAGATCTAGAATTCGACAGAATGTGATAAATATCAAAGCCATTATAAGATAAGTAGATTAAGTATATGATATTGTACTCAAACTTGTGAAATGTTATGTGATTCTAGGTGAATGGTTGTTATTTGGGTTTCATTCAGAGGTTATTTTGGCAAATTTCTCTTTTTAATTACCATCACATCCAATCAAGAGGGGTGAGGTAAAAAATCTTTTGACTAGATTCAATTTGGATAGAAACGTTTTTAAACTATACAGTAATGGTTTATGATATTACAATGAAAGTGATTTACAATTATTCAGTGAATCAAATCACGAATTGATGTTACACTTTATTTGTTATGTATTGTTATGCATTGGTCAAAATAAAATGTTAATTTTTGTCATTCTTATATTTTTGAATAATTGAACATTTTTCTCATCTAACAAAATTGGATAATTGATACAGTAGGCATGTACAAGAAAATACATAGCAAATAAGTTGGAAAGTCATTTTATCAGTATGCAGTCAGGCCAAAAATTAGATTGATATTACACTTATTCCCCACATGGCATTGTGTGAAGAATGATATAAAAAAACAGGTATAAAAAACCGCTCCTTTGCACTGTTGGATAAAATTACTGGTCATAGGTAATGTCTATGTTTATCCCTGTATTTCCTTTAGATTTCTGCTTCTGGTGTGGCACGTCCAGGGGTCCGTTTTACTAAACAACTTACGGAAAATATTTGCGTAAGTCATAATTGATAAACATGGATAATATTTTCAATGCGAGTACAATATTGCAATGTGACACATCATTGGAAGCGTCTCAAAGAGAAAATTCCAATGATGTGTTACATAGCAATATTGCTTAGCCCAATATTGATAAAAGAGGAATTGTTGTTTTAGACTTACGCAAATCTTAAGTGTAAACTGTTTAGTAAAACTGTATCCAGAAGTTCAATGCAGGACAATAAACATGAAGCACTAACACTAAACCCATGCAATGATCATTTAAACATTACCATTGATAGAGGTCATTTGTTTGGCCATTTCATATCAGATTATGTCAAATATTTGAACGTTTGGTTAACTTGTTTTATTTTCATGATTTGCATAATTTTGTTTACGACAGAGTAATGAATACATGAACATGTTATGACAGCATCATTAGAATTAAATACAACACCTTCTCATTAATTATCATGTAGATAATTAATATAAATAAAAATCAGGTTCAAATAAAGATATATTAACACACAATCAGAAGTTTACACAACTTTCATTTACATGTATTCTTAAATGGTATTTTCAGGAAAATCAATTTTGTGAAATATCAAGGTCGGAATAACACAACTGTTTCCATCTAATATTCTTCAAAGAATGGTTTTAATTTGAAATAAATCTTGCCTGTCACAAACTACTAGGGGAAGAGAATATTACTTTGTTTAAAATAAGTACCCACTGCTTATACAGGAATATTTTTAGGTTTCAATGCAAAATAAAAAAAGTCCTCAAAAAGCCAAAGACTTACGATAGTCTTGCACTGAACCCACAATAGGGTTCTTCACTTTATCACTGGCTTTCAGTTATACATATAATGGTTTCATGTTTTGTATGCTGGACAACAATATGTCTTCGTGCACATGATAACACATGTGAAAAATCAGCAGTCATATCTCCTAAGCCCACCCAATACCCCCCATATGAGATTCTGAGACAGGTCCACAAACTGAAAGCTCTTTCAAGTTGATCAAAATCAATTCAAAACATAATGCACATTTTTTTCAAAAGGATTTGATATAACTTCACCCAGATGATTTTAACAGCATCATCTGTTTCAGCTATAAGTTTACACAAAGAAGCCAACAAAAACTAGGTCCATGTTTTATTCATCACTGTATTCCTATTGCATCACACACGCATAAAGCTTACATACCCGACATAAAATATACAAAATGGTTGTAAAATGGTTAAACAGCAGAAAACACATTTACAATTGCAGCACTTTTGTTTAGAAAATCATCCTATGGACAATAGTAAGATGAGCAAAGTATACAACAGTCAATCTTGTTTAAAGTACCAGGTAACCATAGTTACCGGATACAGAAGCGCGGGGTATAAAAAAACTTAAAACTGGTGCCAGTCATTCAAAAGCACCAATGGCTTTTCAAATGACTTGCAGTTTGTAATAAACTCCAACTAAATAATCATTCACACATTGTTTAAAAATGGCCAATTAAAACCAGAATGACTGCACGTAAGTATATTTCTGTTTGAAATACAGCATGTGGCTCATGTAAGCTGATTGCTCACTTACATCACCAAAAGAATATATCTTATATCCCTTACTGTATAAAGCAAAAAGATGCAGCTATAATAATATAAATATGGAACGAATTTTATCAAATTTCAGGAGGACAAAGAATTCTATTTTTCATACTAAGTCTTGTTGTTTAATTGCCATCTACTGTTGTTGTCAATTTGGACTAGTCACAAAATCCCATATGGAGGGAAGGGGTGTAAGGAAAAACTATTTCATTACCTCTGCACAACAGAAGCATACAGTGTTGTCCCAGATAAGCATGTACAGACAGCACAGACTACTCCATTACAACACTATATGTATACATATGTCCAATGGTACCATACTCCTTTTGTCCATTTCTTGTCCGAAAACTCCACAGCATCCTTACATGATTATATATATCACTTGGTAATACGACTGTATGTTAACACAGATGGATTTCTCAGATCTTTAAAGTCACAGTTGATTCTGTGGTGATGTCCATCCAGAATGACCATTGAAGACTGACCACTGGTCGACAGGTAATCACTGAAGATGTCCCCACTGACCAATTGTCCAGATTTTTGGGCCCATGGTTCAGAAAGGCTTGGGATGGCCTGGTCGACACCTGTAAAATAATTGAAATTTGTTCAAGTTATTCATTTCAAATCAATTGTGACACAAGTTTTTAAAAACTACATTAGTCAGTCTTGTTCTGCTACCCAGATTACAGGTTTTTGATTAATAAAACTGAAAACTGGAATAAAACTCAAATGCCTAATTAAATCTATATTTGTATTCATCTTCTCTCTCTCAAGAATAAAACAGGTATTTTTAATATTGATTTAACAACAGTCCATGTTAGTATTCTGCTTTTGACAGTTTGTGCAATGTTTCATAATTATGCCGTCATGTACTTGATGTTTTTGCAAGGTAGTGGCCTTGCCTGTCAAAACATCAAAATAATTCCAAGCTTATGCAAAAAAGAAAGACAAATACTGCTTTAAAAGCATCAGAGGATGTATAAAATGTGACGTAAATCACATAATTTGTAATTTTGTCATGTAAGGTAACAAATGGGCATGAAAGACTTTTTGTTTTTGTTTTTTGAATATGTGAAACCGATTAAAATTGTCTAATGTCCAAATGTCTAATAAAGAGTAAGCGATTGGTACGATTTCATCCAAACATTATATACTTCTTTTTTAAGCAAAGTTCATGGAAAAACTTTCAAACAATATCAACACCCAATGCACATACCTTTAATCTTGTCCACTTTTCCACTGACCAGACTTACAGAGTAGATGATAGATTTATCTGCGGAGATGAGGTACAGATCATAACCAGGATTGTATTGTGCCTTGTGAAACGTAGCTGTGTCAACACTGGATTCAACAGACACCTCAAACTGTCTCTCTATAGCTCCTAGCAAAGAAAGCAGCAACAAATTAGAGAAATTGCAAAAATGGGGGTTAATGAAAACAATATCAAAAGCTGAATTGCTTGTTCGTCCAGTGAAATGACAAAAGGCTTTCATTTCGCAAATATCTATCTGCCTTTTAGTCGAACCCTTACTGGGGACATAGACTTCATCTTTCTTACAGTTGCTTCCAGTAGCCAGTTTCAATAGGGGGCAGTCTTTAAAATCAAACTACATGAACAAGGATAGTTAAATAGCAGCTGTGTTTAGTTCTAATGTAAATTTGCAGATATACACTGTCCTGTTGTCCTATTTTCAATTGTGACGATGTTTCGGTAGGGTACCTGTTTCAGTACCATGTAAAGAAAGCTTACAATAAGGTTCTTCTTTTCTTTTCTTATGGTGATCATTTCTTATACTGTATGACAAAGATTACCTTTTAACCCATTACAAAACAGTGAAAACATTTGGCCATTTTGTTGCAGACATCTCTGGAAAACATTGTGGGAAAAGAAGAAATTGCTCTTAACGAGCAATTTCTCCTTTACCCACAATGTTTTCTGTCCTATCAGAAAAGTGTTTTTCAATTTCATTACATTTTGAAATGTTGTCTGTAAACTCTTTCAATTTTGGATAGTTGAAAATTTGTCATTTGGTAAAGGGTTAAAATGTGATTACACTGACCTTGTTCTGTGACCTTGAACACTGAGACTTTTCCACTGTTCTGGTCGACAACTGCAACATTACTGGAGTCGGGAGTTACATACGGAACACCAGGTAACGTGATGTTCTGAGTAACCACGTCAGTGATGTAATCCAGATCAAAGATGCTGCTTGTCTCACCCTCGGCTGTCTTCTGGATACATTGGACAAGCACATGGCCACCTAGAAAGACGGGATATTATATGTTACTTGAAGACACCAAAAGATTCCAAGGGAACAGAGAATATGTGCATTCTGTTTGGATGCATTGAAAATATGGCATTTGGTAATGGGTTATGGCCGTATCAACAATTTTTCAGCTATATAACAGCTTTCCTGGATCCATCGTTACAAGGCTAGGGCTTTGAGGTGACTTGCCATAAGATCATTCCAACAGAACCAGAGGTGTTGGTGGGGCCCGAAAGCGGAATCCTGAGTTCTTATATCGACCACTTTAACCATTGGGCTAATACCACTTTAACCATTTGGCTAATATCACTTTAACCAATGGGCTAATACCACTTTAACCATTGGGCTAATACCACTTTAACCATTGGGCTAATACCACTTTAACCATTGGGCTAGTACCACTTTAACCATTGGGCTAATACCACTTTAACCATTGGGCTAGTACCACTTTAACCATTGGGCTAATCAGGACCAAAACTAGCTTTCTGGTGGTGCAGAGGTAGATCTTCAGCCTATTGAACCGTCAGAGATGAAAATTGATTTGGACTAACCAACAAATCTGCGCAAGTACTGGTGTAGTATCCAGGAAGCAGTCATCAAGAGAGAATTTAATAAGCTTTAAGCTTCTGTCATAATCAATGTAAAAGAAATAAGTTAACACTTAAAGATCACTCCCACTTAACCAGAGGTGTCGCTGGGGCTTGAACGAAAAAAAAACAAGTTCTAATTCCGCCGCGTTAAACACTGTGCTAAGCACCACCAAAACTAGCTTTAATACAGAAGTCAGACTTACCGAGGGGTACAAATGCCACTGAGTTTGGTACACAGGCATATCTGGTCAGGTCCACAGCCTTGGTGTACTTCTTGGTGACAAGCTCTATCTTAAACAGACCCTGCTGCCCACTGTGCACCGTGTACCCAAACTCCCATGGATGGTGAAGCTCACCTTTAGGTGGCAGGTATAAGTCTTGAACCTGCAACATAAACAATTATGTAACAATTCACCACTAATGATTTGCCATAAGTTCATATTATCCTGTCACTAGTGCCATTTTGGGACCGATAACTAGGTGCCCTATAACATTTGTGATATCCGGCACTAACCATGTAACACATGCACGTGACGAATCATGACGTCATAAGAGCACAATGACGTCATGTTTACACCATTCTCTACTTATTTTTTCCTTTTTTCTCGTGTTTTATTTACATCCTGTTGTTTTGAAAGAATACATAAAGGTAACAGGATAAATAGAATAGATGGTTGGTGTCTTTGAATGGGAAAAGTTATCGGGCTCGGCATCGGAATATTATCCGTTTCGCCTTCGGCTCACCGGATAATATTCCTACGCCTTGCCCGATAACATTTCCGATTCACGACACCAACCATCTATTCTCTATTTATCATTCACCACAGAGTAATAATGATATGCCAAACACTAATAATGATTCACCACAGTTTATAAATCTAGTGTTGTATTTTATTTGATGTTGTTGAAATAAAAAAACAAACATTATTTAAATCAGAAATCTTGGTTTTAAGGGTTTTCCTTGTTGATATAAATAAACAAACATAATTAGCAGATGGTCCATAGAAAAAGTAAATTGGCAGCTGATCTGTAATCTAACCTGTTTGCTGCTCTTAGAATCTTTTGTCATCAGAATTAAGCAGATATCCAAACTTTTAGACAGCAGACAACACAAAAATCTATTTTTAGAAAATTACCCAGCATTCTAAGGGTTAATCATTGGCGTGAATATTCAACCTGTAACTTACCAGATCAAACCTGTTCCCAATAGGCTGTGTATGTATGGCGTGATGTTGAACTTTCTTACTGGCGTTCCGGATAATCACGATGGTTTTTGATCCGTTGTCACTGTCTCCGTTCCAACACAGGACCCATACCTCGTCCAGATGGTCAACATAGTACAGAGATACTGGGATGTGGTCAGTGAATATCACCTGAAATACAAGATTGGTTTGATTGGAGCTAAATGCTGTTTCAACAGTAAAGCAGTCATATTACAGGGGTCAATTTAACTTTCAATGCTATTGTTATTAAACCCATTACCAAACAATTACGACATTTGAACAGTTTGTTGCAAACGACTCCAGAAAACATTGTGTCTTACCAAGCAATTTCTCCTTTTCAATCTGGGACAGTAAAAAATTTGGCATTTGGTAAAGGGTTAAATTATATTAGTTTTATTTAAAGTGATTTCTCCTATCTTCCCACCATGATTTTTTATTCTTCCTTACCAGTACCATCTAATTCTATTTCAATTTAAATTAGAACCATTGAACTCTTTTCATTTTCTTAAACAAAAAAAATCAAAAGATAAGTAAAGATATGACACAACTTTTAAACTTTCTGACCTGATTTGGGTTGTAAAAGCCCTTTACATCAATGACGACAATTCTGTTTTCCCTGGGTTGGGTTGCGTAGACAAAGGTATCCCTCACGTTGATCGCGCTCCCCCAGACACAGGGGATGCCCGTCTCACATAGGGCGGGCGGGGCGTCCAACTCATCAGGGATGTAGAAAAAGTTGCTGAAGTCTGGGGACACATGGCGCTGTGTAAGACACAGGCTGGGTTCGTGCATTGTGTACCCGTTATCGTGGAACACGATGAAACTCTCCTCTGCAGGTGGTATTTCTGTTAACAAGGTATGAAGTAGAAAAAAATGATAACACTACATGTACCAGTATACCTATACCTACATTCTAAAACATTTCTCAAATATGGGACCTCAATATTTAAATGCGTTTCTCAAATATGGGACCCCAATATTTAAATGTGTTTCTCAAATATGAGACCCCAATATTTAAATGTGTTTCTCAAATATGGGACCTATATTTTTATGTGTTTCTTAAATATGGGACCCCAATATCTAAATGTGTTTCTCAAATATGGGACCCCAATATTCAAATGTGTTTCCTAAACATGAGACCTCTATATTTGAATACACTTATAAACATAGGACCTCTGTATTTGAATATGTCTCTTAAATATGGGACCCCAATATTTAAATGTGTTTCTCAAATATGGGACCTCAATATTTAAATGTGTTTCTCAAATATGGGACCTCAATATTTAAATATGTTTCTCAAATATGGGACCTCAATATTTAAATGTGTTTCTCAACTATGGGACCTCAATATTTAAATATGTTTCTCAAATATGGGACCTCAATATTTAAATATGTTTCTCAACTATGGGACCTCAATATTTAAATGTGTTTCTCAAATATGGGACCTCAATATTTAAATATGTTTCTCAAATATCAGACCCCAATATTTAAATGTGTTTCTCAAATATGGGACCATAATATTTAAATGTGTTTCTCAAATATGGGACCCCAATATTTAAATGTGTTTCTCAAATATGGGACCTCAATATTTAATGTGTTTCTCAAATATGGGACCCCAATATCTAAATGTGTTTCTCAAATATGGGACCTCAATATTTAAATGTGTTTCTCAAATATGGGACCTCAATATTTAAATGTGTTTCTCAAATATGGGACCTCAATATTTAAATGTGTTTCTCAAATATTGGACCTCAATATTTAAACGTGTTTCCTAAACATGAGACCTCTATATTTGAATGCACTTATAAACATGAGACCTCTATATTTGAATACACTTATAAACATGGGACCTCTGTATTTGAATATGTTTCTAATACATGTATATGGGACCCCTATATCTAAAGTTTGGCTTCAAACGATCTGTTTCATGATGATGCTTATGTGCTTTTAACAAATAATATTCAACATATGCATATCATTTCTTTTCTTTTTTGAAACATTGTAAATTATTCACTAATTATAAACCCCTACAGAGGAGAAGCTATAATGAAAAAGAACAGGTAAGATCACAGGCCAGTCGCCAATCTTCTTGATGGCTGGCCTGGATCTAACCTGTTTGCACAAGCATGAAGTTGGTTCCAGCACAATAAGGGTTAAGGAGAACTATATGTATAAGCTCGTGAAATACAAATGAAGACCTAGCTTTTCTACGTAACAAAATGTTAATGTCAGCGTACCATTGTATTGTCTGGGTTCACTGTCAGGATGTACTGTCATTTGTATGGTTGCCTCTGCCACACCGGCATTGTTCCTAGCGATACATTTGTACTGGCCAGAATCTGTCTCAGAGTTCGCATTCATAACAGTTAACGCATTGTCATCTGTAAAAGGGAAGGATATTCTATACAGAACCTCTTATAGACTTTATGGAAGATGTCAGCAATAAAATAATCGAAGAACTTAATACATTTTGTAGAATATTTAAAAATAAACAGCTATATCTCCAATACAACAAGTATAGTTCCCTTATTCAAATGAACATTTGTGTTAGATTTGCTTTATTAAACTTAGTATAATTGGGGTTTAGTCATTTTGTTAAGTTTGCATATTAAACATGCTAAAGTGCATTGTATACTTGTCTGTATTAAAGGCAATCATATCCTGGTTTTTGCCAAACCAAGAATTAAATTGAATTAGTAAAAACCCAAATACTGATAACACCAACATAAATCATGACCTATGAGACTTGCATTATAAAATTGACAGGTTTTCTACAAATGAGGACATTTCCTCTCTTGATAAATCTTACAAACTAAAAATCATACAAGCAGAAAGTGTCCTTCACGATCAGCATGCACAAATGGCACATTATAATCTGTGACACCTTGTGCTGTTTCACATTTCTTATGAACCTGGTCATATATTGAATGCAAAATATTGTATCAAGTAAGTTATTCAATATAAAGTCTTGTACTTTTACCCTTTGTAAATTTCTTGGGTCAAAGATAAAGGAACCAAACGGGATACAGCCCAGCATGTAATAAGCTTTTATATCATTGTTACATCCCATCCACTTTATATTAGTTATATTCCCATCTCAATCATTGAGAAAGGTCTCACAACTTCCCACAAGGATTTGTCAAGCTGAGCAAAACTTGTTTTCAGACTGTGAGTCGTATATCATCATGTTCTATATATATATATCCCTAATAACATATTACAAGGGTTCAACGCAATACTATAGTAAGTGCTTCATGTTTTTGAAGCACTTACTATAGTTTTAATGCGTTGAACCCTCGATTAGTGAGCAGGAAGAGATCTGGGCTAGGAATTAAACGGTACATATATATACACCATCACCGTCTTGTGTTCTTTAAGACATCCCCAACATAACACAGACAAAGGACTACTATAGCCAAGATTTGATCCATGCAGACATGTAAAGTATGAATGAACTAATTGACTTACAGTCTCTGATTGAATATTTTGCTCCCTGTTGTACAGTCTGGTCCTCAAACTGCCACTCGATAGATGACATGGGGTACCCTTCAGCATGACAGTGAAGCTCAACGTTCCTTCCCTGAGTAGAGTCAAGGCTCTCAGGGGACACAATCACATGGGGAGGCTCTGTAATAAAACGTAATAATGTAGGATTTCTTAACCTCTAACTTCTGATTGTCAAACTCCACCATATGTCAAAGTAAATACAGGGTCGTATATAATTTGTTCTCTATGTTTGTGTATTTATATTCCTGACATCTATATGTCGAAGTGTCTCTCTGTCGAATGTTTTCATGAGGTCAATTGAGTTTCAAGGTATAGAGATTCTACTGTATTGGGGTTCTACAGTAATTGTGCCCATAGTGTTTCTGATATTGCACTGCTTCCCTCATAAGTGATAGAGGAAGACCACAAAAATTAATGGCAATGCTCACTTGCATTAAGCTAAGTAAAACCACCAGTTTTCCGTATAGGTTACATAGTCATGGAGAGATCTGCATTCATCTATGATGGAACTCACATGTAAAGGGATCTTTGTACCGTTTTACTAAACAACTTACGAAAAATATTTGTGTAATTAAAAACTGATATACAGATATAGCATCATAAATAAAAGTAAAATATTGTAATGTGACACATCATTGGAAGTGTCTCGGAGAGACGATTCCACTTCTGTGTTACATTGCAATATTACTTAACTAGATTTAACTACTTAAATAAGGGGGAAGGTTGTTTTGAACTCACACAACTTCTTAGCATAAACTGTTAAGTAAAACGCTACCCTCATAGTCCCTATGTCACCATTAAGGATGCAGAATTTGGCGATGAAACTGGATGATAGAATTTTATTTTCATTCATAAACATCAGGTTAAGAAGAGTATTGATGTATGCTACTGGTATTTCCTGACCATTCCTGACCAAAAACAATAATTTTTCACTTCTGGTGACTTCTTCCCAATTAAATATTTGGCAAAATCAAACTATTTGTCAGGATCCTCTTCTATGGAACAATTTATACATTTGTCGCAATTATTTTCACAATCATCAGCAGAAAATGCGGCACAGTGAGGTGTATAATGGGGTAATGGGTTGAATGAGTATGAGGGTAAGTTATTAATCTGCTCTATCAGGGAAACGGAGGAGAGAGATTTGAGTCTAGTCAAATTTAAGATAAAAACATATAAGGAAATACTATCATAGTTACAAGGTAAAATATGCATAAATTTGATAATCTATTATCAAATCCGTCAAAGAAAACCTTTTTTGCTCTGTCAAAGTTTATATATCATGCTCAACAAAATAGAAATTGAATAACACCTTTAAATTGAACGCTCTTCTGTTAAAATGTTTGTAAAATTGATATACTGTATAACATATAATGTTTATAACGCAATGGATATCATTATGTTATGTATTTATGACTTACTTTGTATTGTGAGCATGTGTAATTGTTTAACAGAGGGTTTCTTTCTATCGTAACATGTCAAATTGCTCACATGCTCCACTCCAATGGTTTCTATATAGAGACTGCCATCCGATAGAACCTGAAAATATTTTAAATATAAACCTTTAACATGACATATTAAAGTGGGTGATATTGGTGCACAGGTAGAGCCTCTGCCTCTTGTACTGAGGGTCCTGGTTTTGAATCTCTGTTAGGCGAGGTGAAAATTGCCGGAACTAACCCACAAATTAAGGCCAGTACTTGTTTAGTATCCAGGAAGCAGTCACCGTGGGTGACTTTTAACAAACTTAAAGCTTCCTTCATAATCGATATCAAATAATAGGTAAATTATAGTTTTATAACGTCTGTAAAAAACAAACAGAATGAGGGGCCTTCTGGGCCTAGCAATTAGACTAATCATAAAGCCCTTTCCTGTATGCAGTCATTTCACAGTAAAGGTAGATTTTCATCACTAATCTGATGCCGATGGTTCATGTTGATGTGATGTCAATTTCCTTGGCAGCTGGCTTGGATCCAATCTGCTTGCATAAGCATGAAGTCGGTTCAAGCATATATGATAAGTGTTAAAGTTAAGGAAATGAATTACTGTTAGCAAACAGTGAGTTTCCACGAGATGAAAACAACTTACAGAAATGCCAGGGAAGTCGAGCAGCCATAACTCTACATCATGCCTCTTCCAAACAACGTCTGTCGCTGTTGTGACATCACACTTGACCTCCAGACCGTTTCCAACTGTTGTCAATAAGGGGACTACCTCTAGCTTGTGGTCCAGTAGATCTGGGATATCTGTAATAAACAATACCATGACTAATTGAGTCCAGATAAATCAAGGGCCTCAGTGAAAGACCAGAAATGTGAACAATATACTTATTGTATGCCAATAAAAGCATATCTGTAATAAATATTAACATGGATTATTGAGTACAAGATAATCAATGGGCTAGTACAAGACCAGAAATGTTTACAAGCTACTTAGAGTATGCCTATAAAAAAATATTTGTTTGTAATAAACAGTACCACGGCTAATTAAGTACAAGAAAATCAAGAGCTTTGTACAAGACCAGAAATGTAAACAAGATACTTAGAGTATGCCCATAAAATCATATCTAACTGTATAATAAACATTACCATAGTTAATTGAGTATAGGAAAATCAAGGGCTAAGTGCAAGAAAAGAAATATGAATAATATACTTATATTTACTATGCACATAAAAGCATATCTGTCTGTAATAAATAATGATACCAGGACTAACTGAGTACAAGAAAATAAAGAGCTTAATTTAGAGCAAGACCAGAAATGTGAATAAAATGCTAACAGTATGCCATTAATTGAAGAAGATTTACTCAGATAAAGTCTTATTTACAAAATTAACTATTTTCATAGAAGCAAAATAGAGTACAATATTTTGTACATTACAGTCACAGAAAAAGGGTACAAATAGAATGATGCTCGAAACAACATTATGGATTAGGCAAAAAAAAATTCTTTCAAGGAAAAATCAATACTATTAATGTACATTAAGCGGGACAAAAGGTTCATAAACCGTCATTTATTAGATTGTCCACGAACACTAATTCAACACCCTTGGTGAACATTACTACCCCAGTTGATGAAAACACTGTAATAAAATAGCAATAAACCACAAATAAGGGAGGAGGTTCATCAAGTAGGTCACTCATTACTGTAAGCGCAGAAAGTTACCTTGAGCTTAAACTATTACCAAACAATAACCACATTTGACCACTTTGCTGCAGAGAACTCTGGAAAACATTATGGGAAAAAGAGAAATTGCTCTTAAAAAGCAATTTCTCCTTTTCCCATAATGCTTTCTGCCCTATCAGAAAATTATTTTTCAATTTCATCACATTTTGAAATGTCGTCTGCAATTTGGGACAGTCGAAGATTTGGCGTTTGGTTGAGAAATAAATCAACTACAAAAGGAACTTGTGTTTAAAGTCCTTCACAAAGACCTTGTAATAGCATAGGCATAACTGGGCAATTGAAATGTCACACTTGAGAATGACTGATTTTGATGATACATTCCACGTTTCATCTGAATCCCTTGAAAACTATTGAAATAATTCGCTTCTTAACTATTATTGTGCCACCAATGAACAAATATACAAACTTTATTTGCTTGGGTACATGTGACCTTGGTACAATAGGTAATATAGTTGCCACCATTAGGTTTAGACAAAATCTGATTGTTTCAAAAAAGCTTGACCCATTCGTAATGAGATGGGTTTTTTTTTTCGATCTTCCATGTTATATTAAATTTTGAGCAGGGTCAACATCACTTAAATATTATAGATTAGATAAAAAAATTACAACAAAAATTATGTAAATATTTTGTTACCTACCAAAAGCTTGGATAAACTCGTCAGCAGACATTTTGCCATTTCTCTCCCCAAGTTCATCAAAAGTGATGATGTCCAGCAGAGTACAGAGGCTTGATATTTCATCAATTCGTTCCCGAAGCTGCATTTCCCATAATTCCTCCTTCTCTATCAGCCCATTGTAATTGCTATCAAAGTAGTTGAACATCAAACTAGCAAGTTTCTGTTTGTCTGCAAAGAATGTCAATTATGCAAAGATCATTTTTCTCTTTTATTTTATCTGTATATAAAAATCTCGTTCAACCCTTGTGCTAGAACTGACTTTATGCTTATGCAAATGACATTTGGGCGGTTTGGTGGCGTTTTTTGTCTTCGCCCAGATATGTCACAGTAAGAGCTTTGCTTATTCTGATGTACAAATTTACATGTGTTCACATTGCTGGCATACATAAATGCCAAGCATACAAATTTACATGTATTTACTTTCTGGCATAAATAAATGCCCGGCATTAATAAATGCCCTTTTCATCATAGCTTGTCTCTTGTTTTCTGTGACATACAAGTCCAACTGCCTCCGGCCCCCTTTTTTCCCTTCATATTATCCTGATATGTACCCGAACCGAACATAAACAGGTTATATCCTGGCCAGCTGGCATGTAAATTGACAGCTGTCCTGTGATCAACCTGTTTGCAATTTGAGTTTATTTCCTCATCAAAATTAAGCAAATACTTGTAAGGTTTTGGGAAGCAGACGATACAAACATCTTTTTAACAACAGATTACCTATATTCTACGGGTTAATGCACCAATAACATAGACAGGAGCAAGTTTATGTTATATACTACTTTCTGTAGACTATAAAAACATTTACTATAAGATGCAATGCTCATATAAACTCAGATCAGGAAGATCAAATCTTTCAATATCCCTAGAATTATTTCTACACTATTGTAGTGTCAATGACTTGTTTCATATTTTACAATTCTCATTCTTGGGATGCTATCAATTTTGGTCAAAATCACATTATGAAGCTAAAAAGTTTCTTAACATATATTGAGGGTTCAATGCAAGACTATAGTAAGTGCTTCACAAACATGAAGCACTTACTATAGTCTTTATTGAACACTCGATATACGATAAAATTAGTACCTTCTTGTGTCTGTCTGTCGCAGTGTTGCTGGTCAAAATAGATACAGTGATATTCAAGAATATCTGCTTTGAACTTCATGTAAACATCTGGTGTACAGAACAATGGCACTAGACTATCGACAGCACCATCATCCAGTTTCCTGTTGGAATTAACAATCACTCCTTCCTCATGTGAACTGCTATCTTGATCTTCCTCATTATCTTCAGGAGTAGATTGAGTTGTTATGACCTCATCATGTTCCATGTCTTGTTTGTCATCTTCATTGGAACCATCTTCTTCAGCACTAGGGGTTGTGACCACAGCATCTTGTGCTTGTTTCTCTTCACTCTTGCTTTCATCATCATCATCTTCAGAGCTATCTACTTCATCAACTATATTAGTATTAACAATATCAGAGGAGACTTTTTCAATCATACCACCAATCACAACATCTTTAGAGGCTTCAGACAAATCAAGCAAGTTCTTATTATCCATTTCTTTAGATTCCTTGCTGTCATTATCATCACTACCGACTAAATGATTTTTCTTCTCATCCTCATTCTGATCTAAATCCCTCACAATATGATCATTCTCTCCTTTCTTTTCAATGCTCTTTTTGATGTCATCTGATACAATGGTTTCTACAACTTCAACAGACTTCTTCTCTTGGTCAGCTTGGATCTTAGCTTCATTGGACACTCCAGTTGGTAATACATCAAAAGAACCTGCAATAAAAATAAATCTACTATCAACTTTCATCATAATTTTCTGCATCAGTAAATATTTTCTAAAAATAAAAAGGTTTGCAGCAGAAAACATTTGAAAACTATCTAACAAAAAGATAAAGATAACCATAGTTCATTGATATTGTTGGAAATGAGTAGAACAATAA
Source organism: Cerastoderma edule (assembly GCA_947846245.1). Classification (NCBI taxonomy): domain Eukaryota; kingdom Metazoa; phylum Mollusca; class Bivalvia; order Cardiida; family Cardiidae; genus Cerastoderma; species Cerastoderma edule. The sequence goes on along the minus strand of OX401406.1, from coordinate 26,762,432 downwards.
TGAGTACCTTAATATTGAATTTTTGTTCTTTTGTTTTTTCAATCCTTTACCAAACGCCATTTTTTCGACTGTCCCAATTTAAAAGAGTTTGCAGACGACATTTCAACCTGTGATGAAATTGAAAAAGAATCTTCTGATAGGGCAGAAAATATTGTCGGAAAAGGAGAAATTGGTCAAATGTTGTTAATGTTTGGAAACGGGTACGTTATTTGGACATTTGTTCCAGCCCTTTTCTTGATACTAACTTCTGCAGAGGGATTATAGAGCTATTAAGAAACCACTGAGGCAAATGATGAAATAGCTTATGACAATTAACTTCTGCTTATGTAACAAAGGTTTTCCCAATATTATATGGTTTTTTAATGTGCTCATGGTTATCTGCTGTTGCTTTCTAAATATTCAAATGCGGGATGTTAACATATTACCATCTTACGCCACATTTTTTGCGACTTGCAGCAGACAACTTTCAAGAAGCATTGTGGCAAAAGGAGAAATTGCTAGTTAAAAGGAATTTCTCCTTTTGCCACAATGTTTTTTCAATATATTCACAAACATTAAAAGCGGAACTGAAAGATTATTTAAGTGTTTACAAAGCTTTTCTAAAGTGGTCTGCTTCAATAAAAAGAATGTTGTTGGCAAGTTATGAAGTATTAACAAACTAGCAAACAATAACGACATTTGACCAGATTGTTGCAGACGACTCTGCAAACCCTTTCAATTTGGGACAGTCAAAAATTTGGCATTTGGTAAAGGGTTAAGAATGATCTCCGTACATAACCTCAGGGACCTGCCTGGTAGTGCTCTATAGAATCACATTAAATATTTATGAAACATAAGTTGGATACTCCTCCAGAGTTTTTACTGATCAATACTGTATGCATAATTTTCTCTTCTAGGAATCGAGAATAAATGTCAAATGTTATTCTCATAAAACCAGGTCTTTGTCCAAATGTGCACAACTTAATCATTTTATCTGCAAGAGTTTCTTTGCCCAGAGGGACATCTTGACAACAGAATACCCTGGATAATTTAAAAAAACAAAAGATTTTTGTGTTGTCTGCTTTCTTAAACCTTAAATATCTGCTTAATTTTGTTCAGGAAAGAAACTCAGTGTAGCAAACAAGTAAAATCACAGGCCAGCCGCCAATTGAACGTGTCCTGGCTTATCATCTATGGCATTTTCAGCATTTAGATTTTTTTCTGAATCATTACTGCAAAGTATAAAAAAAGCACATCATTGGTAGATCAGAAAGAAAAAATATTGACAACTTGTTTGGCAAGTTTTCCTTGTATGACAATAGATTCAAATATCAGCAGTAGACGATGACATATGTTTTCTAAAGGTGTCTGAATTCAGGAAAGGGATGACAAAAAGTAGAGGCTACCCATAAAATAGGCAATGACAAACGGTAGAGGCTACCCATAAAATAGGCATGACAAACGGTAGAGGCTACCCATAAAATAGGCATGACAAACGGTAGATGCTACCCATAAAATAGTCATGACAAACGGTAGAGGCTACCCTTAAATAGGCATGACAAACAGTAGAGGCTACCCATAAATAGGCATGACAAACGGTGGAGGCTACCCATAAAATAGGCAAGACAAATGAGAGGCTATAAATCACTTACAGAGAAAATAAAGTTTCTTTCATAGGGAAAACCTGAAAAAAGTGCCATAGAAAAACAAGGTCTTAAAGTATCTGGAAGACAATATAATCCTTATATTGCTGGAACCAACTTCATGCCATAATGCAATGAATGGCTGTTCAGCTGCTAACCCAAAGCAAATAACAAAAAGTTCATGTTATTCAAAACTTTTTGTTCTAGTAAGTCTTGAAATGACTAAATACATTTAGGCCTTTGATAATGAAAAGTGTAGACTCCAAAAGAAGTTTTGGTTTAGAAACACATACAACCTTCATGGCATAGTTCTAAAGAATACCCACAATGCAGAGTTAGGAGAAGAAATATAAAAGTTAGGAAGGGAGGCAGGCTTGATCACTCGATCCCAGAAGAACCATTTTCTTATTCCCTGTAGTTTTGGAGGAAATGCAAGATGTTCCTGACATTTTGTGCTCTAAGCAGGACAGATAAATCACAGCTCTGTGATACAATTTACACAGGAATAACAATCCTTCATGCCATGTTCTAATGACAAATGACTGTCTTGTGACTTCTCATCACCTCTTCTCTTAAATTTGAGACGGAAAAACTTAAAAAATTATCTTCTTAAGATTTGACTCTGCTTTGGGTAGAAAATAGACTTATATAGTGTTGATGGATAAATAAAACATGTTGTGTTAGTGTTAAACAACGGTCATTTGGTCCAAATTTTTTAATGGCATTTGGCAGGCTCATTAATCCAAAAAAATTCTTATGCATCAAATTCAACCTGCACCACCCAATTTGAGCGTTTTATAGGCCATCTGTAGAAGACGCTATCATAGCAATTGAAAAAAAAATAAGAGCGAAAGCTCCTATGAGCAGGTTCTCCACATCCAAACAACAAAAAAGTGCAGAGATAGAGAGTCAGCCTCTTTTAGCGAGGGTCCCTGGTTCGAATCCCCATTGGGTAAGGTGAAAATTTCCAGGACTAACCAACAAATAGGTGCGAGAACTGGTTTAGTATCCAGGAAGCAATCATCGAGAGTGGTTTTGAACAAGCTTTATATTAAGCTTCGTTCACAATCGATGTAAAATAAATAAAGTAAACTAAACTTTAACATTATACAGTCTAATTTGTGTTAAGCAGCCACCCTTTTTAGCAGCCAACCTGCCTTAAACAACCACTACAGAAAGTCCCATTGTTGGATTCATAGTGTACATCAATGTGTGTTAAGCAGCCAACCTGTCTTAAACAGCCAATTTACTCTGTAGGCTGGCCTCTTAACACAAGTTTGACTGTACAGAATATTACAGAAATACCCGCACAAATTCTTTGACAAAAATTGTTTACATGTGGTCAACATGAAAGAAGTTTAAAACTGATAGTTTGTTTAAAGACTATAGTACTGGTCTCATTCTTATGAAAGACATACTATATTCTTGCATCAAAACCTCAAAAAGTAGTCTTTCTTGATAATAAGAAGAAAGCACTTAACAGTCTATGAAGCTGCTGCTATACACCGCAGACTTTTCATGAGACAGGTTACATAAATCAAGGGCAAAAACTGATCTAAATTGCCAGACCATGCTATGAATGTTACTTCCACAAAAGAAGTTAGGCCATAATTTTTGGATTAGCTATTATCAGGAAATGGCAGACCAGCAATGATAAATTCTGCTTTATCATTATTGAATAAGTACTGGGTTATTTATCAAGGTTTTTGGCCAATACTTAAACAATAAATTCATAATACTGAAGGACTTACTATAAATGTTATTGTTATTTACAAGGCTTCTTCTTTTTATATAACAGAGGCCAATAAAAGATACCTTTCTATTTGGATACTTCCTAAAATTTATGCTGTTTTCCCAAAAACTCAAGCCAAATCAGCTTTTTGGTTTCAAACTTCTGCAATTTCATCAATACAGACCAAGGTCTCTTCCCAAATTTAAGGAAATGAAGAAAAAGTAGATTGGCGACTCTGTGATCTAACATGTTTGCTACTCAGAGTATCTTTCCTCAACAAACTTATCCAGCTGGGTAATTTTCTAAAAATAGATTTTGTGTCCTCTGCTTTCCAAAACCTTAAATATTTGCACAATTTTGATGAGGAAAGATACTCAGAGTAGCAAACAGGCTAGATCACAGGCTAGCCCCCAATTTACTTGGTGGCTGGCCTGGATCTAACCTGTCTGCATATAAGCATGAAGTCAGTTCCATGGTGAAATGGATTGAGTGGTCGACTGCATTAGGGAAAGTGCTAATAGCCATTTCACCTCTCCTATCTTCTTGTCTTCTGATGGAAATTGTTGACGTAAGCCACTTTATGTCACAGCCAACCCAGAGCTCTATGGATTGAGATAGATTGATTTTTGCCTTGTGTAGAATGTTTTCTGCACATAAAAGCTTCCCCAGTCCCAATTATATGATTCAATTTACCTCCAACAGAGTTGATTGTACAAACCATAAAGGTTTCAGAAACCAGGTTAATAGAGACAATAACTCATTCTTTCCTAATGTTGAACGAGGAAAGGAATAATTTTGTTTGGTAAAAATTAACAACAACAGATGACAAATATTTATAAATATGAAAAAGTATAATTCTTCAGCAGCAGACAACAATAAATATTGACAAATTCAATTTCTATTGGGTAGAAGCCGCTGAGATGTAAAGAGGATACTCTTAGCAAGAGATATGTCACCTTTTGTTATTGAAACAGTCTCCTTAGTCACCTGTGGGCAGGGGATTCAAAGTCAATACAAATATGGGGATTCAATTTGCGACTTTAATAAGTGCTCCATAAACATGAAGCACTTACTATAATTTTGCACTGAATTAAACCCCAGTTACTGTTGGTCTAGATAATCTTTATATTGGTAATTCTTAACCAAGTCCTACATTGAAAGACCATGTTACAGCATTTATAGAGCAACTTTTCATAAAATCCTTTCCTATAATATCATTTAGAAATTATTTTCAAAATCCTACATTCTTAGTCCTTATAAAAAATAAACAAGGCAATTCTTCTCAAAATCATGTAATATTAGAGTAGATATAATGATGTTTACTTCGGTTTTTTATTTTCTTTATTTTCAAAAATCCTAAATTGTCAGAGCTCATTATGAAATTTACTTAAACTTCTTATCAAAGTCCTACATTGAAAGTAATGGTTAAAAAATTGTGGCATTTACTTAAAACATTTTCTCAGAGTTCTATTAATGATGTCTATAAAGCAACTCATCAACAAACTAGTGATGTTTGGAACAAGTTATAGTATGTAATGAGCATTTTCCTCTTTCTCTTACAATAGTTTCTACATTATACAGCTGATAACCTCCAACTCTTTTCTAATCAAGCCTGACCTTTGCAAACTTTTTCCAATTAAGGAAGATCAAAGACTTGTTTCACAAACAGATAGTGAAAACTAATTAATTGATATGAAGCTTTACATAAACAATATTCATGTTTTACCGCATTCATTGGAAATGTTAAGCCTTAAAAATGTCTGCCTTCTCTTTATTGTTATCAAAGTCCAATTAAGGTATGTGAATCAATTAGTCAATGGTCCAAACCGAAAGCAACCTATGGCAACAAAATAAATGAGATAAAAAAAATTATGTGGTGTAGAAACCACTGCGTCAAAAAGATAAATTGCTCACAAGGAGCAATTCATCTTTTTATCACAGTGGTTACTAAAAACTTCTACAGCAAGCATGATAAAGTGTTTCATGAAGTAATATGTCGACCATTATTCTGCCATTCATGAGAAATTTATCAGACTCTATTAAAACCATCAATCAAAGAAACCGGAAATGTAATATGGAGGAAAAATATTGAGGTTCAATGCAATACTATTGAAAGAGCTTCATGGTTTGTGAACCACTTAGTACATTGTATATTGTCTTGCATTGAAACCCCAACATGCAAAAGAGAATCATAAATATTGAAATGTTGCGATAAAAACAAGAATTTACCCAGAATATGTCAAAATGGATACAAACATCTGCGGCAAAAGCATTTTAAAGGGAACATGTGTTCTTCGTTGTACTATAATGGACCACAATGGAAATTTAAGATTTTTCTCTTTTTTGTGCTATCCTTGATACGATATTGATGTAATTCTGGCATAGTTAACAACACAATCATTTAATTTTCATTATTTTATTCAATGTATTGCTTATCTTAAATGTATGTGTGTTAATTATTGTCTTATTGCTCAATATTGAAATAAATATATCTATTGATAATAACATAGACAATTTGGACCAGAAACAGGGAAAAAGACATTGCTCATTACTGGCACTGTCTCCTTAAATCATCATAATGGTGCCACAAGTCTTTCTTCTGTCAGGCTCACGAGCCTTGATACAGACAGTGAAGAATTAGAGTGAAACTACATGCTTTAATTTCCCAGTTGGCATGTCAGATCAATAGTAACTCTTTATCAAACATAACAAGAACTTGATAATCTAATTCGAATATATTTTTAAATCCATATAGAGGGTTTAAATTGCAAGACTATGATAAGTTCTTCATGTTTATGAAGGACTTACTATTGTCTTGCATTGAATCCTCAATATTGTGATAAAATTGGAAAATACTCATCTGGTAGGGAAGACATCATTGCTTTGAAAGAAAATGAAAAAATGATTGGGTGGGGATATTTCTGCTTTCTCCTGCAAGATGATATCAAGTGTCTAGCAGATGAATCATGAAATTGATTTGTTAAAACTAACGTGATTAAGGAGCTCGTTGTTGATGAGACCTGGGACAGGTAGCAATATACTACCCGGGTATCTGAGGCAATGTTACCTGTGGGTACCCTGGTTCTTGAACCAGATATCATTCTCCCTTAGTTCCATTAATTTACCCCCCCATAGATTAAGTTTCGAATGTAGAATGGCCGCACAAAACATTGGCAACAGACATTACGACAATAGGCGTTCAATCATTCCGTACATTGATGTTTGCTTGTTCAAGAGTTTATTTTTTCATAGTTTATTTTCGCACATTTTCTGCTTTGTCATCATGTTATGAGAACTATCTCAGAGATTGGGAACTTTCTTAAAATAAATCTTCTGCCAATTAAATGACAATAACGATTTATTAAGTAACATAAGACTACATTATTGATGGCTTTCCCACCCTGTTCATAACCGTATAAAAAAGGTATAAAACATTTTATTGCAAATATTGTACACTGTTTAATAGAGGTTTTCTTTGCATAAACACCTGATCTAAACTTATAACAAGACTTGGTATTTTCAGATACAATCGTCACATGGGTCTTTGGAAATGTTTTACAGCTCTTGCTATGAGTTTATTTATAGACCAGCTTCCATACATTATATGCCAGGTATCACAATATAACTGAAGTACTATATATATAATTATCATTACCAATTAAAACGACTCAAACTAAGGACATGGCAAAATGTTTCTGACACCTAGTGGTAATTTTACATGCAACTATCACTAAGAGATTAAACATATGGGCTGCGTCACGCGAAAAGGGACACTAGGATATAAATAAAAACCACTGACTCAGCTCTTTCTTAGCGCTATTATTCCAGCATCTAGTCACGACAGTTATCATTTGTATTTATTTAAAGGTAGAACTTGATGTCCTCTAAGATGGCAAACAGTGTAACCCCAGACCAGCCGCCACGTCAGCGACGTGGCGGCTGGTCTGGGGCTACACTGTTTGCTATGTCCGAGTACCCCTTTTCCCGTGACATATGGTCCATATGATATTACCAAGCATCCAAATTTAGGTTTGACCAGTGTATTGTTGGAAGACAATTTCATGGGACAGTGCACCAAATGTCTAGAGAATTTTTTAAAGAAGAAAGGCTACCTTCCATGCCTAAGCACATTATGGAAATTTATTCACCTCTTGCCACTCTGGTTCTTGGAGGGAATGCGTTTAAAATGGATAATTTCAGTCTACCAGATTCTCATTTACATATATATACCATCCCATTGTAGTATTGACGTTACTTCAGCTTGAAACGCATACAGTTTAATCAGTGTGCTAACACAATACATTTATGTCTGCTGTAATTTGAATCTAGTCTCAGTTTGTTACAATTGTACAGAAAAGAGAAGTCTAAAGATTTGCTGCTTTGCTGAATATATTAAAACCAACTAAAGGCCTGCTGCAGACTTTTTCGAAATGCTAGAAGAGACAAAATTGATCATGCAGTCTTTACTATCCCCCATCCCTCTAGATATTATGTGACTTATTTAAATCGAATGCATCTAAAGCAAGCTCAGTATAACACTCTCTTTGTGACATGCATAGGGGTCTTTAGTTATCCTTGGGTCAGTGTTATCTCAAGGGTTCAACGCAATACTATAGTAAGTGCTTCACGTTTGTGAAGCACTTACTATAGTCTTGCGTTGAACCCTCGATTCTAATGTATCATCTATAATATATTGCATAGTGATATGACCCCAGGATAACTACAGACCTCTATGGTGACATCAGGTAAAAGGAAATGTGATTTATAGATGATTTATTATTCTTGCGAATATTTCTCCTCTATTGTAAGAGCTTCTATAAGCATTATGCTGCAGGTAGTATGGTGGTAAATTGTTATGAGCTAAGGGGTTCTTCCTGTAATTGTACAGGACTCACTTCTGAGTACCATCGTACAGTCATGTTCTCTGGTCTCCTACAAGTACTAGGCTAGGAGATGTGTTTTGCCCAAGGACACTCCATGGTGAAAATAAGTGGTCTCCTTCGGGGATCAAACCTGGGTTGACCAGTCTCTAGTTCCCGACACTTACCATTATAGACCACCGCAGAACCTAGCTAGATCACCGTTTATAACCGTTTAAGGAAAATCAATTATTTACAGCTAGAAATCCATCAATGATTTTTAAAAATGACTAAAAGGCTGTTTATAGCTGTTTCTGATAAACTAGAGTATAACAATGGGTTTCAATCAGGCATATAAAATGGAGTATTAAAGCCACAGTAAATTATTACAGAAAATTCCTATGACAATTGAGTCTAATCAGACATATCTGTCATAATCAAGCAAATTATCTCTGTTGTTCCTCATTATCTGTGTGTAACATAATATATATGAAATAATTAATCCTTTACCAACTATCCAATGAATTGTAAGTCTGCCGCAAAAAAGCTTTAAAATTGTCACAGGAAAGGAAACAGCTCATTCAGGATTATAACTTATAGTGTTGGAACCAACTTCATACATGTGCAAACATGTTGGATTCAGGCCAGCCGCCAAGTAAATTGGCAGCTTGCCTGTGATCTTACCTGTTTGCTACTCTGAGTATCTTTTCTCACCAAAATTAAGCAGATAATTAAGGTTTTGGAAAGTAAGCAACATGATTTAAAAAAAATCTATTTTTAGAAAATTGCCCAGCATTCTAAGGATTAAACATGAATGTTTTTTATTGTTAAATGCATCTAAAACTTATCTTTTTGCAGTGGCTTTTTCCTCTCTTTACCCTTAAATATCAGGTTTGGGAAATTCTAGACAGGATCAATAAAGCAATTTACTGAAAACCATTATTTCCTTTCAGTGTTCTGACATTCTCTATCAAATACAAAAGCAAAAATATAGCATTATGCATTGATACATGCAAAACGTGTCATGAACATGTCCAACAAAAAAGTTATTTTTGTTTTTTAAAATGATTGCAAATGATGTCAAATAGAACTGATATTTAAAGACATCCTTGTTTCTTGAAAAACAAAAATCTTTTTTGAAAAATAAAGAAATTAGTCATCAGAGCAATCTCTCCATTTGAAAAAGATAAATAAAATAAGATAGACATGTAATAGAAGGCAAGGTAAATGCCAGAGCCTTTTGAAACAGAATTTCCCATTGCTATTTAAACAGGTAATAACACATAACCTTGGATACTGGCTGGTGTGCTAGTTACTCAAAAATATCGACTTATAGTTCGTGAGATGCAACTGTTTGCATTTTAAATGACTTAAAAAAGTCTATCTCACAGATTTGGATTTTAACTTTTTTGAATTGTCGTTTGCCAAATAAATGACAACATAGGTCTATGGGCATCTAACATAAAACAAGATTTTTGACAGCTTTCCATCCCTGTTTATAAATGTACATAAAAGATGTGGAACATTTATATTGCCTATGGAGCAAAACATTCAAACAGGTTTTTTTGGTAAACGAGATTTAACGTGGTATTTTTAAATGACTTTGTCACATTGGTCTTCAGAAATGTTTAACAGCTCTTGTCATGTGATACTAGTATGGTGTGTTTATTTATAAACTGGCTATCCCATGAAAGCACTGACAGGTATTAAACCAAAGGATTTATTCAACTTAGAGATGTAAAAATAATTGAAAATGCTCTTTTCTATAGGGATAATTATTGCTTATATTAAATTTTTTACACTTATTACTCCCAGATGTATGCGTTAGTCCCTTTAATTTGTAAACTAAAGGAAAAGAAAAATATATTTGCACAGAAACTAAAGATTAGTTTAAGATATGTTGAGAATTCAAGCAAGGAAACAAGGGGGATGCTTAGATATATGTAAGTGTTCAAAATTGGAAAAATGTAATATGATATTCTTACCTTGCGGCTTGGGCATGCAGGTATTTTCATGATCAATCCTAATGTGGAATCCCAGAATGCAGGCTGTACGATGTAGCTCACAGTGACTCGAGTATATCTGTCCGTCAGACCCACATACAGGTTTTTCATGTCCGTCACAGAAATCGGGCTGACCGCATAGACACAAGCCAAACTTGCACATACGACCAGCAGTACAGTCCGAAGTGTCCTTACAAGCCTCTGGAATATAAAAAAATCATGAAATTTATGTGCTCTTATTTTATTGGGTTTGTACATGGAAATAAAAAATTTCGTTGTATTGTGTTGGCTCAGGAATGGAGTAAGATCACTAACTTAAGTTTTTCATAGATTAAACTTATCTATTTTACATCTAATGTTAAACAAGTTCTTACAAGTTATATCATTTACTCTTGATTCTGCTTGCTGGAGATATAACCAGTACTCACACTAAATTAGGACTAATGAAACGTCGCAAGGTGGATCCCGCTTATTGGGGGGTTTCTAACCAACAACCCTTTTGTTCTGAGGCAGATGCTCTGTCACTGGACCACTGTTCTCTAATTTCTCATAAGTGTGAGTAGAACCAACCCAATTTAATAATCCAGTCAAAAAAGTTCCTTTCTTAATACAAATACTAGTCTGGATATTTGAACCAGCATTGAGAAAAGCTGTATGTGTGACACACCTGTACTCAATTGTAAGACTCTAAAACTTGCAGGTTGCTGCCAATTATCTTCAAAAATGACTAACAGCAAGTATTCACATGATCTTGATCCCAAGTCTGATCTGTTACCTTACCCATAAAGTACACATGTATCAATTAAAGATTCAACCTGTCATTTGAGATCTGAATATATTTTGAAACAATGAATATTATAAATGTTTTCAAAGTTGTAAGTGTTTCCATGTGCATGCATGCATCAAGAGTTAAAAAAAGAACATTTGATAAAAGGACAACTGAATAGCAAACAACAATGTCTTCTTTCACAATTTTCAATCCAAAAACTCAAAAATGTTATTCTTCAAACTTTAAGATCTTTGTTATAATGCCTACAATTGAATAAAGATAGAAAATTCCATACAAATAAAAGGGTTAGATGTCATTTTAACTTCCAAAGTGACAGACATAAGGAGTTTTCTGTTGACCAAAGTCTGAAGAGGCTAAAATACAAACATGGTCAACAACTTGTTGACCTTTGAAAAGAATTCCTCAAGATGGCCTGCTAAACGTTATCACGATATCCCATAATCCAGTACAACTTTTAGTTAGAATGCTCGCTAGTTTTCTATCTCAATCCAGAGAACTCTGGGTTGGCTGAGACATAAAGTGGCTTACATCACCAATTTCCATCAGAAGACAAGAAGATAGGAGAGGTGAAATGGCTATTAGCACTCTCCCTAATGCAGACCACTCAATCCATTTCACCATGAGTAGGATTTGTGACTGGTCTAAATTTAACCCTAAGAATGCTGGGTAATTTTCTAAAAATATATTTTTGTGTCATCTGCTTTCCAAAATCTTAAATATCTGTTTAATGAGGAAGACACTTAGAGTAGCAAACAGGTTCGATCACAGGCTTTACTTGGGGCTGGCCTGGACCATATCTGTTTGCATAAGCATGAAGGTGTTTCCAGCACTATTACGGTTAACCCATTGCCTTACATCAAAATTTGTAATTAGTACATGTGGAAAGCTGCAGGTGACAATGATTATGAATTAATAGTTTTAGATTATTGAAACAATTGTGCATGTTATCTTTAAAGTCTACTCTCAACAGGAAATGGTTTTATAAGCAAAAGAATGCATAAATCAAAAATAATAAAAGCAAAAGCAAACCAAAAATTTAACTAATTTCATATCAAAAGGATAAACAGGCAAAGTATGGGAAAGTATGAACATAGATACCATCTAAAAACGAAATAAAAAGAGTTAGCTTTTGATTTTGTCTTTTATACATCACACTTATACCTCTTTTTATAAGATCCCTTAAAGCAAAATTGACTATAATATATCTTACTGAAAAGGATAACTTGTTATAAAATGCAAAATACTTCTCTTGCATTGTAAAGCTGTAGATCAAAAAACCTTAACCAAACATATATCCAATCTTATCAGTATCATGAAATGGTTTTGGAAAAAACGAAAAAAAGTTTGAACAATATAACCTCCTCAAAGTTGTCTCTCTTCCCCTTTTCAATTCTTGCCTTGAACAATATAACCTCCTCAAAGTTGTTTCTCTTTCACCCCCCTTTCAAGGCCTTTATTCATCAGACATTAGGATAAACAGTTTATGAATGGGGAAAAGGCATGATATGTTCATTCCAAACAAAGCCTCATTTCCTTCATAACACCAAGTTTATCGGCAGGTAATACAGAGTTGCTTCCCTTGATCTGGACCTCTGATGTGCATCATAAGAATTTACAATGCCAGGATATTAAAGTACAATTATATGAAGAACACAGGACTTGCAATAGTCTTGCATTGAGCCCTTAACCCATTACCAAACAATAACCGCATTTGACCAGTTTGTTGCAGACCATTCTGGAAAACATTGTGGGAAAAGGAGAAATGGCCCTTACCGACCAATTTCTCCTTTTCCAACAATGTTTTCTTCCCTATCAGAAGATTATTTTTCAATTTCATCACACTCATGTCATCTGCATGCTCTTTCAATTTGGCACAGTTGAAAATTTGGCATTTGGAAAAGGGCTATATTGCAATTTGGTTGACAACACCCATCACTCACCCACTGGTCTTGACTCAATGTAATTCCATGAGTTGAGTTTTTGTTTCCATTGTGGAATGGCAGGTTGAGTGACGGTTGATCTGACATCTTTCTGCGGTGTCGGTGGATTGGGACTGGTACTTGGCTCGATTGCTGTCTTTGGCACAGTTTCAGGTTCTTTTTGCTCAACTTGTTCCTCTTCCTTTTTTAATGAAGCCTTGGTAGTAACCTCTGTTGCTTTTGTAGATGTATCCATCTCAATGGGCGTTGTTTCTCCAGCTTCTTTGTTTTTGTTTTCATCTTCGGCTGGCTGGTCCCCCATCATCTTTTCATACTGTTTAAACCAATCATACGGCGTTCCAAAATTTGCATTTTCAGCTGCTATTTCACTGCTGCTATAGCTACTATCTCCCTTTTCATCGTAGTAGTCATAATATTTATATTCCTCACTGCTTTTGTCATTTGATTCACTGTCCTCCTGTTCTTCTTCAGCATCATCAGAATCATCATCAATGTCCTCATCATCAGCATCATCATGATCGCCATCATCATCCTCGCTAACATCAGCTGAGTATCCAGCTGTTGTATCATCAGGGTTTACCACGGGTGTGACAGTCTTATCAGCACCAGCTGTTATTGTAGCTACATTCTCTTTAAAGTCTGGATGTTCTTTGTAGAACTTGTCCATGTTAAAGCTTCCTGGTACTTTCTGATCAACAGATCCTAGAAATGCATCATCAGCATTATCAATCTCTGGTTTTGGTGTGATAGTGGCCTTTTGTTTCTTTCCTTTCCTCTTACCTGATTTCTTCCCAGACTTCCTCTTTTTACCATGCTTACCATGTCTGTGACCAGTTTTCCGATTTTTTCTGGGACTGTCTTGCTGATTTTCATCTGCATCATCAGCTTCTTCAGCAGGTACAACTTCAGGTACTTTCTTAGATCGCTCTTCAGACGATTCTTCCTCATCTTTGAGGTTGTTTCGCCTACTGTGGGCATCATCTATTCCACCTTCTACTGGTAGTTCTGTCAGATCTTGTTCCCCGATCACTTCATTGACATCCCTAGAAACATCACCATCACCCTTGATAAACCTATTGTTTTCTTTGTTATATTGATCATAATATTTGTTTAAGTTAGTAGGGTTTTCGTGTATAGGGGGTTTGTTTTCTTTGTTACCTCGCTTGGCGGAGTATACCCCATACATGTACCCCTCCTCCTCTGGGTTGTCCACAAACGGAACGGGCTTCAGATCGTCATAAAGCCCATGATGGTTCTGAAAATACAGATAACAGGCAGATTAAAACCTGGTAGACAAAATTGACGTAACTAACATATCAAACAAAAGCAACAGCAGATGACAACTTACAAGAGTTGAAGAATTCAATTGGTCATGTGATCTACATGTTATTCCCGTTGTTAATTAATGCTGTTGGTCACAAGCTATCATAAAAACTTTGTACTTTAGCAGTTTTTCTATTGACAACTTTTGCTGATATTCAATGAAGAATGAATGAAAAAGTTAGGTAACAGTTTCTGGACTTATTCTAATGCTCTAATAACTTTCGTTGTAATAAATAAATAAGATAAAAATAGACCCCTAATCCATTAGAATGAAAGGGTTATGGGCAATATGATCGCGACCCCGTATTTGTTCTGTATCATAAGTGTTCAATGATTGACCATCAAAAAAATGGTTAATGATAGGACATGGATATAAAACCACTTTCAAGGGTTCTACCAACACGGCAAGGGTGTTTTTATGGGAAAGCATGTCAAAGTATATCAAATACTCAAGATAAACTGAGGAATAAAACTGTTTAACCTTTAACATTATTATAACCCTCAAATGTTTGGAAACATCACCACAAACTTTCAATGGATATTTTTCTTTTACACTTACAGGGCTGGAACCGACTTCATGCTTATGCAATCAGGTAAGATCCAGGCCAGCTGCCAAGTCAATTGGCGGCTGGCCTGTGATCTATCCTGTTTGCTACTCTGTGTATGTTTCCTCAACAAAATTCAGCAGATAGTCAAGGCTTTTGAAAGAAGATTGCACATAAATCTTTTTTTAGAAAATAACCCAATATTCTAAGGGTTAAAATACCATCATGACTGGAGTCTGAAAGCGATTTGGCAGAATGATAATTTGTTTACAATGAGCAAATCTTCTTTTATCAAAACGATTTTATCTTTGTTGGCTAAATATCTGCATGGGCTAGGTCAAAAGAATCTGTGTAAGACCATCCATTGGGACTGATCGACTATTGAGCCTAGTGAATATATATCATTAGTGGCTATGGATCTTAACTAGATTTGTCTGGTATGATTCCGTAACCATTACTGAAGGTTAAAGTGCAAGACTATGATAAGTCATTCACCTTTTTTGATGGGTTTACTATAGTTATGCACTAAACCCTCTATACATCATTAACTGTTGGTGCAAATCTCAAGTTAAACAACTTTTAAGAAATAGATTCATATTGTACAAAGGAACTCATCTACTTACAGCAGACCAAATTATTTAAAAAGCTTTATGAATAAAAAGATTTATCTATAATTTGATGTTTGAGATCACCAAAAAATAAATAGTTACCAGAGAAAAGGTTTAACCCATTACCAAACAGTAATGACGCTTGACCAGTTTGTTGCAGACAACTCTGGAAAACATTGTGGGAAAAGGAGAAATTGCTTTTAGCAAGCAATTTCTCCTTTTCCCATAATGTTTTCTGTCCTATCAGAAGATCTCTTTTCAATTTCACCACATTTTGAAATTTCATCTGCAAACTCTTTCAATTTGGGAAGGACGAAAATTTTACGTTTGATAAAAGGTTTAACTGTCTAGAAAACGTATAATGAGATGATATGAGACATCTAGTCTGTTCTTGTGGGAACTCATATCTTGATTAGAGCATTTGTTGGTGTAGTCTGTAAAGAGTCTATTCTATGTATGGCAATCATGCAGACGGAACTTTTCAGCTGCTTGAAACTTGTTAAAAAAGCTTTGGTATGCTGCTGGCTAAAGCTGTCTTATTTTCTCTTTTGAAATGAGAAGGCGCTTGGTTTTTTTCAACACTTTAACCATAGATATTCACTTTCCAGTAAATGTGCTAATTTTTCGAGAGACATCAGACTAGTCTTGGACTACTAAAGCCATAATAATACTTTGTTAAAGATTATCTTCTGCACAAAGAAGATTTAAAATTGTTTTGTTTTGCCATGGGTCTAGTTTCATAAAACTTCCGGAGAAAGATTTCATCCAGTTTGAAAGTTATAGAAGTGAGGCCCAATCAAATCAGCCTTCTTGGACAAGAGATTCCCAATTGGCTAATTATTCAGAACTGCTCAAAGTATTCTCCATTTGACCAGACAAATAAAGTGTCAAGTCTACTTTGGATGAAATTATTTCCTTCGTAAATTAGATTGCTTGCGTCGTGTAGCTCGCCCTCATTTGATTTACGTAGCAGGTTTATGTAATTATCAACGATTTTTTGGTCCTATTGTCTAACACTTTACTTGTAAAAACCAGCATGGATCAATAGCCTTTCATCCGATTCCCATTAACGGGTTTTGTGGTTGGTATGAACTGAAGATAACAGAAGAAAATACATTTTTTCCCCATGGTTTTCTTCTCTTTGCAACATCAAAATATTGGGCTTATGTTATACTATAGTAAAGTTAAGTTAAGTTAAGTTACTTATTAGAATGCTTGGTAGTTTTCTAAAAATAGATATTTGGGTCGTCTGCTTTCGAAAACCTTAATCATCTGCTTGATTTTGTTGAGGAAAGATGCTCAGGGTAGCAGACAGGTTAGATCACAGGACATCCGCCAATTTACTAAACAAAACTATTTTTGTGAAGGCAACTTTTCCTTCAGTGAAATTGCTTTAAACATATGTCAATTTCATTATGTTGTAATACTGCTAGTGTTACAATAAAACCCATTTTGTCTTTTGGAACAATGCTATAATAAAGTCTCCATTCTCCCACTTTAAAGTTTGTTTGACAAAGAATTTGTTTCAATGACCAATAATTGCTTGCACCAAGAAATTTGCTAGGTATTTGCCTTAGTGTTTTTTTTGTTTAAAAAGTCTATTACTGCAGGTGTGCACAAAATTGATGTTATATCAGCATATTGACGCATATCACCCCTGTGAAGGACTTTAAGAACTGTGTTCGTGAACTTTCTGAACAGACATGTATGAAAAAAGGCTGTTTATAAACACATAGTTGTTCTTGAACATGTTTATAAATATCAAGAACATGTTTATGAATATGCGCTTGAAATTCATAAACATGTTCAAGAGCAATATGTTTTGTTCATAAGTACCCATTTTTCAAACATGTCTGAACTTAGTTCTTGAATGCTTTGCAGGGCTGGTTTTCCATCATGGAGAAAACTGTCTTCCTGTACAGCCATTAAAATCTCATTCAACAACCATTAATTTCTCTCAGTACCAACTTCCATATTTGGAATTTTCCTCATAAAGTCCTCTTAATAAAACATACTCTTGGGAACTCATAACACCTTTTTGCCAAGTCAACTTTTTTGTGTCTCACTAGGGACCACTGCTGGAAAGGATGTGACAAGAGCTATTTCATTTTTTTTTAAAACATGGTAATATTTTTGTGGTATACCCCGTACAACAAATTGTCCTCTAAAAGCCCTTTCAAACTGGAACAAAAGACTTGTTGTTCGCAAGAGTCATTTTTTCTAATTATCTATTTAGTGATAGATTTCGTAGTTTGTATGGGATTGATATGGTGTGATTTTTTTTTAGTTAAATCCAGGCTTGTCTTCAAATTATCCATATTGTCTTAACTTAAACCATTAATTCCCTGTTTTGACCAGCAGGGGCTTAAATCGACCCCATATCTCGGAATCCATGTTACTGTACTATAAAAATACTTCAGTAGGATGTAACATAAATTCTGGGGATATTTGATTGATTCAAGCCCCTTTGTTTTGACCAAGAAAACACTGTGTCATTGCGTGTCAATGGGGTACCGTTACTGGTTTGTTACTCAGCATTTGGTAAGGCCTCAAGTCCAGACTCAAGTTGCCATCCATCAAGACATATTGATGAAGCCATCGGAGTGACCCATCTATATAGTTGAACATGTATTTTTGTTGTACAAATAAAAACATATTGCCAAGGTTGCATCAGGTACGTTCTACTGTAAACATACTATATAGTAAGTGCATTTTACTTTTGCCACAAAGTTATCTTTGGATAAAACAAGAACTACAATTAACATATATTTATCATTGGTATTTAGAGTACTTGCTACCAAATAAAAAAATTCTCAAGCACATATCATACAACAGTACAGCTGTTGTACAATTTATCGAAATTAAGTTTTGTCTTTTAAATTACCTCCCATCTGTAAATCAGCACCTTTAATAATGTATTCATGAAGAAAAGAGTTAATAGCATGCAATAGACATAACTATTTCCAACTTCTTGGCAGCCAATTCATACCAGTCTGAGAGAGTTCCTCAAAGTATGTGTCTGAAGTAAAAGTTATTCTAGGAAAATAAAGTGCAGCTTAGTTTCTGGATGAATAACCATGCTACAAAAAGCAGATATTTCACTACAGCATCTACCATCAAAGCCATTAGCAGTGTCAGGATAATCATTTCTGTGCCTAATACAGAACTTCTTATATTAACCCTTAGAATTATGCTGGGTATTTTTCTAAAAATAGACTTTTGTGTTGTCTGCTTTCCAAAACCTTAAATATCTGCTTGATTTTTATAAGGAAAATTACTTAGAGCAGCAAACAGGTTATATCACACGCCAGCCGCCAATTGACTTGTTGGCTGGCCTGGATCTAACCTGTTTTCATAAGCATAAAGTCGGAGAACCTCTCATTTTAGATATAGTCTTTACCCAAATGAATCCTGACTACGAATTCCTGTGGTTTAGATCAAGGAAAGTCTGTGAAGTAACCAATTCTTTTCATTTAAATGGCCACGAACCAGAACAGAAAAGTTTGGCTCCACAACTTTGTCTGTATTCAGTAATCACCGCCACATTGTCCATAATGACAAATTCATGAACAACGGGAAAAACGTAGAATCTTATCTTCTTTTTCTTTCATTCTTGTTATCTTCTCCATCAGCAAAATTTCTATGTTGACTGGAAAGTGTTGTAAAGCAGGGGATAGTGTAACACCCCTAGCCTGCGATCAATATCAGTGGAAACAATGGCGCGAAAAAGCCTTCATCTTAAGTGTTATATCTCCTGGGTATCCTACTATATGTAAAATCTAACACATTAGAATTGGCTGTTTAGATGGCTAAAACAGGGATCTTTATTACTAATTCTTGTGTTTTGGGTATTCTTTGTAATAATCTCAAGTCCAGGCAAGGGATCACGCGATCAATGTTTACGATATAAAACAGAATGCAAATGTTGTCGCCCATGAATGAGCAGGTATTTACGTATTTTTACTTTTGTTTTCAACTATTCTATATACACAATGTTCCCAAGATCAATTTTTCTGCAACAGCCGTATTTTTTTCCATTTTGGCCGTGCTGGTCGCTCAAAGACCCAGCAAAGAATTTCAAGTCGAGGGATGTGAATGACCTAAAGACATCACCCATTGGCTGCAATTTCTCTACCTAATTATAACATTACCCTTTTTAACCAATGGGTTATCATATACCACCAGAACCGGAAAGTTGATGGTTGGAACATTGCATATATAAAATAATGGAAAACAAAAGTAATTTAATCTGCTGAAAGAGGCAAATATACCTGTGATGCAGCCATCTTCTTCTGACATTTATCATAAACATTGGTCACATGATCATCCTGCCTGAAGTCTAAAAAGCACAAATTCTATACTCTTGTCTATGCATGAGATCAATATACCAGCAGAAACAATTACAAGTAAAAGTGTAAGACAATAGTAAGTGCTTCATGTAAAGGACTTATGTTAAGTCTTGCATTGAATCCTTTAATTGCATGTAAAGCCTTCATCTTAAGAAAAACATCTTACTTGGGTTAATAAAAAAGATGAATGTGAAATATGAACATAACTAAAACGGAATAATTCAATACGAAATCATATGCTGAGGGTTTAATCATGTTGATTATCTCCCAGAAAGCATTCTTATTCATTCCAAAACAATTACCTTTCAATTTTAAAGAAGGAATAGACTGACTGGGATATCTTAATTAACTGGTATTTTTGACTTTATTACTTTCATCTGGCTCACCCAAAGACCTAATAAACAAGGCACCATTTACTAAGTGGATATTTTGTGTTAAGGTATTTAACGAACTTATACCTCTCTTCTCTTAGTCTAAAAAGGTAAACTATCTTCTTTGTTTGTCCATTCATAATGAATGAACCATCTACACTAAACAATCAAATAGGTTTGATCAATATTCTCTCCAATTCCTCTGCAGCATGAAAACTTTCCTTTCTGGGAACATGTAGGAAGATTTAATCTTTACAGTTCTGCATAAACCAGAGCTAAAATATTGACCGAAACCCTTATCCCCATCCCAGCAATAATACTGGTAGATGACTTTGCAGCTGCTGAAATTCATTTTGACAAATTTGGAAATTGATTAAAGAATGCAACTTCCTTATGTCTGATTATATTGGTCATAATGGCACTCAAGCACCTTAATCAGTATCAAGTCATGAATGCTTAACAATAGTCCGGAATGGGAAAAGACAATCCCTAAAAAGGAATTCTAAAATTGGGCTGGTTTGGTACACAAGACAATAACTTTCAAGTTCTGAAAAATGGTACTTTTTCTCAAATAGAAATTGCTTAGAGAAAAGAAGAAATACTTTATTACGATTAATTTCACATTTTTCTCAGTGGCATTTTTGTTTTTGTTTTTGGCTTAAGATGCCTTAACCCTTTACCAAACAGTGACGACATTTTGACCTCTTTGTTGCAGACGACTTTAGAAAGTATTGTAAAAGTATCGTAACGAGCAATTTTTCCTTTTCCCACAATGTTTTCTGCCCTATCAGAAGATTATTATCCAATTTCAGCACATTTTGAAATGTCGTCTGCAAACTCTTTCAATTTGGGACAGTCGAAATTTTGTTGTTTGGGAAAGTGTTAAAATACATAAAACATACTATAGAATGGTTTAAATGGAACCAAAGAAAGCATGGCCATTGCTATTATACTTGCTCCACCTACAAGCAAACAATGAGTAACCTGATCTTAGCCCTTAGAATGCTGGGTATTTTTCTAAAAAATGATTTTCGTACTGTCAGCTTTCCAAAACCTAAATATCTGCCTAGTTTCAATGAGGAAAGATACTCAGAGAAGCAAACAGGTTAGATCACAGGCCAACTGCCAAGTAAATTGGCAGCTGGCCTGTGATCTAACTTGTTTGAATAAGCATGAAGTCGGTTCCAGCACTGTAAGGGTTAGTGTGACAAGAAAATCAATGAACCTGGAATATCAGACATGATTCACCAATGTTCACGCACATGCATGTAGCAACAAGTTCCTTCACCAATCCAATTCAACAGTAATAGACCTGTCATTCCCCTAATTTACATGTATAAACCGTGCCATTAATGAGGTCCTGTCTATGACCCTCTAAGGTCACTCAATATTGTACTCATTTTCTTGTGATCACTCACTTGAGTTAGCCTGGAGAAGTGGCAATAATGGACCTATTTGTCTGAATGATGGAAACATTTCTCTAATTTACATGTTTAAACAGAAGGCCTAAGGGCTGTAAGTAACCCTACAAGTGAATCAACAGTTTAGCGGTGGTCAACAAATAAAAGCATACCAGGGACTTTTACACAAAATCATTCAAAGCTCTATTACAGACTCAATTTGGAACAGGCTTTGTTTCTTCATTAAACATGAAAAATTGTTGACATCAAATAATGTTTCAGTGCAAAACTTCAGTATCTTGTCCCTTTAAATGATTTCTCCCATTTCAAACAAAATCTCAAAAAGTCTGGAAAATGTCATGATTTTTAAATCTAGAATACGAGCTTTATAGGTATCACAAATAATAGTAGAAACATCACTGGAGAAAGAATAATTAATACTTTGAACCATGCAGATGTTATCAATACTACTTGTACTTCATTTTCCCTGTTGTTGGTTTATGGCCAAATCATGACTCAACTAGATCTATTGATTCTCAGAAAAGAAAACCTCTGAACTTGTAACTTGAGTCAGTTCTGACTGTGAAAACAGTATGACATATCAGCCATGTATACTAATAATCCCTTATAGAGCTGGAACCGACTTCATGCTTATGCAAACAGGTTAGATCCAGGCCAGCTGCCAAGTAAATTGGCAGCTGGCCTGTGTTCTAACCTACTCGCTACCAAGAGTATCTTTCCTCATAAAAATTAAGCAGATAGATTAGGTTTTGGAAAGCAGACAACACAAAAATATATTTTTTAAAAAGATAGCCAGCATTCTAAGGGGTTTCAAATTACAAGCAATCATTTCCTAATAGAAAGCCTTAGTGAACATTTGGCACAAAATCCCAGGAACCTGTCAGTCATTTATAAACAAGTTTCTAGAGTATTGCAGTTCAAAGCCATGTCCGTCAGAGTACCTGCTTGTATCTGCTCCATGTAACTATGTTACTAAATGTTTCATGCAAAATAATTGCAGAAGATCAAGACATCATGTCCTTTTATTTCAGCTTTGGGCTGAGCAATATTTCAACCATAACATTACTGTACCCATAAGAGCTGGTAAAGGCAAGTAGAACCAGCCTCATTCTGTTAGTGTGCTTGAAGTTTAACTGATCCCTTCTATGATTCAAACCAACACGGAGATGGACCACTCAATTTCAAGTTCAGCACTCTAACCACTAGGCCAATTAAATGAACAGTAATAATAGCACATCCTCTATAACACAGAAAATTTACCTTAGTCATGCATTTTACCCTCAATTCAGATTATTCTGAGGATGATATTTCACAGATAAAGAATATTATCTTTTTTCTAGCAAACCATTTTGGGCTGTAAAGTTGAATCCACTTGGGAGGAGTAAGTCGATTCTTCCATAGAAAATTGCAGGAAATACCAGACTTATTGACCAGATATCTATTGATAAAGTTCAATTTTGTGTTGCCAAATTTCTGCAAGAACCCCTGAATTATAGATATGGAAATTCATCCTGGAATAATCAATGACAAATGCAGAGGCTTAGCCCTTATAGCTCTGGAACTGAGTTCATGCTTATGCAAACAGGTTGGATCCAGAACCACCACCAATTCAATTGGTGGCTGGCCTGTGATATAACCTGTTTGCTACTCTGAGTATTTTTCCTCATCAAAATTAAGCAGAGATTCAAGGTATTGGAAAGCAGACAACACAAAAATCTATTTTAAAAAAATTACCTAGCATTCTAAGGGTTAGATTATGAGGAGTATTGAATGGTTCTGTGTGAAATCTTTCTATCTTTTTTTGTTTAATCCTGAATTGTGGGTACTCATTAGACCCCTCTATATGAGAAGATTCTAATTGCTCGACAATGTTTTCTGCCCTATCAGAAGATTATTTTTCAATTTCAACAAATACTGAAATGTTGTCTGCAAACTCTTACAATTTGGGCAAGTCGAAAATAGGTGTTTGGTTAATGGTTAAAATCCTGTAAATATCCAAAGGTCAAGACTGTATTGACCACTTGTAATGTTTTGTCAATCATAGGCCATTAATTACATTTTGGCTTCATAGTTTTCTCATTTCACAGGGTAACTTTTTATAAGATGAAAGACATCTCAACATCAAAGCAGGAGATGATATGAAGCGTTTCTCCTACAATATTTTGTTATTTAAGTCAAAAAAGTTGTTTATATCAAAAGTTGACAAACAGTATTTCTAATAATGTGAAAAACAGATGTTTCTTAATGGGTATATTTTGACTCTTAATTGATATATAGAGTTAAAGCAAAATGGGTTCAATCATGCATCAACAGCATTTCAGTTAGTCTGCAATGTCAGATGATACTTGATGGAAGCTGTATTCTAAAGTCCATTACCAGTCAAAGCAAGTTCTTTAGTTAACCTTTAAAGTGCTGGTACTGACTTCATGCTTATGCAAACAGTTAAGATCCAGGCTGGCAGGCAAGTAAATTGGCCTGTGATGTAACCTGTTTGCTACTCTGAGTATCTTTCCTCAACAAAATTAAGCAGATATTTAAGGTTTTGGAAGGTAGACGACACAAATATATTTTTAGAAAATTACCCAGCATTTTAAGGGTTAACCTTTTATCACAAGAAGTTTTGAAAGTCTTCTGTAGTGGTTTCTTTAAAGAGATATATTATTGAGTAAAGGTTTATAGTTCAGTGCTTTTATCACTCATGTGTAGGAAGATCAATTTTAACACTTACAATTTGTGTCTTATGTCATTCGATGCAAATCATTTTAAACATGAAGGGTTAAAAGGAAAAAACAATCACAGAGTTGCCTGATATTGTGGGGAAACAAAGTTAAAAGCTTTGACATTAATTCTCTCCCAGATAACCATGTCTATGAACTTTATTGGAAGGAATAATTGTAGTAGATGCAGGCTGATAAAAACCATCATAAAATATCTATAGAAAGGAGAGAAAAACGCCTACCAGTGTCCATAATTCTGTTTTCATGGGATGATTTATCTCTACATTCCAGACACTTATATAGATTGGTTACCAGGAAGCAACTGTGTCTTAACCGTTGATGGTGCTTGTTCATTGATGTGAGGAAATTGTGAAGTTTAGAATCAATTCCTTGAAAATGCACAAAAGTTATACTGGAAGCAAAGTTAGATCATAATTTGAATTCTTTAAAGTGTGTACAAAGTAAATTAACATGTATTTTAATCTGAAAGTGTGACATCACTTTTAAGACCTACCACATATAATCCATACATAATTTAATTGAAGCTTTCTGAATACATCATGCTTTTGATATCTACATTTTGATGTATATCAAACAACAATACATACACTGTATTGTTTCAACAACATTTTATTTTCAGTGACTTTCAAATTTTCTCTTCTGTGAAAGAGCACTTCAAATAATTCAGAACACTTAATTTAATCACATCTGCTGCAGAAGGTTGCAGAAACTATTGTGGCAATTGAAAAAAATGCTATTAATAAGAAGTTTATGTCACAAAGCTTTCTACTTAATATCATAAAATATTTCAAATTTTAATGACAACTGCTGCATGTGCTTTTGAATTAGAGCCAGTCACAAACTGCAATGAAAAATGGGCTACCCATGACACTTTAGACAGCTCAATAAGAATAAATTGCTTAACACAAGTTAGAGCTTTATACTTTTGGAAACTGGTTTCTACCAAAATTTCAAAATTGAAAACTGATATATTGGTATGATTGAAAGTTCTGTGTACGGTAAGGGATTGAATGAATCATTTAAAAAAATCAATCACTGACAAATGGTTAAAATGACTAATGTAGATGTTGCACAAAACTACTTAACCCTTTCCCAAACAACAAATTTTCGACTGTCCCAAATGAAAGAGTTTGCAGACGACATTTCAAAATGTGATGAAATTGGAAAATAATCTTCTGATAGGGCAAAAAACATTTCCCACAATGTTTTCTAAAGTCGTCTGCAACAAAGTGGTCAAATGTCGTTATTGTTTGGGAAAGGGTTAACTGTGATGAATTTGTAATCCTATCTGCTGAATACTGTTAGATCTCTGTTTGAATTTAGAGGCCTAGTGGTTAGAGTACAGAACATGGAATCTCATGTTGCCTCTTTGCATGGGTTCAAATGTCTTCAGGCTTTCTTATGGAATGCTCATTACCTACCAGACTTGACCAGCCCAGGTCTAGGTATTCAACCAACTTGAATGTAAAGCCTAAACTTTGGGCTCTCCCTCCGTTTTGACTTCAATATATAGAGGAGTCTGAAAATGAGAAGTTTGAGGCATAGAAATTCTACTGTAGTTACCAGTATGACAGACTGTAACTTATGAAAGCTTTTATGTACAAACCAGTAAGAAATGGTCATACATGATTTCCACCCAATATGGTTTTCATGTTATCTTAAGTCACCTGCCTTTGCTTTGAATCTGGAACAATCACATATTTTCTTAGGGGGGTGTAGGGTAAAGCCCTGTCTGAAGTCCTAAACCATAAAGACTCTAGATAAATAGAGAATCAATCATATTTTGGCTCTCATTCAAAATACATCCATATATTTCTCCTGGGTGGATCATCATTACCGTAATTGATCGAAATGGGGAAAAACGTTTGGCAATCCACCACAAGGGCATATCACACCGGACAATTTACAATCGTCAGCAACGATAAAAATGCTCTAGATATCAAGATTGCAAAGCAAGAAATTTTTGACGTAAAGTTTGTTTTGTAAGTCTCTTACAAAATTGGAAGATTTACTTTAGCTTTGCATTTAATCATTGGTATATATGAATTTCAAGAAAGGTTTTAGTAAAGATTTGCACAAAATGTATATCATCAGTTAGAGGAAAAGTTAAATGTCTGAATTAAAAGCTCATCACCAAACAATCCAGAGGTTCTTGTATTTACGATTCATCGATTCTAATTCAACTGCAATAGTTGTCTACAACTATCGCTTTGATTTCCTAAACAAATATTCTAATGAACTGTGTTTTACTAAACAAGTTAACGGAAAATATGTGCGTAAGTCAAAACTGATAAACACGGATAGTATCTTCAATAAAACTACAATATTGCAATGTGACACGTCATTGGAAGCGTCTCGGAGAGACGATTCCAATGATGTGTCACTTTGCAATATTGCTTCGTCCAATATTGAAATAAGAGGAATTGTTGTTTTAGACTTACGCAAATCTTAAGCGTAAACTGTTTAGTAAAACGGTACCCTGAAGCATTGAGTTTTTGGTCAATATGTATGATAGCAAAACTTTTATGGGAAGCCTCTCTAACCTAGTGGTTATCGAGAGAGGGGAGGGGGGAGCCTAATGGTTAGAATACAGAACATGGAATCACATGGCCCCTCTCTGCTTGGGTTCAAATCCCGATGATGGCATTTGGATTTTCGAGAGAGAGATATGAGTCTCCTGGCTGACTAATGAAATCCCATTCTTCTACCTGATTTATACATCCCTTATGTGCAATTAAGTATTTGGTGTGCATCCAACACTACTGTATATGAGCTTGGCATCACAGCAAACTGAAATAATGTTGACACAACAAAAATATCATAAAAGTAATTGATTAGGGATTTGGTTTGAAATCACAGGATAACTGTTTGAGATTTGGGTGTAAACAGGCATATTTACCTGGCTGATAAGCCAAATTGAAAGAGTTTGCAGAAGACATTTCATAATGTGATGAAATTTGAAAGTAATCCCCTGATAGGGCAGAAAACATTGGGGGAAAAGGAGAAATTGCTCATTAGGAGCAATTTCTCCTTTCCCCACAATGATTTCAAGAATTGTCTGCAACATACTG
Source organism: Cerastoderma edule (assembly GCA_947846245.1). Lineage (NCBI taxonomy): Eukaryota > Metazoa > Mollusca > Bivalvia > Cardiida > Cardiidae > Cerastoderma > Cerastoderma edule. The sequence continues at coordinate 26,735,060 of OX401406.1, read as the reverse complement.
GTCAAATGCCATTATTGTTTGGTAATGGGCTTTATCAATTTTGAACTAGCCGTGATGCGTAGGTCAACTTAAAGCCTTTCTCCATCACCATTGTACTATTATGGATAAATTCTTCCCAACAATTATGTAGAGTAACCTTGCCCAAATAGATTAGGAATAATAGCACTCATTATTTTATAGGCTTCTAATGAATCATTTAGTACATTATATACCAGGACATGGCATTTATCCTAAAGTAGATTTTCAAAGGTTTAGAGCAAGAAAACAGTAAGTTCTTTCTGAAAATTAGGGACTTGCTAGAGTTTTGAATTAAATGCTTTGATTTATAATATATGAGTTATTTCATATTCTGGCTCCGACCGGTGTATGCCAAGAATGACCAAAGTAATCCGACAAAAGAAAATGTTTCAAAATGGCGGGTCGTAGGTATTCTAACTTAAGAAAGTATTCATAACATCAAGAATGGCTTTGTGTTCATGAACCGCCATTTGTCATTTGTGACTGTTCAAGAACCCCCATTTGTCATTCATGTGTGTTCACCAAGTCCATGTATACTGTTCCTAAATCATTCTTATGCCATTTGATACTTATATATATGTCTGTTGACGATTCACCATTTGTCATTCATGTGTGTTCAGGAAGTCCATGTATGCTGTTCCTAAATCATTCTTATGCCATTTGATACTTATATATATGTCTGTTGACGATTCACCATTTGTCATTCATGTGTGTTCAGGAAGTCCATGTATACTGTTCCTAAATTGTTCGCAGGAGCACTATGTGTATGTATGAAGAAAAGGGCGAAGAACGTTAGAAAACATATAACAAACAACTGAAAAGATCTTCCTTTAATTTCATAAATGGCTTTAACCCATTACCAAACAATAACAACAATTAACCACTTAGTTGAAGACGACTCTGGAAAACATTGTGGGAAAAGGAGAAATTGCTCGTTATCAGTAATTTCTCCTTTTCCCACAGTGTTTCTCCCTTTTCAGAAGATTATTTTCCAATTTAATCACATTTTGGAATGTCGTCTGCAAACTATTTTAATTTTGGACAGTCGAATATTTGGCATTTGGTAAAAGGTTAAATGATGTCAGCTGATAATCACTACAAACAGGAGAAGAACCGGTATATATGGCAATCTCTCAGAGCCAAATTAATTTCCTATAATTTGCTTATAGCCTAGTAGGTAGAGCGAAAGAGATCCACAAAGCTGTTTTCTATGGAATGATATGGATTCAGGACGGGCAAGGGAATGAAATTTCACTCAACTTCACTCAACCTCCATACAATAAGGTTTATACAGGCCCCAGGAAAATCAATTCTACCAGCAATAGGTCTGAATCATGGAATACTGGGATCTGATATCATTCCTTTTATTTGAAATGATGGCGAAAACCCTCTACCAGCGCTATTTGGACAGCCATAGATATAGCGATAAATCATTCTCTTAATTCATGTATCTGTTTTCTCTTCAGCATAGAAAACTAACTTTTTGTCAAATTGTTTTTCCAATTACAGTGTATATCAAATTATCTTTTCTACATTTTTATTTGGCACTATATTGAGTTTCAACTGAACCAGTCATAAAATCCAAAATGCAAAAATCAATTTAGCGTTATAGCAGGCATGATGATTCAACTGGAGATTACATAGAAATAAGCTCAAATTAATTGACTCAAGTGACAAAACTGGATTGTTTGGGTGGCTGGCATTGCTAACTTAACCCTTTACCAAACGCCAAGTTTTTGACTGCCCCAAATTGAAAGGGTTTGCAGACTACATTTCAAAATGTGATGAAATTGAAAAGTAATTTTCTGACAGGGCAGAAAACATTGAGGGAAAAGGAGAAATTGCTCGAAACGAGCAATTTGTCCTTTTCCCACAGTGTTTTCAAAAGTTGTCTGCAGAAAGTGGTAAAATGTCATTATTGTTTGGTAATGGGTTAACTGGGATGATCCAAACTGGAATTGCATTAGAAAATGGTAAGTCTGGGTCTGGATCGTCTACACTATTCATTTTCATGTTTTTATTAACAGACTTGAACAAAAATACATGTACAGTCCAACTTGTGTTAAGCAACCATCCTTTTAAGCAGCCAACCTGTCTTAAACAATTACTTCAGAAAGTCCCATTGTTGGATTTATAGTGTACACCAATTTGTGTTAAGCAGCCAACCTGTCTTAAACAATCACTTCAGAAAGTCCAATTGTTGGATTTATAGTGTACATCAATTTGTGTTAAGCAGCCAACCTGTCTTAAACAATCACTTCAGAAAGTCCCATTGTTGGATTTATAGTGTACATCACTTTGTGTTAAGCAGCCAACCTGTCTTAAACAGCCAATTTTGTATATGAATAGAATGTTGTTTGGATGTTCTGTCTATAGGTTCTCCTCTATTGATTATCTGAAGAGCAAACATAATTTTATCAGGTTGTCATATTTGAACAAGATGTGGGGAGATATTAAGAGAATACCAGAAAGCAGAACACAAATCAATATGGATAAACCCTGAACATATCTGTCTTCGAAAGCCTTTTGGGACCAACTTTGACAGATGACCACTGACAGATGGGCAGGTCTGTTACCACTCAGCCTAGTGCTCTCAATAATAAATAAATCTCTGTCTCAAGAATAAGAATAATTGTAACCCCCAAACTCCATAATACAGCATTTTGTCACATTCTACTACCAATCTTAAAAAAAGAAAACCAGCGTGAGAAAAAATAAATTGCTTTTTCTTTTGCCACAATGGCTTTAACCTAATATCGGAAAGAATATGTAGTTTGATGTTATCATTTGTTGTCTGCTGACACTTTCGATTTGATCCGTCACAGATTTCTAAGCGGGGAATAGGTTATTGAATTGTAATTGTTTATATATACATTAATTGTGATGGAAGCTTGACTGCTTCCTGGATACCAAACAAGCTTGACTGCTTCCTCACGGGATACCAAACTTGCGCCAGATTTTTAGGACTAGTCCAAACAGTTTTTTACCTCACCTAACAGGGATCAAGCCCGCGATCCTTGATACAACTGAGGCCGAGGCCCTACCTCTGCACTGCTGTTGCCTTAACTGAACTATAGAACACCCTTGTGTTTGGTCAATGCCATACCTATGAGACATTTAGAACTTGCATCATTGCACAAAAGATATAATGTCAAATTAATTGGTTTTTAATTTTTTAAGATAATAAAACATATGCAATAAGGGAGAAGTTGTCTCAAACCTTTTTTTTAAGCATTTTCTCCTTTTAACACATTAGTTTCTTCTGTTATAGCTGTGTTGAAATTCTTTTAGATATATACATTCTGACAAAATTTGAAACCACAGGTAAGATTCAGAAAGGATGAATTAATCCATCACCAAACAATAACGATGTTTAATCACTTTGTTGCAGACGACTCTGTAAAACAATATGGGAAAAGGATAAACAGCTTGTAATGTGTTCTGCCCTATCAGAAGATTAATTTCCAATTTCATCACATTTTGAAATGTCGTCTGCAAACTTTTTCAATTTGGGTCAGTCGAAAATTTGGCGTTTGGTAAAGGGTTAAGAGTTATGGAGGAAGGTGGTTAATGGGTTTTAAATACGGGCAGCACTAACCAATTTCGTTCAAAAAACGGAGAAAGCGAAAACAAAACTATAATCAATTCTGTTTCATTGTTTTACTGTTAAGACGTTTATCTAATAATTAAAGCTCTTGGGAAATCTCCAAAATTGGAAACAACAGAAGTAAGGCTCATGCTAGTTTAACCCTTAGAATGCTGGGTAATTTTCTAAGAATAGATTTTTTAGTTGTCTTCTTTTCAAAACCTTAAATATTTGCTTAATTTTGATGAGGAAAGATACTTAGAGTAGCAAACAGGTTAGATCACAGGCCAGCCACCAATCTACTTGGCGGCTAGCCTATATAATAACCTGTTTGCATAAGCATGAAGTCTGTACCAGCACTATAAGGGTACTGCCATTAGCTCTATAAACCCTTATGCAAGATTTATTAAGGTTTGTGTCTTCATCGAACCTAAAAGCTATCCATGTTGTTGTAACATTCTTTATGAACCCAGTTCCAGCACTATAAGGGCTAATTACTGCTATATGATGTTGGTTCGAAATTAGACCAGTCACAAAATCCAACATGGAGGGAATGGATTGTTGAGGAAACTCTTAGCTATTCATGGTAATTGATCTGACTCTCCAAGTTTGCCTGGTATAGATCATTAGTACAACCACGACCACGTCAGACATGAATCACTGTATGCAGATAGCCAGAGAATCGCTAATCCCCCCTCATTGACTTGGTTTCACGAGTGTCCAATTTTACTAAGTCGAAATATGTGATTGGTCAAATTTGAATGCAATAACAGAAGACAAAAAGTAACATGAAAATATTATGTAATATTAGTTGAATGTTTATGCAAATTAGGGAACCTTATGCATTGTTGTAGAGAACATACGCTCAGTGTATGACAGTGTTTTCACTGATCAGAAGTGTTGGTCTTTGAGAGGTTCATTTGCTTGGTTTGTAATGGAAGCTTGAAGCTTATTTAATGCCCTCTCAATGACTGCTTCCTGGGTATCAAACCAGAACTTGCGCCAATTTGAGTGCTAGTCTCAACAATATTTATCTTGCATACCAAGGATTGAACCCCACACCCTCTGTATACAAGGCTTAAGCTCTACCTCTGCACCACTGTCGTTCAAATGATCTTTGTAGTGCTTGGAAAAATACAAAGTGAGAAAAACAATTAATTGCACTTTAAGAGCAATGACTCCTTCTTACTGTTTTTAAAATCTGCAGCTGCATATATACATCAAAGGGAGGAGTTATGGAGTAAGAAGTTTAGCTGTATCACAAAACTTATATGTTCCTTTTCTTACCAATCAAATTGTTACAGACAATTTCTGCTTTTATCACAACCGTTTTTTGAGTAATATGTTGCAAGTGTTTGAATGAGTCTATAAGAGGGAATAAACGATTATGCTTATTCATGAAATATCAAATTAGATGGCGCTGATTGGTTGTTTCCGAACGTATTTCTCCGTAAAAAGGGGATTGTGCAAAGTGAAGCGGCATGATTGTAGAATTCCAATCAGCCTCTGTCTCCAAAGAAATGTCATTAGGCAGACAAATATCTGCCAATATTTCTATTAATCTAATCAGCCAGATTGGTATGACATATAGCTATACTTGCATAGTCTGCCATGCAGTTGCTATTCCTTTTGTCTCAGAGAATGTGTTGGTTATGTCACACTCAGCTCTATGAACAAAATGAACTCATAAGGGCAATGTAAATATTTCCACTGTATAAAAAACCTGGAACACTTTTCAGAAGCTGCTTATAATAGTGCATGACTAAAAGACATTGCATTGAACTGTCTAATTGCAGTCAAAAGATTTATGAAAGCAGTGCAAAACCTTGATTGCTTTGGGTTTTGTTCTTTCTTTTTATTTTCATTCAAAATGACATACCAAGTGACGCCCATTTAAGAAATAACCATTTTAAAAACAGTATGACAAAGAAAGCAAAAGATAACAAAACTACACCATATTCAAAATGGGTTCAATGAATTAGTTATTCTCAATTCTATAATTGGTTCATTGCCATTGTACATTATGAAATAAACTGAATCAGAGAAATGCTAAATAATATCAGACAACATATGAAAGCATTATGATGAACAGGGAATTTGCCTAACAAGTGAAATTTCTCTCAAATTCTATACTTATCAAATAACTAAGGCAATTGACTGGTTGTCAAAATACAGAAAAATGAATATACATGTACATGGCAGTTTAACCAATGTACATATCTCTATTGCTTTTTTTTAAAAATAACTTCTATTCTAGGATTTAATGCAATTCTATAGTAAGTCCTTCATAAAAGAAGCACTTACAATAGTCTTGAATTGAAATCCAAGTGAACTCTTGTATCCTGAAAGAACTCTGACAAACATTGAGGTGAAATTTTGTAGGCTAGTTAATCAGTGATGGCTTGTTAAATCAAATGCAATTTTTCTTTTTATGAGTACAGAAGAAGTTATCTTTTTGGATGCATGTATATTCTAATGACCTATGATGTTTTTTGTTGATAAGGCTCAGAATAAAAAATATTTGGCCAAACAAAGGAATGACAAAAAGAACAAGAGGCAAAACTTGCTTTAGAAAGCTGACACCATTAATCAAAGCTTCAGTGCAACACCACAGTAAGTGCTTCACACTTGAGAACCACTTGCATTAGTCTTGCATTGAACCTTTGATTTTCATATATGGCCTTAGCAGGTGGCAACAATTCTCTGTAAGGAAAGAAAAATTCATTATGGTATACTTTCCTGGAATAATCAATAGAGATATATTTACCAGAGCGATAATTACGACTGTGTGACTCTCATGGGAATCACAATCTCAGAGCTTCTGACAATATGGCTGCCATGAAATATAAATTACCTTGTGTCAGTCCAAGGAACTCCAATAGCATAAATACTGGATATGTTAAACCATTTCTTCTATCCAAAAAACCTTCGAGCAAACTTAATTAAAGTTGAGTGAATACACGCTTTAAGACAAAACTATGGATTCTGCATCACTCAGTGGTTACGGTGGTGAACTCAGAACATCGGGGTCCCCGGTTTGAACACCAACTAGACCACTGGTTTCGTGGGAGTGGCCTTTGGCAAGTCACTTCAGAGCCCTAGCCTAGCACTGGTGTATCCAGGAAAGCCGTTAAAAATTTGAAAAATGTTGGCACAGCACTGACGAAGAGGAGCCATATGGGGAGCTTTGTCTTAGTAATATACTATACCTAATTGAAATTTGCTAAGATCTAATCATTGCTTCATTAAAGGAACTTTCCTACAGATTCTGTTCTATAATTGAAAAATATTTCAAAGGTAGACAACTCTCGTCACTTCTTTTACACAAAGATGCTGAAAAGCTATGTTTTCATAAAAAAGGAAAATGTGAAACAAGCTCTTGTGCATTTAATCAGTCTAATGGAAAACTTGGTTTATGAAGTTTATGGTAATGTGATTGTTTTCTGACTCTCCTAATGCTATGTTCATGTGATTAGAGTGTCATCCCCCTTTCCTGGTCTGGATTCAAGACACTCTTCAATGATTTCACAGAATAGAAATGATAGATCACTGTTTTGAAAACAAACAAAAGATAAAATAGCTGTATCTTTACCAAATATTTATGACCTGTGATGTGAAGTTAACCGAAAGTCTAGTTTTATGTACATATAAATATCTGTGTTGACATTAATTCTTAAATGTTGATTACATTTAACTTTAAACTAAAAAATCTCATCTAATGAGATAGTCCATTGAAGGTTGGTAGCATTAAAAGTTAATGACTGCTTCTAACAATATTTTTTCCCTCTGGTGGTTCTTGAATATCATAAGCTGAGCAACTCTTTTTCATAATAAATAATGGAGGAAATGTATATTCTGACAGGCAAAAAAAAAATAGTAATGATTTTTTTCCCTATTGCATTCTTTGTACATGGGCATTAGTTACAAAATGTCTGATTCATTAAAAAAAGAAAAAAGTAACTGTTTGAGAGCAAAAAAGGCCTGAGACACATAAGGAAGATCTTCATCATTTGCTATCTAAGCATATTATTAATGAAATGAATTCTTAAATTGCAAATAAACATGACACCAAATCATAAAAGTAGTAGTTCTATTAGAGATATGGGCTCATAATATTAAAGCAAGAAATCGTGATTAATAATGGTCCCTTATCTCGTTACTAAACAACTCTGAGGGTTTAACCCTTTCCCAAACAATAATGACATTTGACCACTTTGTTGCAGATGACTTTAGAAAACATTGTGGGAAAAGCAAACATTGCTCGTAATGAGCATTTTTCTTCTTCCCACAATGTTTTCTATCCTATCAGAAGAGTATTTTCCAATTTCATCACATTTTGAAATGTCATGTGCAAACTCTTTGAATTTGGGACAGTAGAAAACTTGTTGTTTGGGAGAGGGTTTAAAGGTTTGTTTGGGAGAAGTTATTTATGGAATTAATATCAGGAAATCAGGGATTGTTAAAAGGACCAGGGATCCCCTTCAACTTCTGTTTAACTAATACAATATTCAAGATGTATCACAATGTTGATTTGAAATATTTTCAATTTTCATGGCTTTAAAAACTTTTTCGAACATATAGCTCTTCTTTTGTGAACCCTTTCTGCGCCAAAGTCGCATTTGTGCGATTGCAAGCAAGAGCACCGAAGTCGCATTTTTGTGACATTAAGTGGTGTTATGTTTGAGAGTTTTTCCATATTTGGTCACAACTGGTCGTTTAAGACATTACATTAACAATTAAATTATATTATTGGTTCCTTAGAAAGAAAGACTTATAACCAATTTACTGTGAAAATTTGAAGTAATTATCTTTTATAATGAGTAAACTATGATATTTTGAAACTGGAAATGTCAGAATTCATTTGGCACTGAGAATGACTTTCTGCTATTTATTTGGCGCCGAAAGGGTTAAAGATTTTGTCACACAGAAAATGAGGATTGGTCCAAATTGCAGACAAATTATATACCTCTGCATGACCCCCAGGGGAACCAATATTATATGACAAATAATATTTCATATTTATATTAAAACATTGTTATGACAAAAACATGGCTTATCTAATTATGTCATTTGATGATAATGGTCTGTAAATTAAGAATGATAAGTATCTTCCCTATTTTCATGATTTAAGACCACATTCTTAGTTCACTCTTAATTTTAACCATTTTATCACATCGATATTCACATATGTGATTAATCAAAAGTAACAGCAAAAATTTTAATGACAAAAAAATATGAATTAATTTTCTTTGCAAAATTGGGTAAAAACATTTGAGACAAAAGGAAAAGTTGCTCCTAGGAGGAAATAATGTATCTCTTTCTAAATGTTTTCTTACTTGCGAAATCTTATTATGTACTTGTCCGTAAATCCCAAATCTTTTTCTGCACTTCGAGGGTTCAACGCAAGACTATAGCAAGTGCTTCACAAACGTGAAGCACTTACTATAGTAATGCGCTGAACCATCGACTTGTCCGTACAGTGGTTATTTTGAATATTTCAGAAAAAAATTACTTGTCCATTATCTAGAGCAATTGAACAAGGTATACCAACAATTAGTTTTGCCACCCCTGGCATTTTAAACAAAAATAATAGATATATGGATTAAAAAGTTAAAAGACTGTCAATTGTTTTTACCTAAGCTTGTTTAACCAGAATGGGCAGTTAAATTTGCGGATTTCCTCTATTGATCATTATAAGGTTGGTTGTTCAACATAATTGAAATACCCTCCATGTTGTATTAACCCATTACCAAACGCCAAATTTTCAACTGTCCCAAATTGAAGGAATTTGCAGACGACATTCCAAAATGTGATGAAATTCAAAAGTAATCTTCTGATAGGGCAGAAAACATTGTGGGAAAAGGATAAATTGTTCATTAAGAGCAATTTCTTCTTTACCCACAATACTTTCCAGAGTCATCTGAAACAAACTGGTTGAATTTTGTTGTTCGGTAAAGGGTTAAACCCCACTAAAACAATGAGAACAAAACTTAAAGCCAACTCACCCTTTCTCTTGGTCTGGACTGTACCACTGACACAATGCTCAGTACAAAGATGAGCGCCAATATTGAAACAGACGACATTCTTCTGTACCAGTCTAGCCTTGCCAACATCTAAAACATAATAATCTCTAGATCTGAAATGAAAGAAATATAATATAACATTGTTGTCTAGAATATCAAGAATATCATGAAAACACATCATGATGATCCAAATTATCATCTTAGATGGACCTGCAGCAGAGGACTTTTAAAAGTATTCACTGTGAAAATGGAAGAAATTGTGACAAGCATTTCTCAGCATTGACTCAATGGTCTCTACAAAGTACAAAGAAATTGCTGTTTTATACTTCATAGACTGTTACCATGTGTTACTTACCTTTTTGTACACGAGGGAGAACTTTTTGTAATGCTGTTGTAATAGGTAAAACATGTAAGGCTAAATTTATATCAGCTTTGGTAGTTATCTAGTAGAGTTGCTGCCTTCCTGCAGCTTTGGTACAACTAGTCTCAATAATGATCAATGAACGAAGCTGTTTTCAACATTTGGAAATCAATCCTGCTTCGCTTCGAAGGCGTCAGTCAATATACCAATAGCATTCAAGACCAGAATCTTGGACTGTGGTACAATAATCCTTCGCCATCTTTCCCTCGCTTACAATTTAAATTGTTTGATTTTGAAAGCAACACTGTTTGGAAAGTAAAGACGGTATGCAAGATAGCAACTACAGTCTTTATGAATTAAAGAAAAAGAGTTATGCACAGATATATGATGTAACAAACACATGTCTTCCATTATTAAATGAATGACTCACGTACATATTGAGCAGACGATATCTTTAGCGCGTGCAAATTGTTGTCAGAATACCATTACTGTCGTTTGATTCAATTAATGAACGATCAAGAATTAATTAACTGGATGCGGCAGAAAAAAAAGAATAAAAATGAATACTAACCAATCGTTGTTGCTGGCATCTGATATAATTCCATAACACATTTAAACACAATACATTGATTATGCCGAGTTATCTTCCGGGTAGAATGTGTAGAAACCACTAGTGAATACAATCAATACGCGTTTTCTATTTTGAAAGTTTGGTGGATTTAACGTTCGTCTGCAGTTTTGTTCCTGATAAATTTGTTGATTCGGTACCAAACTTTTGTATTGTTACAAACAACCTCACCTGCGCTGTAGATAATCTCATAGAGTTTTAACTATAACCATATTGTTTAGTAGTTAGAACTCTTGTCTGGAAACTGAATTCCCTCATATCTGGTTTTGGAAACGGCCCGAATTCAAAGCGGGAGTATTTTACATATTTTCTGAAAGTTGCCAGAAATAATAGTTACAAAACGAGATACATCTGTAGCATAAGCTGCATAAAGCGAACCTGCTAATTATGGTTTTGAATCAAGCTTTTGTTATATTGATTAAATTACACTTTTCTTACAATAACACCTGACGATGCTGTATAGCCTAGGCTGCAGACGATTTTGACACTAAACTATAATATAATGATAGAACGCCAGAAATGAGCAAGTTATCCCTTAGTCAATCGTGCTCCTACCTAACTGACGACGGAATTACGTTTTTCGAGTTGTCTGCTGCGTATGTTGCTTACGGTTGGACCAGTCACCTATGTCAGTGTGTGGGAATTGGTTAACCCAGAAATACATAGTTTAATGAGTCATTCCCCACATATGAGTATCATCTGTTGATGAAAAGTATTCGCTCATTGTGGAGGAAAGGGAAACAAATGTTTCCTTTATCCATTAATATAATTGTTTATATATCTTTCAAGAGGGATATAGTACTTATCTATTGAAACTTCGACTACCCTCCGTTACCCTGTTGAACAAACCCTACGAATGGTCAGGGACAACTCCAATGTGCTTTGTTCTATCCTGAACAATTAATCCCTGGTCTGATATATACATACTTTTAAAATCTAAAGATATAGATTAAATGTTATATTCGAACTTTGAAGAATCCATTAAGATTATATGTTAGAACTTAGATTAAAACTTTGAACAACTCAACTACATGTGAATATTTTTATATGAATATTGTAGAGCCAAAGGCCTTTGTCCACAAATAAACTTTTCCATTCTTTGTCTGCAGAATAGGTCTTACAATTAAGATAAAGGAAAACTACCCAAAAGAACAGCATTTTCTTTTCCCAACAACATACAGTGCTGCAGGTGAGATATCGTTCAATTTTTATGCGATTTCAACTGTCCTTCACGAACTCTATACTTTGGGACAATTGAAAATGTGTTACTTGCATTTATCAAGAATTAGTTATCTGATCCTTTCATTAATGAATATTACTTGAAACAGATGATAATATGACTAAACATCTTTGTGCAGAAAACTGATGATGAGATATATTATTGAACAAAAACCTTTGAGATCTTTTAGACAAAAAGCAGAATTTACTCATGCTGAACAACTTTTTCAGATGTCACAATGGTGTCACAACATTCTACATAGGCGTTTAAATGGGACCGTATGAGCGAAAGGGATATTTCCTTCATCCAAAACACGTACAGAATGTGTCCTGATGTACCAAACATCTGTCGTACAGGGATTAGCCTATTCCTTCATGGATATTTAAACACAACAGCAGAAGTATCAAGACAAACAATCCGGGGTTGTCAAAAGAAAAAAGAACTATACTAAAACGATGTAATAGGTTGAGGAAAATAAATGCAGTAATGTTCATACAATTTATAACACCCAACATACGATTTTGGCGCACACGTATCTTTCCTCTGTAAAAACACAACTGGGTTTTCTTTCAAGTCTATATTAAGTAGATATAGCTGACTAGAAATAAATCATTAATCAGAAAGCTGGAGTTGTTTGTCTCTCATTTGAACTTGGTTTAAGTTTTATTACCTAAATATTGATTATAATAATCCAGAATAAATGAGGTTTGGTTGACGTTTTACAAATTGTCAGGACTTCCTTCTCTTAGCTACAAACCCTTTATGGATGCAAATGAATATAACCATAGGCGTAGGAGCTGGTGGCAGGTGGGGGGGGGCCCACCCAATATCCAGACGGGGAAGGCAGAGCTGCTTTCTCATATTCACAATTGCAAATGAAGATATTTGAAAGAAAAATGACAGAAACGAAATTCAACAGCAGAATAAAAATAAATGTGTATTTTTGTGCTTTATCTAATACCAGTTCGCCTATTGTCACGAACGATAACCAAAATCTTTTTGACATCATCGCAAATTGCAATCTGAACATATCGGGTTTATCCAATGAAAACTCTGCTCGCAAAAATACCCGGGAAGTTTTGATTGACAAAAAAGTGGTGTAAAACGTTTTCTAAGGATTCAGACTCAATATTGTCTTCGATTGTTAGCTAAAGCTTGTAAAATAATTAAATTATTTAGCCGTGCAACGATTTGAATCCGTGGCTGTGACAGCCTGATCGCTACCACTCTTTGTTTAGAACATTACATTTGATTTCCGCGTGAGTTCGAACCTGGCATATCCTTTTATCTTTTTTTTTTATTAAAGATACACATTTTCATATGCTTTCTTTTAATTCTTATCCTGTTATTGAATTTGTAAATTCATGAATAGTCATGAAAAAGTTTAGGAACATCTATTCTTAGACCGGTCCTCATATGAAGTTGCCCCCACCCCCAATCTTGAAAACGCTCCTACGCCTATGATAACACACATGCGACATACAACATTCATCACATGTTAACCCTTATAGTGCTGGAATCGACGTCATGCATATGCACACAGGTTAGATCCAAGCCAACCGCCAAGCAAATTGGCGACTGGTCTGTGATTTACCTGTTTGCTACTCTGAATAACTTTCCTCATCAGATTAAGCAGATATTTAAGGTTTTAGAAAACAGATGACACACAAATTTATATTTAGAAAATTACCCAGCATTCTACGGGTTAACATCTAATACGGTAACAAGCAATTGAATATCGATCTATCAAGGCTAATATCGAAAACTGTGGATGAGAAAATAAGAACACAACAAAGTAACGAGAAAACAATAACGTTGTGTAAGTGGATATCCAAAATGCTCAAGGCGAGTACGAACAGCTGCTACTGCGATTTAATTTTTCGTTCACACCGGTTAAACCTTTCACTATGGAAACCGGTACCGTAAAAGTATTCATTTTATCTTCAGACGACATAAAGCATTGCATTGAGATCTATATAGAAGTATTCTAACGCACAAGTATGACGACATTTTAAAGAAACCACAGTGACAAAAGAAGGAAGCATCTGTTTTTGTAACTGGTGTGTATGCACAGCATTAATCCGAATCAATTATTTTGTTATGATTTATCATTGACACATTGCATCTAAGATCAGTCACGTATTCCCTCCATGGAAATGGTCATGTTTTTTTGGGGTGGGGGGGGGGGGGTTGGCTTTGATGCACAAAACGATATTTGTCCAAAATGTTATAAGAAATGAATAGCTCTGATTTGTCAGACAAATGTGGGAAATATTTCTTGTAGACTCCATTTCAATCAAACTAATACTTAACGCATCAGACGATATTTGTCCTTGACCAGACGATTGGTTTAAGTCTTGAATATAATAAGCTTAAAGAAATGTTTTAGATCTTTCTGTCTTTATTCGTTGTTCAAAGCGTCCCGTTTTCGGATTGCTTGGATTCCTTTCTTAGCGAGCTCTATTAACAGGCAACCATCGAATACAGCATATTCTCTTACAGCTATAGTTGCAGTTATAGAAAGTTTCTGACAAAGGTCCCAAATTGGTCTTCTTCATCAGATTTGTAACGGCTCTCTTGGATGCACCAGTACTAGGCTATGACTCTGAGGGGTCTGGAGTGACTTGCCAAAGGTTACTACCACGAACACAGAGTTCTCGGTGGGGCTAGAACCCGGGACTCCCGAGTCCTGAATCTACCACCTTAACCACTGAGGAACGCAGGACCCCGATTTATTCTATAAGAGACGACTTTTATTGTCAGATCTTGTATGGACAAATAGAAGAACTCGCTAGTGGACTTCAAAGCCCTATTTTTAAGTATTTTTGCTAATTCAAGATGGGAAAATAGCCTGACTTGTGATTAACAGTCAACTGTCAATGCCACTGATTGGTTTAAGTAATTCATATACCACCTGTGCTCAAAGTTAAAATCAATACTTGGATTTCTGATAAGTAGTATTAGCTTTATGATAGAAATATCTTGTATATTAAGACAAACAGCCTTCATCAGAATCATTCCAAGGAGATATCTTCCAATTTGATCCCCATAAACATTTTCGTCTGCAGACTATTTCCAATTGGAATAATCGATGAGTTTGCCGTTTGGTGAATTTTTAGCGTCCCAGCAGACGCCATTCGACCCAGGATATTGACTCATTCAGGTAAGATCGATTCTTACGTTACCACCTCGACATGGTGGAAATTGCCAGAGCTTAGCCCTTCACCAAATACCAATTTTTGACTTTCCCAAATTAAAAGAGTTTGCAGACGACATTTCAAAATGTGTTGATATTGATAGGGCAGAAAACATTGTGGGAAAAGGAGAAATCGCTCGTAATGAGCAATTTCTCCTTTTTCCTTAATGTTTTCCAGAGTTGTCTGCAACAAAGTGGTTAAATGTCGTTATTGTTTGGTAAAGGGTATATTGAGTCTGATACCTTTCCGGGTCATAGATGAATCAGAATGCGGTTTTATTGATTTCTGTTGTCCGTGCTAAATAAACTCTTCTTTTCAAAGGTGATAAATCAATATTGGCATAATTTACTAATTAATGTAACCATTGTTTTTTTATTTCAAAATGAAAAAAGCAGGTATTGAGGTGAGAGGCACACTTTCGTTGTCCACATTATTTCCATTTTGCTTTGACCCTATGGTATAGGTACTCACTGGAATCGTCTGGAGAAGACAGTACTAATAACAACCGATAAAATGCAATTTAGCGATAGAATTTGAAATGGCTATGACAAGCTTTATTTTATAGACCTGTGGAAAGATCTACTTTTTAGAAGAGTTTTCATAGCTTTAATAGTTCTTTAGTTATATTATGTTACCCGGCTTATGGGATGAAAGTGTTTGGATACAGCATCTGTAACCAAACATATATTTGAACATTTCGTCTTTCGCGTGCCTATATCTTCGAAAGAAAAGTGGTGATTAAGTTATATTCGTTTCTTTTACGTCAAATGTGTAACAATTTCTTACAACGTATATCAACCAACCTTGATCATGCATCTTGGATGGACATTTGTTATCCACACAAACTGTTGTTCAATAAATTTGTAGCAATCAGGACGGGCTACTCGCGAGATTCGAACCAACAGATCTTAGTAGAAACCATGGGTGAAGAAAGAAGAAATAGCACATTGTTAGCAGTTCATCATAAGGTCGTTGATTTCTAAAGACATATGTTGCATTTGCGACGAAATAACTCTCCGTAACGTAGGTAGGTGGGTTTATTGTATCACGAAAAATGACTTTCTGAGAAAAGCGATGGAGGATTTACCTGTATTACAGTTGTGTTTGTTTGTGATAGTTTTGTATCGCATCGTCGCAATAACTCCTTTTCCCACAATGTTTTTTTGGCTTATCAAAATATTATTTCTCAATTTCATCATATTTTGGAATGTCGTCTGCAAACTCGTTCAATTGGGACAGCAGAAAATTTGGTGTTCGGTAATAGGTTAATTCTCAAGCATACGTGTAATAGTGAGGTAGCCATTGAGAATAAGGCTATCCGGAAACAATCCATCCACATATCTCTTATCAATTTGGACATTTTGTCGGACGAGTCTCACCAGTGTTGATACGGTCTACTTGCTGGTTATCCCATTACAAAACAATAACGACATTAGACCAGTGTGTTGCAGACAACTATGGAAATCATTGTGGGGGAAAGAAGAAATTGCTCTTAACGAGCAATTTCTCCTTTTCCAACAATGTTTTCTGCCCTAACAGAAGACTATTTTCCAATTTTATCACATTTTGAAATGTCGTCTGCAAACTCTTTCAATTTTGGACAGACAAAAATTTGTCGTTTGGGAAAGGGTTATTCAATTTGACAGGCCTCGAGAAACATATCGATCGTGAATTATGTCGCCAAGAATCCGGTTATAAACGGCACAAAAGATGACCAAGAACGCCATTATTGCGTGATCCTTACAATCGCAACTTCTTACTTCGCCATTGAAGATTCTTGGCATATGATAAATATCGGAACATGAAAGAGTTGATAAGATAAAAAAAATATTCATACGAAATAACGAGTTTATGACGAGATAGTAAAACAGATAAATATGTTGCCATGGCTAACGACTTTGGCTGCATGATATCATAAAACTACATTATTGTTGAATCGAAGAAAACATCGAAATATGTGTAACGGAATATGTTAAGAATAAATTCACCAACAACTATATCACTATATATAATGTAACATACCTTGGAGCAACTACTGTGGGTATTTCTCCGTGTATTGACTGTGTATCCGATATGAGATTTACTCATCAACTGTTGGTGAAGACTGGGTACTGGAAACCGATATTCCCTCTAACCGCTGGTCTCCGATAGAGGGAGGGAGAGAGCACGTGATGCCTCCTGGTTCGACTTGGTCGATAGACCGTGCAATTCTATTGATTCTCAATTGGAAATATTGCATCGTAGGCAGATGGGGTGGCTAGCAACATGGGATGATAAAGTTTGCCCGCTGCTCCATAGCTACCGACTTCATCGTTCATGATGCAAAAAACGTAATAATGCATTATCTAGATAAAATAGGTTTATGAAAAACCGGAGTTTTGCCAGAATATGCCTCACGCTATTGCGCGAAACAAGCAGTTTTCAGTCATCCTTGTTACCTATTCAAAATAAGACGACGTGAAGATTGCCTTCTTTCTGATTGCCCGGTGCAATACTTTCTCAAATTTTCCCGACCGCGTCAAATAAGTTAGACTAACTTGCTAGCTTAATAACGTACAGATACCGCTTGGTGTAGCAATACCTTTTAGCCATCTCAAATAAGATGTTTTCAGAGCCCGACTTTACGAACACATTCCCCCGATAAAGGTATTTGTATTTGTCGGGTCCAAGCTGAAAAAAGGAACTGCAGACGTCAAATGATGACAACCAAACACAACAACAACAATATATTGCTTTTATGACAGTACAATTTGTTACCAATGATTGTGACAAAAGGATAACATGCTCACTGGGAGCAATTTATCATTGTATCACAGTCTTCTTCAGTCTTCCTATATATGTGTTGACTAGGGTCGACTATAGCCAACGTATTGAATAATACAGTTCCTTAGAGGACGCTAAGATATACTTTATCTTGTAATTTGATGACAATCGATGTCTGTAGATACTATTAGAGTGGAATGATCTCATTCATGTATCTGTTGCTTTGACGGTTAAAATTATTCTTCGGATTCTAGCAGCGCGCCTAACTTGGATGTCCCAAGCTGTAACTTTGTGTAGAATGATATATCTACGTCTGGAACATTCGGACTTACTGCGCGCCTGGAATCTTTTAAACGTATACAAAGCATCATACATTAAACCGAGCTATAAACGATCCATTATGTATTGCTTTGTTCACTGTTTAAGCCATTACCAAACAATAAGGATATTTGACCAGTTTGTTGCAGACGACTCTGGAACACATTGTGGGAAAATGAGCAATTTCTCCTTTTCCCACAAGGTTTTCTGTCCTTTTAGAAGTTTAATTTTCAATTTCATCACATTTTTAAATGTCGTCTGCAATGTCTTTCAATTTGGGACAGCCGAAAATTTAGAGTTTGGTAAAGGGTTAACCGTTACGAACGATTCTACATTATGTTGCTTTACACACGGTTGAAAAAAACTCTTCAGGCTCTAGCAAGGCTGTTGAAAAAGGCAACATGCATTAAACCGTTCCGAACAGTCCAATATATGCTGCTTTGTCCACGGTTAGATAAAGTCCAATGATTTTAATAGGCCATTCACGGTATAATACAGTATACCAACTCGATTTAACACACCAGCGAACTAACGAAACAAATGGAAATATTACCATTACGAAAAATTGCTTTTTTTACTGCAAAGTATGTGTCTTCTATTTTTTGTATTAGTATTGTGAAACATCCTTTCTTATAAATGTTTTGATATGTTAGGTTGCTATGAACTTTGGCAATAGTACTTGGTTTTTATTGAGAAATGCACGAGTTCTTTTTCTGAGGTATGCACTTTCTACGTTTAGATTACGATATATAAAGCCATCTTCCCTAGGAACACGAATGTACGATGGGAGGTGACATGTATGTATTATTTCGACTCACTTACTCGAAGTAACGAAAAAGAAAACAACATACATGTCACCTCTGTGCCATCGTAGTGCTAACGTACGCATATCTGCATCCAGGATCAGAGTTTATACGGCAGGGGTGAACTTGAGGAGGGAAACAAGAACTATTTGTGACAGCTGTCTAACTATGTTCTACAGTGTGTTACAACACACCCTCTCCCAGGTTTTTATAATCTAATTATATCGTCTGTGAGGGGTTCGAAAAGAAAACAAACACAAAAAAGGAACAATTTGCATGCTACTCCGCTTAAATGTTAACTTAATAACTAGATACTGAAATTTGATATTCGATATTAGTCTAGGCATGGCATACACATGGCAGACTTGAAGCCAATATGTTTATTAAAATGCAGAATTGACACGGTTAACGTATCAGACCTCTCTCTACAAAGTTTCATGAGTTTCCCGAGTCTACCTCATACCATAATTGAATTGAATTAACTGCATATACCAAAATCACTGATTCTATGTATAACTAGGTTATACTCGATATTGTATGACCAAGAAGGCTTCTTATGCATTCGAGGTTACATGTGCGTTACAGGTGCCTATATCATTTGTTTCAAGTCTTAAAGGACCACCTTCAAAACAAAAAAGAGCCTTTTTATCATTATCACTTAAACCATTTATTCAACAATAACGACATTTGACCAGTTTGTTCCAGACGACTCTGGAAAACATAGTGGGAAAAGGAGAAATTGCTTAGTAATTCTCCTTTTCCCACAATGTTTTCTGCCCTATCAAAAGATTATGTTTCATTTTCACTGTTTGAAACATTGTTTCAATTTTGGACAGTGGACATGTTGGCGTTTGGTAAAGGGTTAAGGGGTTTACAGAAAGCAAATTCAAGTATAAGTTTCCGAAAGAACAACCTCCAATCTATTATAATTATTCGATGCGTAAAGAAAAAATATTTCTGAAAAGCTTGTGTTAGTGTCCTCAAGGTTCCTGAACATCCGTCCTGTATGTTCTACTGGTAGTATGCACATTTACAGAAATGTCACTACCTACCAGAGCTTTTATCTATTATCTAAATAGTTAGCTATTCGAGTTCTTATTCCTGTGTATGAACAACCCTCAAATTGATTTGACTTCCAGGAAACTGAATGGTTCATATTTTTACAAATGCACCAGCAAAAAAAAACAATAAGAAAAGAGAATGGTTCGAGGAGATTGTGCTTGTTTAGCAAATTCTCCATTTGTCTTCATGGTATCTTAATGATATCAATGGTACTTTCATTCTAATATCGAGAGTTCAATGCATAGTAAGTGCTTAACAAACGTGAAGCACTTGCTATAGTCTTGCACTGAACCCTCGATATTGTAAATTAGTGATGTTTTCAATTTGGACAAGATAGTTTATTACAGTGACTTTACTGATATTGCAATGTTGACTACAAGGAAATCCCATACCATACTTGAGTTAAATGGAAATAAAATTACATAGGGGATTTTGAAAGCTGAGACGTTTAGTAAAGAGGCTAGTTCGAGTAACCTGCCATGGCAGATAAAACAGTCATAAGGTAAAAGATGTCAGGGTTGCCAGGTAACGAAATGGTTTATTATATCCGTAATTATTTTAAACATGGTTAGAACCCACATCAGATGATACAAAAGGGAAACCGGACACTGATCTATGTTTTCGGTGAACTGATTTCCGTACAGATTCGACAACGGTTGCTGTGCCCTTAGCCATTTGTGACAGTCGACGTATTCCCAATATTTAAAGTAAGAGAAAACATCAATTGTTCATTAAACAAGGCCATAAAACGGACATGGTTCCTTTACCGCATGCCATCATGGGAGGAAATATTTTTCTTTAATAATTTAAGAAAAATACTTTGGCAAATACTTTCACCATATCATAAGTTCTTAACTTTGTCATTAATTTGAATTTGTTCAAGCGCCGTTTAAAAGTAATGTAATGAATCTGCGTAACATACAGCTGATCGGGGAAGCGTCTTACTAAACATTTTACACTGAGAATTCGCGTAAAACACAATAACCTCTTGAACTAGTGCAACCAAGGAGGTATGGCTACAATACTTCTTAGAAAACGCTAGAAATGGATTGGCCACGTTATAAGAAGAGAAAACAGCTATATCACCAAAACAGCTCTTCACTAGGCACCAGATGGAAAACGGAAACGGGGCAGACCGAAGAGTACATGGAGACGGACTGTATGAGGAATAAACAGTTTCAACCAGACACATAGATCTACGTCTCTGTTTCAACCAAGGGGCACCCACCCAACATTCGACCACTTGGCACCTAGGAACAAGAACAATTTGTCTTATTTTTTGTAGTCTTGTTGCCCCGGGCTCGTATCTAAATATGTATTGCACAAAGTAAACATTGGATAGGAAAAAAGCCTTTGGCCAAGAGATATATGCCTCACTAATCGATATGGGGCGATAAAGCCGGCAAAAGGCCCAAACATGCAGACAAGTCGATAAAACTGTCAGTTCCAATGAAATAAACAATAACATTCAGAAGTTTACTTATCGTCTGTAAACATAAACCCTTCGGCCCCTTATAACAGCGGATGCTGACCATTGTTTTACGACAAACGGACACTTTTCCCATTATGGAAAAGTTCTTTTGTGTACTTAATGACTTAACGTTTACTTACATAGTTCACATCATGATCTTAAAGACGATTGTTTTCATTTCCAACAGTTTTTACATCGTGTACAGAATCGTTCCAACACGGTGAGGGTCTTTGTAATGCTGCAGATGAACACACAGGTCTACATGGCGCAATTTCTACAACCATTGGGTGGTTAGGTCTGTATGAATGACAGAGGAATCCTTGATGAAATTAGCTTGGGATACTGGTCCGTGCGTATGTCCCTAGTGCAGGGTATACGCACGGGCCCAGGGGCCCGTTTTACTAAACAGTTTACGCTTAAGATTTGCGTTAGTCTAAAACAATAAGTCCTTTTATTTCAATATTTGGCAAATCAATATTGCAAAGTAACACATCATTGGAATCGTCTCTCCGAGACGCTTCCAATGACGTGTCACATTGCAATATTGCACTTTCATTGAAGATGTTATCCATGTTAATCAATTATGACTTACGCACACATTTTCCGTAAGTTGTTTAGTAAAACGGGCCCCAGGACACTAAGCTATGGTAAGCATTAACAGGGACATAGAAAATGTCGGCAAATATTCCCCTTTAGGATTTCTACGTAAACTAAGCTTTGCAAAATATGAATCTCTTTAATAAGATGTGTTGGCTGTTCACTTCACTCATCTTTCTAACATTCTATAGTTTGATAAAATCCATACCTCATGACATCTATAAATGCCAAGTTGTCATAAAGCCACATGTTCCTAAAATGTTCTAATCTAGTACTGGAAGTAGGCCTATGTTTATTCAGTGTGACAAAGACAACCAAATTCCGAACTATAGCCCGTTTATAATAAAATATATAGTTCTATGGAAAGTATTTGTAAAGAAGAACATTTTACTTGTTATGGAAAGCTTGAAGTTCACATATTCTTTCTTTCAAAGGAGATAAAGGAGTAAAACAAATCATTCTATGGTCTATTCTTTATTCCTGTTTAATATTTATCAACATGTTTCCTTTAAATTAAAATGGAATGTGACAATGTAACTACAAATCATGTTAATATTAAACATAACAGGTACACATAACAAACAAACAAACATCAAGGTATGGCACACTTAATGCAATGTGATTATGATAATGAATAACGATGAAAGATGAAAATAATTTGAAAGCAGCGAGTTCTCATTATTTTGATTTAGTACTTCATATAACAACAACATTTCAACCTTTACCTCCACGAGGAATTGTTTTCACCGTTGAGAATTGCAATCCTGACAGTGCAAGGACAAAAGGTGAATTTGCTCACAACAATGAAATAGATTTTTATTTATTTCTTAGACTTGAAAACAATGGTTGTGAGCATCTTTTTAAAATGTGGAATACCGAAAATGTGATATACCAGAAAAAGGCACCTGTAGATTTAGAAATGGTAGCATGACTGTACTGTATATCCATTCATGCAGGGTTTTCCTTTTCATTGTCTCATAAGACCGTTTTCAATTGTAAAGTTAAAGTAATAATTAAGGCTGCAATAGTTTAAATCAAATAGCAATGTGCTTTTCCACATAAAAAATTTAGAATAATATAGTTTTACTACTACCAAAGGTTGACTTCATAAGTCTCTTTTACTTAAACTATACCCTTATATTGGACTAAATGGCCAGTCAACATTTAAAGCCACAACAGATAACATTTATGACATAATTATAAAAACTTACATACTTGTTGTGGAACTTCATATAGAGGGTTCAGTGCAAGACTATAGTAAGAGCTTCATGTTTATTAAGTACTTACTATAGTCTTGCACTGAACTTTCAATATCAACCATTGTGACCAAAGGACTTCCGCATTAGTGTCTTTTTTAGCAAGAAATCTACAGGTTTATAAGATAACATTGTGTTCTATCAAACAAATATTTTACCAAAAAATTATTGTCTACAGTATATTGTTTGACATTGTTGTCTGAGGTTGCTTTGACTTTGGACAGACAAAATGTTCCATGAGGGATTTAACCCTTAGAATACTGGGTTATTATCTAAAAATAGATTTTTGTGTTGTCTGCTTTCCAAAACCTTAAATATCTGTTACATTTTGTTGAGGAAAGAATCTTAAGATTAGAAATCATGTTAAATCACAGGACAGCCGTCATTTTACTTGGGGGCTGGCCTTGATCTTTAGAATCTGATTGCATAACCATGAAGTCGGTTCGAGCACTATAAGGGTTAAAAGATTCAAGTTAAAAAACAACTACAACAATTTTGATTGTTCAAAACAACATAGTTTACAATAAGGATATTATACAAATTCCTTTAAAAGGAGTAAACTGAACACAATAATTCCAACCCTTTCCCAATCACACTTAACTTTTAGCTAGAACAAGTAACATCACATGCCCTGGCAGCAGAAGATTTTTATATACAATGTGATTAAAAACAAAGACTGTCTGCGTTTTAACTATTAAAATGTGGATTATTTGCTTTTATATGCTTGTAAAAGAAAGCAAGTCCATAAGGGTACCAAAATATCATGTCTTCTTTATCTCTTTATCAAAGTGGAGCAGATACAATAACAAGATTATCACAAGATCCCGTTATATATTTGACAGCTAAAGTTTAATTTGAAATTACAGACAATATCCTTTACATAATGTGATCTGCTGAAATAATTATCAAAGATTTGAAAAAGAAAGAACCCCAACTATTGTTTCATCTGTTGTGTATATTTAAATTCATTATCCTGATGCAGGCGTAAGCCGAAACAATCAAATAATATTATGATGAGTTGACAAAAAACATATTGATGTTGAAGTTTTTCAAACAGAATTAGAACATATTTAGAAATAGCTAGTTTTTGATGGACTGCTGCTTTTATTACTAAAGTTCCCAGAAGTATTAGTATTTGACATTTTTGATTTTCGTCTGTTTCCCTTCAACACAGTTGACACAGTTCGTTCTGTGGATGATTCGAATGGGTTCATGGCAAGGGCTATAGCGCGGAAACTGGAGCGCAGGTCTGATCGATGTATGGGGAAACGCAACAACTGTCTCTCAGTGCCTTTAACACTGCTTTTTTGTCTGCAAGAAAAAACGTCATCATGTTATTAACCCATTACATTTAACCAAGCTATGAACGATCCATTATGTGTTGCTTTGTTTACGGTATAACCCATTACTAAACAATAACAACATTTGACCAGTTCGTTGCAGACGACTCTGGAAAAAATTGTGGGAAAAGGAGTATTGTTCTTAAAGAGCAATTTGTCCTTTTCCGACAATGTTTTCTGCCCTTTCAAAAGGTTGCTTTTTTTTTTCAATTTCATCAAATTTGGAAATGTCGTCTAACAACTCTTTCAATTTGGGGCAGCTGAAAATTTGGCATTTGGTAAAGGGTCAAAGTAAGCTTAGATAATTTCCATACCTAAATATGCATTCAAAGGTAACATTAATCTGAAAAGAACAGGAAATAATGAATGCAAGAAAATTAAGAAAGCTGACAAATTGATTTCGAAATCTATAAGATGATCCTGGATGAAGATTTATCAATGAATAATCAAAACTCTTCAAAATATAAGTTTAAAAATAAACATGAATAATCACAAAGAAATTGCTAAATTAAATGATAAAATAAGATGAAAGATGAAATCATCACTTTTAATGGACATAAAAGGTTTTTTTTGTCTTAATCCCTATATATTTTTACATTGTTGTTTGTCTTTTTACAAGGGGCAATAATTCAATATGTTCGAAACTAGATTTGTGGCGGTTTCAAGGAGCATAATATCAACAATTACAAAGGTATCTTTGTTTTATCTTTAAAAATGAACTGAAACATTGATAAAGGAAAACTACCTTTGAGGCTATCTTTGCTTACCTTAGACAAACAAAAACCAGAAAGGCCAACAACACTACAGCAAACAACACAGCCACACTGATACCAATGATGCTGCCAGCAGACAATCCACCTACAGACAATAAAAAAATACGTCATCGCTTTTTTCTTCAACAAAACCCTATTTCAAGTCATCTAACAACATTCAATTTATGTCATTTTATGGAACCATCTAAATGATGAGAATTGAAAGCAATTGCTGACAATAATTATCATGCACAAAGGTCAGATAGTGAAGGTCAGACATCATCGTGAGAGAACAAGAAATTGGATGTTAAAAGAAATTCCCTTTTTACAACAATGTTATATAAATATTCTACTGTGTAATTAAGCAATTATATATATGAAGGGAGATGTTAAGCATAAAAATAAATAGAGGGCATTAAAATGACACAAAACATAAAAGAAATACAGTTGCACCACAAAGATATGAATGTCTTTGTACACTAAACAGTAAATATAAAGGGCACATATTGATTGGCACTGAATGTGCTTTCTTTTGAATAATAAACAGCATAGATTCATAGTTATGATATATCTAAGTATCACTGTCATCCCTTCAAAAAATGTAAGGTGTGCTAATACAAATATGTCTAGGTTCTAATGCAGATCGAGCTATATCATTTTTCCGCAAAAAAGAAAGTGTAGCATTGAACCTTGGGATTTCAGACTGAGACAGACAAACTGACCGCACATTTATTCACCATTGTCTTTCATACAGAGTTAGATTTGCCCCTTTTGTTCATTATTTTTTCTCCTTTGTTGTTTCTTTCAATTTTAACCAGTGAAAAGTTCTCATGTAAGAAGATGAATGATAAACATAGTAATACTGATTGCATCTTGAACAACCAAATCATTCTTTTGCATTCTTTTATGTTAAAATCTCAAGCCATATTAAGTGTCTATAGAAGATATGCGACCTGGAAACTGATATCATTTAAGCAGTCTGGCATCTTACCTGCTTCATCATCACATTTCAAACCCTGATAATCGTCATGACACTTGCACACTGGATTACCGGCACTGTCATATTCGCAGTCACCGTGGATACACACATCCAAACAATTATCTAATGAATTAAATAAAATAGTGAGAACATAAACATACTTTCATTTGAAGGTAGTTTCTTGAATGCATTATAAAAAGAATTTTTAACTATTAACCAAGCACCAAATTTTCGAATGTTCCAAATTAAAAGAGTTTGCAGACGACATTCTAAAATATGATTAGATTGGAAAGAAATCTTCTTATAGAGTAGAAAATATTGTGGGAAAAGGGGAAATTGCTCTTCATGAGCAATGCTCTTCATGAGCAATTTTCCACAGAGTTTTCCAGAGTCGTCTGCATCTAAGTGGTTTAATTACACAATTGTTTGGTAATGGTTTAACCCTTAGAATGATGGGTAATTTTCTAAAAATAGATATTTTTGTTGTCGTCTGCTTTCCAAAACCTTAAATACCACCTAATTTTGATGACAAAAGATACTCAGTGTAGCAAACTGGTTATATCAAAGTCCAGTTGCCAATTTACAAGGCGGCTGGCCTGGATCCAACCAGTTTGCAAAGCATGATGTCGGTTCCAGCACTATAAGGGTTATAATGCTGCTATAATGTATTTTCAGGTCTTCTGTTTATCGTGCATTATGCATTTTCTGAAGAATCATGCCTGAAAGACTGTTATTTAATTATTTGTATTCATTAAAGATGTATGGTATGTATTTGACTGCCAATACATTCATTATACTAACATGGTCCCATTGGAATACATAATCCTATTTCTGTAAACAGACAACGTCTGAAGCTGATAGGGTTTGAGAAGGATGGAAAGGAAATGAACATTGTGTACTGGGTACTATCATTTCTACTGTATTTTGATATGAGAGCATTTAAAAGGAATATAACATTCCATTCTTATGAATTTCATTTTAAAATTAAGGCCTGATCATATCAATACTTATTGTATACAAAAAAAAGTGTTCCCAAGAAGAAAAAATCATTTTATAATATCAACTTATAATATAACCCAGTGGCACTTAATAAATCATCTACAAAGGAAATTTCTTTTAAAGGTGTATAACATCTTGTTAAGTATGCAAAACATAGAAAGAAACAATGAGACCAAATAAGTTTTGTGAAAATAAATCATTGAGGGATAAGATAAAAACCCACTCCTTGTCCCCTGGTGTTTTTAATTATCTCTTTATTGATCCACAAATGCATTGGAAGACACCAAGTTAGTTATGAAACATCAACTAAATTTTCAATAACCATTTCTTAGGCCTCAAGTCCCAATTAGTGTTGATGGTTTCTGAATTTCCATGAGTCTATTGGAAATGAGTCTGTTTCTCTTCATTATTTAAGATTTCCCTTCTGTAGCTAATTAAGAGAATGTATCTATATCATAACAAAAGGATTAACCCATTACCAAACAATAATGCCACTTGACCAGTTTGTAGCAGGCGACTCTGGAAAACATTGTGGGAAAAGGTGAAATTGCTATCAAAGAGCACAATGCTTTCTGCCCTAACAGAATTTTACTTTTCAGTTTCATCACATTTTCAAATGTTGTCTGCAAACTCTTTCAATTAGGGACAATAAAAGTAAAACATTTGGCCATTATTAAAGGGTTAAAAGAGGTTTAAATAAGAGACCATATTAGATATCTATTTTTGCAGTAGTTTAAAACATATTTGATATTCCTTTGTGGGTGCTAATTAGAATCCTCTCAATTAAACGAGTCAAATGCTTACCCAAAATATAGGGTTTAGAAAGAAACCAGGAGTTACCAATTGCAGTCATTCTAAACCTCAAACTAGACACATAAACTTACCTATACAAGACCCATCTTGCATTTTGGTGTAGCCAAGTATACATTGACATTCAAATGATTCTTCAGTATCCTTACACACAGATTTGTCAGGACAGTCATCAGTTTGTAGTAAACATTCGTCAACTTCTCCCCGTATACAGGCTTCTAATGACTGAACACCTGTTTCTGATGTTGTATAACCTGGTGGACACCTAGAAGATCATAGAAACAAGAAATGTATGCCTTTGTTTTGCCTCATACTGTTTTCAGTTGTGGTACATGAACGCTTTCAAAGAGTATGCGAAAAAAACAATGCTTTCCAAGCAAAAAATAAACTTCTCTAATTTCTGATTAATCAATCACTTTGACGCCAATATATTCAACTAGAAGTTTTTTGTTACAACTGTATATTGCTTAAACACACGTCACTATAATAAACAATTCACTTCTTTACATTTGACAAACAATTGTGCAAACTGAGTGACGATTGGTATCATTATTGAGGACAAAAGGTATTTGCATACACAACCTGTTTTGTATGTTCCTTTCGAAGATATTTCATCTAATTTGGTTTGATGACATATTTTGAAACCTATTATTTTGATAAGCAAAATTAATGAAAGCACATTTCCATGTAAAAAGATATCCAATAAAAGGTGACTTTCCCTACCTGTGACAAAAGTCCTGTCCTGGGTCATTTTGATATGTACCAATAGGGCATGGATCACACTTATTCTCATCATTACGCCAGTATCCAGGGCTGCAGACCACTGAAAATATGAGAAAAATCATATTATTCTTCATAAATTAAATCATACTTATAATGAATAATATCTACTGATTTAACACATTACCAAACAATAACAATATTTGACAAGTTTGTTGCAGAGGACTTAAGAAAACATTGCGGGAAAAAGAGAAATTGCTCTTAGAGAGCTATTTCTCCTTTTCCCACAATGTTTTTGGCCCTATCAGAGATTATTTTTTTATAATTTCATCACATCTTGAAATACCGTCTGAAAACTATATATAGACTACCATCTCTCACATCACTTTTCTGATACAATCAACATTTGGTTCAGTCATATGTGAGAACATAACTTTTAAATTTTCTTCATCTATTATCATTCAAACGCACATGCATCAGATGACTTATGAAACCATTGTGACAAAAATAAAATGTTCATGATTGCTTTCTTGCTTATATCACAGGAAGTACTAAATTGATTAACAAGGAAGTTTGCATTGGCCCTAAGAATGCTGGGTAATTTTCTAAAAATTGATGTTTATGTCATCTGCTTTCCAAAACCTTGAATATCTGCATAAATTTAATGAGGAAAGATACTCAGAGAAGCAAACAGGTTAGATCACAGGCCAGCCGCCAATTTACTTGGCAGCTGGCCTGTTATCTAACCTGTTTCCATATGCATGAAGTTGGTTCCAGCACTTTAAGGGTCAAGAATGTGCTTACCCAAGGTACAGAGGTTTTCACTTCCTGCCCCAACATTTAGTGTGGTGAAGCCTGTAGGACAGGGTCTACAAGCCACGTCAAATCTCTCAGCCTTGTACCAACCTCTTGGGCAGGGGACACAACTCCCTTCTGGAGACATGGTGTAGCCAATCATATCACAGGGAACTGGCATCGGAGAAAACCAATGAATGCATTAATCACAATTTCCTTACAAAGCATATCAGTTTTCAAGCGACCCTAGTTATTTCAAATTGAAGATTTAAACATTAATAATTTACAAAAAAATGCAATTGTTAACCATACATTTTTCCTATTTCTGAACTTGTTGGCAAGGCAATAGATTCTGACCATATATATTACCCATCCTTTTTGTTGCATTTTACTGAAGGCAAATAAACGACTCAATATATCACCAATATATTATACAGAGCAATTCTTGCTTCACTTCAAAAAATTGTCACAAGACATTTCTTCCTTCATTTGGAATTGTAGAGAAAAACATAGCTTTCAGAAAAAAGTTATTGTCATTGGAATTAATCATTGTAAACCTTACAATAACACTGGGAGCTGTGTGTTGAAGCATTGGTCAGTGTGGTGTAACCCAGACGGCAGGGTTTACACTGTGTGGAACCAGTTCTGTCTTCATAGTACCCAACCTCACATGGCTCACATTCCCCGTCTAACAAATAATAGCCAACATCACAAATATCTGCAATGAAAAAAGCATCATTTACCCATATGAAAATTTGTGACTTGGTCATACTTAACCCTTTACCAAACGCCATTTTTCGATGGTCCAAAAAAAGATTTTGCAGACAGCATTTCAAAATGTTATGAAATTGAAAATAATCTTCTGATAGGGTAGCAAACAATGTGGGAAAAGGAAAAAATTGCTTGCAACGAGCATATTGAGAACATATTTATCTTTATTGAAAATTTGAAAACACAGCAGAATCATATGTGAGCTAACTTTTACAGGAAGAAATGGATGAAACCTTTAAACAATTTATACTTTTCTTACAGAAACAATCCTCCTGTCTGGTTGAGCCTTCTGTCAGCGTAGATTGTGTGATGTCACAGGATGTACAGGACATCTGTCTCTCTGCTGCTGAAAAACTGCCCAAGGGACATAACTCACACTGACGGGAGTCACTGCTGAAGTAATACCCCTTTCCACAGTTCACTGAAAGACCAAGGAGAACTTGGAGAGAGATATTTAAAACTATGTTACATCCATTGTGACAGAAGCTTGAAGCTTATTAAATTCCCTCTCGATGACTGCTTTCTGGATACTTAACCAGTACTCGCGCTGATTTCTGGGTTAATTCCAGCAATTTTCACCTCGCCTAAAGTGGATTTAAACCCTGGATCCTCCGAAGAAGAGACCGACACTCCACCACTGCCACCCAGAGTAATATTTAGCCTCATATTCAATAACTTGCTTCTCTCATACTTATTAAATATCATCTAATACTGACATAAATTTGAGAAGTCACAAACTCCCATCAAGTGGAATGGGTTATCCTTTAGTCTTGACCATTTTTCCAAAAGACCTTGGCTTATCTCATACCTATCAATATCATCTAATACTGACTTTAATTGGGCAAGTCATAAAACCCAATTAAATGGAATGGGTTATCATTTAGACATGACCATTTCTTTAAAAAAAACTTTGCTTATCGAAGTGAACCCAGGTTGGACCCGATGCCTCTTGTTTTTAGTAAGTGACCTTTTGCAAGTCACTTCAGTGTCCTAGCCTAAGACTGGTGGATCCCGGAGAGCTGTAGGAGTCAAAGGTTTAGGCCTTTATCCTGTACCAAACAGTAATCAGTACATGTATATATTATCTCATATTTCATAAATGTTGGCCGCTGCCAATGTCAAGTTGGAGCAGTGAAACAATATCCAACCTGATAGAATGTGTTTGCTTACCACAGAACTCCTTGTCTGCAGACAGAACTTGGCCAGAAGCACACTGCAGTTGTACCTCCATTGTAAAGTCTTCTACTGTATAGTTAACCATACCTTCCTTCACAAACTGTTCAAAGCTGTCTGTAATTGCCGTGGAATTAATGATGGAATAACTGCAATAACACATCATGTTGAGAGTTAATGCAATGTTAACAGTGCCATAAAACTGATACCAGTTTGGGTTGCTGCATATGCAGCAAAGATTTGATAAACCACTGTGACATAAAGATGAATTGCTCATATCAACCAATAACTGCTTTTGTTACCTCGGTTTGAACTGATCATCAAAAGGAAAAGTCTTGTTTTATACTTGACACTACTGATACTTCAATTTGACAAGTCACAAACAATTTTTTCCTTTCCCACAATGTTTTCTACCTTATAAGAAGATTATTTTCCAATTCAATCAAATTTTGAATTGTCATCTGCAAACTCTTTCAACTTGGGACAGTTAAACGTTTGGTGTTTGGTAAAAGGGGTTAATCTATATGGGGGTATTGATTTAATAACAATATAAGGACGCATTCATTATGCCTTTATCAAAATCTCAAAATAGGTTCTTTAATATACCGATTGCACATTTTACCGACAAAATGTCTTTTATACAGATCAAAACACAATAAATGTGTGAAAAGGTAACTTAACCAATTCCTTCAAAAAGGTTATTGTTTGATATGAGCACTTTCTTGTTAAGCCATAATGGTTTCTTCCAAAAAATAATATCATTCAGGGGCGTAGCAAGACCATTCAGTAAGTGTATGCAATTCTTTTCTGTCATGGACTCGAGTGCGAGGGAGTCGGGCGAAATTGTGTTTCTTGCATAGGTAGCCATGTGCCTGTTATTGTAAACACTATTTTAGTGTTGAGTGTTGCTTTATTCAATAACGAGGTATCTGAATCCTTTATGATCAAATAGGTTGAAGTTAAAGCCTGCCTTACCTTGGAGATGGAATGTTGAATGTAACTTTGTACTGGACTGGTTCTGTTGATCTCTTCCTCGAGTTGACAATGACACAGTCTACAATCACCGATGAAGTTTGACAATCCTCTGTCTCACATAAACCAGTCTGATAAAACTGTTGTTGTAGTTGGTGAATGAGATTGAGCTTGACAGACTCAGAACAGGTCTGGTCCTTCAATAGAATGATTCCCTGATAGGACTGAGATGGTGCAGAGTAACCTTGAAAATAAAGAAAGCATAAGTTTCACCCATTACCAGACGATAGCAACATTTCACCACTTTGTAGCAGACAACTCTGGAAAACACTGGGAAAAGGAGAAATTGCTCATGACGAGCAATTTCTCCTTTTTCCGCAATGTTTTCTACTCTATCAGAACATATTTCTATCCTACAACTTTTTACAACACAAGGAGTTGGCCAATCACTAACATTGTTATATCTTGTGTCCCAGTCCAAATTCAATTATATTTTGCCTTTTCACACCTTCTTTAAATACATGTATATCTGTTGTTGTAAAAATGTCCTGTACCTCATGTAGAATGAATGCAATATAATATGCTTAACTGACTTTTCATGTCCAGCAAGATTTGTCAACAGTATTTTGATTTGTCAACAGCATTTTGTTAAAAGATTAAAAAAAGCATCCAAAATGACTTACCTGCACATGGTGGGAATGTGAACTGTTTACCCCTTGGTGGATCCCAGACCCCCGCCTCCCTGCATATATACAACTGGGCTGGTTCCTCTGTAAACTGGTAGAGGCTGGGATCCAGACAGGAAATGGAACAATGCGTAAATGAATGACCTTGAGCATCACATGACCTTTGACCATTTAATGGATGAGGAGGTATTTTACAATGACCAGCTGAAATACAATTTTCATCATATTTATAACATGTCCTGGAAACAAATCTTGTTATCATCTTAAACCAAATACATAGAACTTTTATCATAAGTGTGACATTTAGGCTAAGCATGGAATGGGAAAAATTGATAACAAAATGATTTGCCTTTTACTCCGTATTTTTACACTTTGATACATGGTGCAGAAAATGAAAGTATGGTACTTGCTGTTAGAAGCAATTTTCACTTTTGCTACAAATTTCTCTAATATATATAATATCAAATGGAAAATATTATTTATAATTCCATATAATCATAGTCTACCTTCAACTTTTACCCATTAAAAAATTCTATATATAGAAGGAAAGGTTAAGATGCTTATAAATTTGATTTTAAATAAAGCATGACAAAAAAAAAAACCCACCCATTTGATTAAATCCTTTATTATCTTTTATGAGATTTCATTTTGCATTTTTCACTTAAGTAAGAAATGGAATAACATTCAGAGATCAAAACATGCAATTATTTTTTAACTATGAATACTTTCATTGACACATTCATTATCACTTTAAACCCATGACTACATAACACAATGTCTTAAAGCTCAAGACCTAGCAGATGACAAAAGAAACATATATAACAGAATCCAAGAATTGTAAGATAAAGGTACACATATTGTCGGATATATACTTTTGTAAGAATGTAAATCAAAACCATCCACAAATAGCAATTATTAAGTCAATATCCGTTTTCAAATGATAAACTAAAGAAACTATTGTGACATAAGAAGAAATTGATCATTATGTCAATGATTTCTGAATTTTTCGTGAATATGAGGATCTGATACTTACAAGTTACAATGACATGAAATAAACATGAAGCACGATTGTCGGCGGCATCAAATGCCATGTAGATGACTTGGTATTCCCCATATGTGAAGACATCCCCTACAAAACAACCACAAGTAGTTTCTAAATATGTTAACCCTTATAGTGCTGGGACCGACTTCATGTTTATGGAAACAGGTTAGATCCAGTCTAGCGGCCAATTTACTTGGCTGCTGGCCTGTGATCTAATTTGTTGCTACTCTGAGTATCTTTCCTCATAAAAGTTAAGCAGATATTTAAGGTTTTGGAAAGCAGATGACACATGAATATATTTTTAGAAATTTATCCAGCATTCTGAGTGTAAATAAATTTTGTCTCTCTACATCTGAACTTAAGTTGTTAAGAAGTGCAGTAACTCTTTGTTTTACATACAAATAATTAATCATCTTTTGAAAAACTGTTTTAAACACATGTATATCCGATTGAAACATAAGTGATATTAACAAAATACAAATAACAAAAGCTTGCTGCTTTACATTTAAAATATTCCTTATCTTTTAAGAAAATATCTTTTGAGAATACATACTTTTTAAAACTCAAATAGTATAATTTGACTTTAATAACGTAGTTTATCAAAAAATCGTCAACTATCTTTTAAAATCTCACCTTAAAAAAAATAAATATTCTTAATAAGTCCTAGGCTTCTAATTTTGGACATCCAAACAATATTCAGAATTGAAGGCAGCAATACACATAATTATACAATGAACTCACTTTAAACACAAAGAGAAAAAAAAACGGGGCAGAACTTACCTGAATAATATGTTTGATTAATTTGAACAACAGCAATGTTGTCGTAGAAAACAGGTTCATTCCATGTGACAACAGTCCGTAACTCATCGACTGTTATAACATTCACCATGTCATCTGGGCAATACTCTACCACTGGGGGTGATTTATCTAAAATCATTATTTAAACCTTCACTACACTGGAAGTTTAATGCACATAACTTAACAATGGACAATCAGAATTAATACGGTAACACACAAAAAATACAATTGATAACTTGGCATACCACAATCACAATTTTCTTCATTAAAATAGCCATGTAAATGATGTCTAATGCAAAGCAAATAGCTCTTGATGCATATAAGAGTGAAATGAAGTGATTTGTAAATCATTAGTATAAATTGAATGTTTTGTTGTTGCCAAGATTGCTAAAGTTCATTAAATTTGGCTCAGAAACTAAAGAGGGTTCTATTAAGCTTACAAAAAAACTTTATCCATCCAAGCCCTAACCGTGTATGAAGGCGAAGCACTTACTGTAATCTTCCAAAGATCCCTCAACATTCTCACTAAACAAGGTAACAGTTATGAGTTTGAAAGAATAAGAACATTCTCCTGCAACAAGGATGAGATGGCTCAGCCATGCAGAGTGCAGCTCAGACTGGATCTCTCTGAACACACCATCACAACATGGTCAAGGCAGACCCAAACTATCTTTGGATGATCTTGTGAAGCGAGAAAGAGCATGTCTCGGACTGGATAGTACAAGTCCACAGGATCGCCAGACTTTGAGAGGTTCAAGGTTATGCTCTCAACCAGACAAGCAGGCCTCACCCTTGGGAAAGGTTTAATAAATGGCCTGTCAAATCTAAAATGGATTATGATTATGAAGTGTAACTCACCAAAAAGAGTATTGCACTGGTCCCCCTTATAACCTGGTAGACAATGACTAGATGGACACGCAGAAGGATAAGTCACAGACACACCGTCAGCCTCACTCTGGCACTGGTCAAACATGGCCCAACTGATCACATCACCTCTATTACCATGGGTACAACGGTCAAGGTCACCAATGTCCAAGACTGTTCTATAAACATTCACTCCCGTAATTTGGCCTTGAAACAATGGTGTGGTGGGCTGTCTTGTACTTAATTTAAATCTGTAAGGTGAGATTAGAAAAAGGGTCAGAATAAAACATAAACTTCGAAGAAAAATAGATCTATAAAGAACTATATTAAACCATTCCCATAATTTACTGGATATTGGGACTTGTTAATATTATAAGCGACATCAGGAAAATAAATCCCAAATTGTCAGTGTGATATTCAAAACTGCTCTATTTGGGCAGATTTTCCTTTTGCCTCAGTCGTTTCCCACTTAGAATGCTGCAGTTTCATTAAACCATGGACATATAAAATTCCCTTTCAAATAATATGTATGAATTGACAACGAGTTTGTCCTCATTCTTCTAAAGAATGAATATGGTCTCAATATGTTAAGCAAGTATGCAAAATCTTTTCAGTTTTACCACTAATTTATGCTTTTCGCAGTACTCCTTTTAAATTAAAGCCAATCTTTCTTTTAATCCATAACCAAACAGTAACAGCATATGACCAGTTTGTAGCATTAGACTCGGGAAAACATTGTGGGAAAGTTGAAAATTTTGCGTTTGGTGGTTAAATAACTCATTTCTCTTTTTAGTGTAAGAAATGCATATGCCAAAAGACTGATATACCAACAAGTAAAGGGCTCTCTACATAATTGCTCAAGCTGTAAATTTTAGGAAAATTTTATTTTTGAAATAGTTGAAATTCAAATCACATGTAATTTCATTGAAGTTTTCATCTCTTAAAGTGATATCTATAGACCCCTATTCAATGTCTATAAAATGAAAATGTCCTGTATACCGTTTTACTAAACAACTTTAAGGAAAATATATAAGTAAATTGAAACTGATCAAAATAGGAAGCAAAAAAAACACAATATTGTCACGTGACACTTCATTTGAAGCATCTCTGAGAGATGATTCAAATGATGTGTTACTATGCAATATTGCTTTGTACAAAATTGAAAAAAGAGGAAATATTGTTATAACAATTTTTACATCAAATGTTTAGTAAACCTGTATCCTGATTTCGTAGAACAACCCACTTACTGGCTAAGATTTCTCTCAGTGCCGTAGTTGAGAACTTGATCTTGCAGGCGTTGATCAACATACACTGACCGCTGACCAGTTAGAGATGACCATGTGAGACAGATTTGATGCCATGCTATCCCTAATTGACCAAACTCCACTACGACTGGCCTACTGTCATTCCAGAAGGAGATCTCAAGCTTATCTGCACTCACTGCTAGTAAAGTCTCATTCCTAAAAAGTTATAAACAAAAGCAAGAGAATGCTAACTGGAAATTGCCTTAAAAATAACACTGGAAATAATTCTATATTTCTAGGCTGGAAAATAACCAATCAGCTGTAACATAATTTACAACTTAAGCACACTGTTAACCCTTACCAAACACCAAATTTTCGACTGTCCCAAATTGATGAGCTGGCATCAGTTTTGTCCCAGCCGATGATATCTGTTCAAAGCTTGCATGTCTTAAGGTGATCCCTGGTATTGGTTACAGTGGTGCAGTGGTAAAGCTTCGACATCTAGTAACAAGGGTCCCAGGTTCAAATGCCCGTCAGACAAGATGAAAATTGCCTGGACTAGCCCACAAATCAACGAGAGTACTGGTTTTGTATCCAGAGATTCGAGAGTAAGTCATAAGAACTTGTTTCACAATCAATGTAAAATAAATAAGTTTAAACTAAAATCCCTGGTATGACTGTTTGAAAAGGCAGAAAACAGTAACTGTTGTGAGTTTTTTTTTTATCAAAAAAAACTTTTTATTTTTTTAAAAAAAAAAGTGTTAATCAAGTGAGTGTTGGTGTTTCCTTTTTACACATTGGTTTCCCATGCTATTTGCTATTGCTTAATCAAAGTGAGTAAAACGCAATCTTGGAGCTAAATAAGCAACATGAAATCCTATGAGAGTCATCTACCCATACTCACATTTCATCCATGGCTTTGAGAATGAGCCCTCTGCTATATCCGAATCCATCATTAGTTGGTGCGGCCCTATAGGTTAGACACAGAGTGAGGGCTGTCAGCTCCTCTAGCCCAAGCTCTGTCTCACAAACCACTGACACTTCATCCGTCACAGTCAAATCAAAATCCGCAGACTTCTCTGAAAACATAAACATAAATAGATGCATTAGAATCCCCAGACTTCTCTTTAAATATTAGCGAGAATAGTCAGTTGTATGAAAATCACAAGACTTTTTTTAGTTATATCCCCTTTTATCACCGTCATTTCATTCTTATATCATGAATGAACAAAACATTTCTTAAATTTTATAATTGTTATCATAGAATACTCTCTCTTAAAATAAGTTGTGTAATCCCATTTACGGTGATGTGATA
Organism: Cerastoderma edule; assembly: GCA_947846245.1. Taxonomy (NCBI): domain Eukaryota; kingdom Metazoa; phylum Mollusca; class Bivalvia; order Cardiida; family Cardiidae; genus Cerastoderma; species Cerastoderma edule. The sequence continues at coordinate 26,696,498 of OX401406.1, read as the reverse complement.
GGAAATTCGGTGATAGTATTGATACTAAAGCTGTTACCTTTCTCACAGTGTTGGCCTGTATACAAGGATGTACAAACACATCTTTCCCCAGTGTCCTCTTCTACACATGTACCCCCATGTTCACACTGAACCATGTCACACACATTCACAACTAGGTCACATGTATCACCATGGTAACCAGACGGACATGTACAGGTGAAGGCCACACTCATGCCTGTACACACGCCACCATTGTTACAAGGATTGGGTTCACATGGTTTCAGCTCAGATTCACAGAGCATTCCAGTGTATCCTGAAAAAAGAATTGTTATAATAGTACAATATGTTTTTGTTCTTTTATACTGAGGGCTTACTTTCACAGATGATATTTTCCATCTTTGAAAATCGTTGCAAATGGATTCTTCTGATGATATGATAGCTCTAAACATATTTGGCTTTAAGAATAACCCATCCATTTTCTAATGATTTGCAAGAGATACGATTTTACAAATATCACAATAATATATATTTAAAGAAATGGATTTGAGAACATAGTAATAAATGAATATTTTCTGATTAGAAAAGGTTCCATATTTTATCATTGTTATCTGGAGAGTAGTATGTTACATGACTTTCTTTATTGGCACACAGTAAATACAATTAAAACCATCAGTATTGCATTAGCCAACAAGGCTAGTTCTTTTCATGACTTACTTGGTTGGCATGTACAGGTGAATTCTGTGCCATTTTGATGACAGCTACCTCCGTTTTCACAGGGCAAACTGAGACATTTGTTGACAGCTTCGTCACATTGGGTACCTGTCCAATCATGGTGACACCTATAAAACATCAACTCAAACCTGAAACATCATACTGACTCAACTCCAGAAGTAATCAATGTGATTAAAGGATATATTATTAATGAATATCTTGTTTTAACAAGTCTTTTGCCACAAACACATACTATTTGAGAATAATCTAGTACATGGTAAACCTTTCCCTCAATATTTACTTGTATTTATGAATCTGCAGAAAAACATTGATTTCTTATTATATGGTAAAATGACAGCGATATCATTCTTATGCTTTATGACAACCAACAGCTGCTGTTTTCAATTGGAATCGGACAAAAGATCACAAATGAAGAAAGTGAATAGTTGAGCTGAAGTACTTACAAACAATGGTAGCCCTCTATTGCATCCAGACAGGTTCCATGTACACAAGGGTTTGACACACATCCATCTATCTCCCTATGGCAGGTATCCCCATAAAAATGGGGACTACACTTACAGGTGTAGCCTGTCGGCTGGTCTGTACAGTTCCCCCCATTCATACAGGGGTCACTTCTACACTCATCCACGTCATCCTGTAACAAGAGAGCAGTGTTACTGAGAAGAGAAAACCGCACAACCTTTACCAAACACCAAATTTACGCGAGTCCCAAGTTGAAAGAATTTGCAGACGACATGTTGAAATGTGATGAAATTGAAAAAATGACTGATATGACAGAAAACATTGTGGGAAAAGGAGACAGACCTCTTCCTTTCCAATGCTTTCCAGAGTCGTCTGCAATTAACTGGTCAAATATGGTTATTGTTTTGTTGGACCTCTGCTTACTGTGGATTTGCTCTTCTTACTGAGATATCTGTCCTATTTAGAAGTGTCATCTTTAAACAGAGTTTTTGGAAAATACAAAGGACAGCAGCTCCAACATTGCACAAAAATATGTAAACGATCAAGGATTTTCATTGGCTGACCGATTTGTTCCTAGGCTTAGATCAACTAGCTTTAAGGTTAGGCAAAATACACGAAAAAGAAGGATCATTTACGTTTGGGAATAACTCTATTTATCTGGCAATAATTTTCCTATTGGTTCATGTACACTGAGATCTATATGAATACCTATACGAGTAGACAGTACCTGACAATGATTGCCAGCATATCCCTGCAGACACACGCAGGTAAAGTGAGCTCCATGGTTCTCACACTCCCCTCCATTTTGACATGGATTTGACTGACACAAATCATCTATTTCCTCACAATACTTCCCTGTAAAAGAGACACAAACTTATATATCGACCCTCTAAAACAAATGAGACACGAATTTATATCTTGACGTTTTAAAACGAGAGTCGAAACTAAAGCAGATGCTTTCAAACAAATGTAAATATTCTTAGAAAACATAATTGTGTGTTGTAAAGTGAAAGATAGCTGTTTAGAAGGATTTTCTATTTCAATTAATAGTCTTAAAAGCTTGTACCTTGCATCTTACATAAAGACACAAACTGCATGTGATATTGGTGCCAAGGTAAAGCGTCAGTCTCTTTTACTGAGAGGCCTGGTTTCAAATTCCCGTTAGGCGAGGTGAAAATCTCCGGGACTAACCCACAAATCAACCCTAGTACTGGTTTCGTATCCAGGATGCAGTCATCGAGAGTGGCTTTGAACAAGCTATATTCTTCCTTCACAATCGATGTAAAATGAATAATGGTGAACAATATTAAAAAACTAATGTAAACATATGTATTAAACTAAAGAACATATTGTAACAAAAGAAGAGAAATAAGAAACAATATCATAAACGTAAACCAACAAAAGGCTGTTACTCATCATCCTATTTCCGACTGACCTCTCCATCCTGACTTGCAGATACATGTGACTCCTTCATCTGAGCCCAAACATTCCAGGCTGTTGTCATGGTCACAAGGTTCTTCTTCACAACCTATCGTCAATGGGAACTCACAGTACTCCCCACTAAATCCTATAGGAAAACAATTATTAACCATTTGACCTTCACATACATGGTACTGATGACAGGATCCCTTCGGCAACGTTCGGTTTAGCCTTTTTAGGGTAGGTTTTTGCAGCATTTTCAGCTAAGTAATCAAATGTCTAAAACATGATTCAACCCTTATTAGATTCCACAGCCTAACAGTGAAATTTCATTTTTGAACTTTTAGAAATGGCTTAGTTTTTGCAACCGATGTCTTTGTCAGCACAATGGTGGTGCAATTGAGATATCACCCGTCATGACCATGATAGATTATCCATTCTCCCACATGGAATTGTAATAAAAATACTTATGGTAACCTCTCCTCTGGAAGGATAGGTATTGTTAGAAAAAGAAAAATTGATCTTACATGAACATAAACGGGAGCATACTAGTTCTTGTTTGCTTTTTGAAAGTTGTTTGAGATATCTTCTGCTATAGGCATGTTAGGCATGTTAGAACAAGTGAGTATCGAGGGTTTGAGCCCTCGAAATGAAGAATGACTCAATAAGGAAATAGTTGTCACCTTGTTTACACTGACATGTGGTCTTGTCTTGGTATCGAACACAGGTCCCCTGGTTTTGACATGGGTTCACTTGACATAGCTGATCGTCAGTCTGGCATGTGTCTCCACTATATCCACTCTGAAACAGGGAACCAGGAATGGGATATCATGCAAAACATTTCGAATTTTTCCTCTATTTCCACTGTGAAACAGGGAATCTGGAAAATACTATCAATACAATCACTTCTATTTTTTTAATTTTAAATATTTAACCAATGTCCAAACAGGGAAATTGTGCTTATCCAAAATAGAAAACAACAGATAAAAATGATTAAAAATGACAATTTCTTTGTGCAATGAACTACCTATTAGCAAACCTTTAAGTTTGAAAATAAATATCTTAGTCTGGTAAAAAGTTTCATTTATCTAATTTCTGTGAGCTTTTCTCCAATTTTTACAGTTCATTCTAGTAAATCCCCAATAATTCCCTGGGTCTAACCCTTTCGCGGCAAAATATATTTAGTGCTTTCTAGGAAAAAAGTAGTCCGCTGTACAGTCAAACTTGTGTTAAGAGGTTAGCCTATGGAAATGAGAAATTGGCTGTTAAAGACAGGTAAGCTGCTTAACACAAATTGATCTACACTATAAATCTAACAATGGGACTTTCTGTAGTGGTTGTCTAAGACAGGTTAGCTGCTTATAAGGGCGGTTGCTTTATACAAGTTTATGTCGACTAAAGTTGCCTACAGCCGTCAACTTGTCGACTACGGCAGTGAAAGGGCTAAGCAAGTGTGACTTTCATTTACCTAAAACACACATTTCAAGTTGTGATGTTATGCTCATTACCCAGAACCATAGAGTGATGGAAGTCATTACTGATAATTGTATCCTATGAACATACCTGTATTCTAAACCATTTACCTTCGATATGTAAGCAGGCCACATACCCTCTGCTCTACAATCGATGTAGCAGTTAAAGAGATTGAAGACTTACCGTACAAATACAAGATGTCTGCCCTGCAATATCTGTGACACACTGTCCCCCATTAAGACAGAAGCTCTCTGTGCACAAATCCTTCTTCTTCTCACACACCAACCCTTCATAGTCTGTAAAATGTATTGTTTTGTTAAAGGTTTATTATAAACCATGAGCTAATCACTCTTGAATCAGCTTCCTGAATAAAACAAGTAATAATCTCTAAGGTGGCTTTTTTGTATTTCAAGTGTTATATCTCTCTGAAAAATCTCAAATTTCTTGTTATTAACTTGTAAGTTGTCACCACTTGGCAATGAATTATAAATATTACAATACCCCGAATTATAAATATTACAATACCCCTGTTGAACCAGTATTAAATGACTCTTGACATAAAAAGAGTCTTGCCAAGGTTCACAAAGGGCCTCAGCAAGCAATTCTAGTTTACACCCCATATGAAATCAGAATGGTGAAATGTGTAGTAGAACCCTACCTGATGGACATGTACAAGAGAATCCGTTTTGAGCGTTCACACATCTCCCTCCATTTAAACAGTTCCCCTCTTGGCAATGTTCCTCAATTGAATCACAAAACTCTCCATAATAACCGCTCCCCTGATAGAAAACAAAATGTATACTTCTAAGTCAATCCAAACAAATATACTCGGACTGTAAAAGTTGTATTCATACCATTTTGAAAGATATTCTTATTCATATCACAGTGGTTGGCACATCTCTCCATGGTGAAAGGAACTTTTAATTAACATCACTATGTCTTAATATCTTTTCAAAGCCGCCAACTTCTTTCATACACATACAAAAAAATGGCCAGACACAAACAACTCATTAAGAATGACTAAATTTAACATATGAAAAATTTTTTTTTTAGTCAGGTGTTTGATCACTTGATGTTCAGCAAGGATCCAGGAGCAGTAAATATAGAGACGTCAATATACAATTTAGGAGACCAACTTTCTACAATATAGTTTCTGTAGGTAATGTGACAAAAAGGAAACACTGCCATTCGGATCTTAACCCGTGATATAGGGTTTTGTAACTTTTCAAAATTAGCAACAAAAGAATTGCATATTATGCAAGAAAATAAAGCTATCTCTCCCTTACTGTACAATTGCAGATGTATCCCTCTAGCAAGCTGATGCATTGTCCATGTTGGCATTTGTGGTTGACACATCGGTTCTCTCTTTGGTCACATCTGTAACAACCCATGAGTCACAATGGCTAACTTCACAGTCATATGTATAATTATGTGGTTTTACATCACACCAACATTATTTTAGTTATGTTGCGATGCCTGACTTTTTTATCATGCAGGAAGACCCCATATTCAACTGCCTATTAGGACAGGTTGAGTCAGGTAGTACCATCTGCTTTCCCACACTGAGGAGGGCTAAGTGATTTCAAGTATGGTAATTTAGTCTAACCACTAGGTCACAGAGGCCCCCCCACTCAGAGTTAAATAAATATACAAATGACAGTTGTAAAGAACTCAAAAGCATATCATTGGAAAGTATAATTTCTCTTTTTTTTTTAAATGGTTAATGTTAGTTTTACATTTAGGATGTTCTGCTACACGTATAATAAACCAATTCTTAGTTTGTATGAAATTAGGAGTTAAGACCACCTTGGAAAAAACAGAATACATTTTACTTTTACTTTCTACAACTCATTAAACATAATGGGCTTTTTTATGCAAAATTATCCTTAAGTCAGTGTCATGAAATGGTTATCATCTTACAATGTCTATCCAGTTAAAACATCACCATATCTTAAACATCTTAATAATCCGACATCAACTATTCAGTTTGCATTTGGAGCGATTTCTAAAAAGAGTGAAAGAATTCAAATTTGTACATACAGCCTTCCTTTGTATCCTTGATAACACTGGCAGATAAATGAATCCTGGGTAAGTTTGCAAAGCCCGTTCATGCAAGGACTACTATAACAGGCTGCTAATTTTGTCTCACATAACACGCCATTATAACCTAGGAAGAAATAGAAACATGTTTAGAAATATATTGTGGGGTAACAATGAGGATTCACTGCATGAGTATAGTAAGTCTTTCACAAATATGAAGAACTATCAAGAGTTCAATGCAAGACAATAGTAAGTGCTTCATAAACATGAAGCACTTACTATAGTCTTTCACTGAACCCTCAATACAATGTTTCTTTTCAATGATCTTCATAGTCATCCATTGACCAAATATGACAGTGAATATTGCTTTACAAAATGAATTCTACTAAAAGTTTCACAAGTAGAATATGGAAGTTTATCCAAACTGTAAGGTGCATGCCTGATGTGAAAATGGATTCAAAATATTTGAAATCAAGTTGAGGCTCTTAATTTGATCAACACTAAACAAACTTAATAACAGAAATATAATTAGATATTCAATTACCTGGCATACAACTACACACAAAACTATTGTTTGTAGCTTCACAAGTCCCTCCATTCTGACAAAGAACCCCATCACATAAACTGAGTGGAGTATCACACTGCTTTCCTTAAAAGAATTTGTAAAGCACAACTTTATTGATGTATACATGGATAATAACTATACATTCTTAACTTAATTTATAATTCATTCATATGGAAGCAAATTCTTTTGGAAAAATGTTGGGACTTTTAGAGATGCTTACATATCACTTCATATACATATAATCTAGAGCCTCAGTACATGAATAAAGAGACAATCATTTAAAAAAGAGAAAGCCCTCACTATATGAAACCTTAAAGTCAGTGACTTACGAATCTGAAAGTGTAATTAAAGTATGAGTATACTCTTAACTAAAACTTCTTTGCCAATCTAGACTGAGGCTTTTGAACGAGTAGAGAGTAGAATATATGTAAATGAAGCACATAATTGTTGATCATGACGATTATATTATATTATTAATGAGGTATGCAGGTAAAGAATGGTAACAATTACAATGGCAAGCTTTAAGGAGATAACACTTTAAAATAGCCTACCAGTATGTGTGGGCTCACAATGGCATCTATTACCTTGGGCTCCAGTGATACAAGTACCATGATCCCCACACAGAAACCCTCCACAGCTCTCTGTAAAATACATATCAATGCTAAAATAGATTTTTGTGTCGTCTGCTTTCCAAAACCTTAAAAATCTGGTTAATTTTGATAAGGAAAGATACTCAGAGTAGCAAACAGGTTATATCACAGGCCTGGATCTAACCTGTTTGCATAAGCATGAAGTTGGTTTCAGCACTATAAGGATTAAATGGTCAAATAATGAATGCCACATATATGCTATTTATATGAAATATAAATACAAAATACTAAAAAAAAAAAAAAAAAAAAAAAAAAAAAAAAAAAAAAAAAAAAAAAAAAAAAAAAAAAAAAAACATGTCTCTACTAAATAATCTCATCTAAATTCCTACACTCATACACCATTGAAATAATCACAAGAGATAAACCAATGATAACTGCTTAAATTGTAACAAGCAACTTATTCTTCTGTTTCAACAGATTTCATGTTATCTCAATCTGAAAGGTGCTTTTTAACAGATTTGAGGGAAGTTGGATATCAAATCTTATCTGATTATAACTGTATAGCAGATGTAGTGGTGTATGATACGCATTGGAGAGTAGTCAATGGAAGCAAAATAACTTAGTAACTAAGTTTTAAAAGCCTGTAGACAGTGAATTAACATGTATTTGGAAAAGAAAAAACCCATCTGTTTTGGGATCAACTGCATAAAGGTTGGACATACTAAGATATATTGAAGGTTCCCAAATTGATAATGCTTTCAATAACTATTTTTAATTGTCTTTCACACAGCAATACAAAAATTGTATTGTTTCAACAACATTTTCTTTTGACAAGTCATCTCATGTCATTGACATACTTTTCTTTAGGCATGTGCTTACACTTTTATTTCAGGAAGCAAAAAAAAAGGCTTAAAACGCAACAAAAAGGGCCTCTATTTCCTGCTTGAATAACAATGTATGTTTGAGCTCTCAAATACATGCCAGAACGCACCTGAGTGACTGCATTGTTTTTCCTGTGGGACCATGCCTCCGTACCCCCTTATAATGACATCCCAACACATTCATTTCAGTCAAGCTACTTGCATGCGAAGAAGTACCTTTAGAGTAAACATACCTGAACAGCTCAAGAAGGATGACGTTAATTCAGTACACCTGTAACATCTGGTCGATTGTGTTTGGTTATTATAGTAACCATATGGACACGACACACAAGGCTCAAATCCAGTGGAACTGTATTCATTTTCTCCACATTGGGCTGGAAAAAAACCTTGATGTATTAAAATCTAACCATATTATATCATTAAGCCTTTGGGATAACCCATTACACATTTTTCTAATACAACTAATTGCTATGGAACACTAACTATAGATGATTTGACACTGTGAAAAAAGAATTAAATCCCAAGGAATGGCGATGCAGCCAAGCTCAACCCTCAGAAGAGGGCAATATGGGTTATAAACGGATTAGCAAGCAAGCAAGTCCCTATGCATTCAACATTATCTTTAACCAATGAACAATCTAACATAGAAATTAATTACAATTATCATAACTTGTTATGTGGTAGACTTAAAATCTCTTGTGAGAGTGAATGTTTAAAGGAATAAAAATAAAGGAGAGTAACTTACTCTAAAACAAAAGAAATTCATTTAAAAAAATAATGTTGATGGTACTAATCAGAGCCACTTTCAATTATGGAAAGATACAAAATGTGCTTTCTTTTTATGATCAGGATATTATGCAGTAAACAGAAGGCTAAGGAGATATTTCAACAAGTTATTTTCCTACAATGTTTTCCTCTCTACAAGAGGATTACTTAACAATTTCATCACATTTTGAAATGTCATCTGCAAACTCTTTCAAACTGGCATCTGGTAAAGGTTTAATCACGATATTTATGTCTACCTTTACATTCAGTCTGCATAGTGGATCCATACTTGGAACTCCCAAACCCAGGTTTACAAGATGAGCAGGATTTACCGCCGGTTCCCCCTTGATATGTTCCTGGCTGACATTGAATGCATGGAGCCAGCCCACTAGGTGAGAACCAGCCTAGAGGACAAAACTCTGAAAAATACACAATATATTGATGTTAGCCCACTCCCTCAGCTTTTCCTCTCATCATAAAGGTTTCTTAAAGTCATAATGTCAACATTATAGGTCATTGTTAATAATAAGTTACAAAGCTTCTTTTATTTCATGTGTATTATGATAAATTTCCATATCAGAACAATAAAAAGATCCAATTCAAATGAAGAGGTATAATTGTAATTTCTGGTCCTTATAGTAATTAGATTTGAAAATCCTTTCTTAAAGGGCACAAGGAACTAGAAAAATAGCAACATGATTGTAGAAACCATCAAACCCATTCAGTCTACATACCTTTACAGTCAGACAAGGACATGCTGCCATTGTTCTTGGTTGACTTGTTTCCTGGACAAGGGCTACACACAGTCGATTTCAGGTTATCCCGATATGTGCCTATTGGGCATAGCTCACAAACAGCTGTTTTTGCAGCCATACCTCGTGGACAGGGCCCTGAAAAAAAAAAGCGGTGAAAAGAAAGAAAGGGACAACTACAACCTGTATGGTTCATTGCTACATCTTAAGTTAACACATTACCAAACAATAACAATATATTTTACCACTTTGTTGCCAACGTCTTTTGAAAACACTGTGGTCAAAGGAGAAATTGCTCAGAATGAGCAATTTTTCCTTTTCCCACATTGTTTTTTGCCCAATCAGAAGATTATTTTCCAATTTTATCACATTTTATGTTAATGTTAATATTTCATCACTATGATGCCATAACCACTTCCTTTAACAAAAGACTTTAAATGCCATCTTGGCAGTGAGTGTTTCATTAACCCCTGGAGTGCTGAATAATTTTCTAAAGAGATATTTTTGTGCCGTCTGCTTTCCAAAACCTCAAATATTTGCTTAATTTTGATGAGGAAAGAAATTCAGAGTAGCAAACAGATTAGATCACAGGCCAGCCCTCAATTACTTGGCTGGCCTGGATCTAACCAGTTTGCATAAGCATGAAGTCGGTTCCAGCACTTTAAGGGTTAGTTGGAGTTCTATAGTAGGGTAAATTTTTCGTAGCTAGAAAATTGCAGATTAATCAGGAAGCATGATCAAGATAATTGGTCAATGAAATACTGAAAAATTGTTGAAAAGAGTGTTTAATCCTTATAGAAAACTTACAGCACAGACCACCTTCTTGGTTGTTCTCCATCAAAGCCAGTCCACTTGCACAGTCCATCTGAATGCCCAGTATAGTCACATTGGTCAGTATAGCTGACCCCTGACATAGGCTGGACACATTCAAATTGTCCAAATGACCTTGAACTTGCCTGACTGATGGACATACAGCAGGAATTAGATTATTAGAGGTCATCTTGAATGAACTCGTTACTGTTATCTGAAATATTTGTACACAACAGTCTATCTATAGCAGATAATTTCGTCCACAGAACATAAATGGCTCCTATATCATATATAGAGTTAATCCGTTTTCTTCATATGTGCTATAAATGCATTAGGAGCAGGGGCATGAGAAAAAATAATGACCAAAGAACAAATAACCTATGAGCAATTCCTGCTTTTGTCATGAAAGTTTCTTTTCTTCATCATAAAGAATGTTATCAATCGTATATCTGGGTTGTAGTCTGCTGCTGCTCCTTATTGAGACCATCATAACGAAATTTTATTAGAAGAAATGGACATACGATTCTTTTTGTAACAATGGTACCTATTATCTGTGTTCTAAAATATGCAATTTTCCATGGTATTTAGGCCACATTTAAGTCAATCATTTAATAGGACATTTACTGGAATTTAAACTAAAGTTTCTGTGTGTCATAGGATTATTTTTTTAAACTTTCGAAAATAAAGGAATAAAGATTTATTTAACATTTCAGCAGATAAACCAATAGCATATTAGATGAATTTTGACATTTTTCATTTCATGAAAATCTGAATCTAAATATAGCGTCAAGCTATGAACAACCCGTCACGTGATGCTTACGTGATACTAAGACTACACGCTGAAAACAAAAATGGACGCGGACACTAGTATCTTCTAAGTTAGGTGTACTTTGTCAAGTGACGGGCACTTGACAGCACACGTGACATACTTATTACCATATAGCTGTAGTAACATACAAAAGTCGAGGCCGAGGGGGTTTTCCGTCAAAATTTTCATTTATACCACTATTTCGGCCATTTCTTTTTAATGAATATCTGTAAGAAGCATAGCTGAATACCATACCCAAAGTCTACTTGTTACCTATATATGTTTGGTGTATGACATCCAGGACCTTTAACGGGTAACATGAATATTGGGTAAATCTTGACTTTTTAATCATCATTAATCAATAAGAGTGTACAATAACATTTCAATGTTACAAATCACACAATTTTCCATAATATTTTTGGCAACTTAATCATTTATTGAAAATATTATCTAAAAATTGTGCATGTGGATAACTTCATCAAAGAACTTGTACTGTTTATTAACAGACAGTTTCCTTACATGAACATTTACTTCGCTGTGAGAGGCAATTAAAAATGATATAACACACTCATTTAACAGTGTAACAGTTCCTAAGAATGTTCATCTGAACGCAGAATGCCAATTATCCACCATTTTGACAACATAGACCAATGTAAACTGGACCAACAAAAGTAGTCCGACGAAAGAATGTTTCAAAATTGGGATTCTGGGTATTCTACCATAACCAATCTTCATACCAGGGAGGACAGTGTTCAAACTTACAATGCCATTATGTGTTGAGTTCTGGATAAGCAGGATATCTATGTTAACATTCAGAGTGTTCAGGACTCCATGTATTTGTGCTGTAAGGCTTCCCGTGATATCACACTGAGGCTGTATGCTCATGAATGAGTTTGGAGTCACCATCCAGCTAACATTGTAAATCCATTCCGGGCAAACGCTCAAATCTGAAACATAATGCAGCATGCAGATACATACTTGTTAAACCCTTACAGTACTGGAACTGACTTCATTCTTATGCAAACAGGTTGGATCCAGGCCAGCCACAAAGTTAATTGACAGCTGGCCCATGACCTTACCTGTTTGCTACTCTAAGTATCTTTCCTCATTAAAGTTAAGCAGGTATTCATGGTTTTGGAAAGCAGACGACACAAAGGTCTTTTTTAAGACCCAGCATTCTAGGGGTTTAAATACCCAAGTTAATTGATTGCCACTTAGATCTGTTTAGTTTGATTTTATTTGTTGTCAGTTTTATCATGAATTAAAACTTTGCAAATGATAATTAGAACAGTACCAATGTTGCTCTTTCTTTTAACATGTTACCACCTGACATCACACCTCTGTGTCTTGCAGCAGACGACTTCCAAAAAGGATTGTGGCAAAAGGAGAAACTGCTTGTCACAAGCAATCTCTCTTTTTGCCACAATGCTTTTCCAATCTATTCACATATCACAACAGCAGAACTGAAAGGTTTTTTCACATGTTTACAAAGCTTTTCTAATATCGTCTGCTTCAATTAAGAAATAAAGAAGTCGTTTGCCGGTGGTAAAGAGTTAACCTAGAACTGGTTTTTGCAGCCCGAATGCTAATATACAAATCCACAATTTCAGGTTGGAATTATTTTAAAACAATGATTTATCTCCCCTATCTATTTTCTGATAGTGTTTTTGAGAGAGGACAAAATTGCAAGCATAAGCAAACAATCATTGTTAACACATCTAAGATAAAAAAAAGTATGCAATCAGACCAAAAGCTTGTACTCATGATCCACACTAACTGTAAAATTGTTCTATCTATTCATGTATATGGCTTGCTAACACATTACTCTCTTTTTTGTATTATCATTTTATAATAAACATATTCTGCGCCACATTAAGAAATTCCTTTCAAACCTTAATATTTATAGTTATAGTAAATTACTAACACAGGTCCCATATGGGTCCTCTTCGTAAGTGCTGTACCAACATTTTTCAGTTTTGTATCAACTTAAGTATTTCTTATTGCATTAACTAGCATAAGCCATTCAAATTTAGCTCAATCTGTAGCCAAGTTGAAAAATAAGTAGTCAGACTGGAACCTTAACAATGGACTCCCATTTAACTGTGTCAATGATTTACCCACACAGCTTTCAAGCTAATTTGTTGACCACTCTGAACCATTCATTTGTAAACCCAAACTTTACACAGAAGCCAACTAGTTTAGGACCTTTGGCATCATTGAATCAACATCTCCATGCTCTACATTTACAACACTATTATGTTGGCCACATCCATCAATTTTGTCCGCCAAAACACTCGAGTGAATGAATCTAATCAAGTGACCCAAAACCTCTGTTTGGGGTCACATGATAACATTCCTTCTCTCATGTGATTATTGTTTGTTTGTTTGCTTGATTGATTTGTTTTACATTGATTGTGAAGAAGGCCTAGTTAAGCCTATCGAGTCACTCTCAATGACTTCTTCCTGGATAATACACCAGTTCTTGCGCCTATTTGTGGGCTAGTCTCGGTAATTTTCACCTTGCCTAACAGGGATTCGAACCCGGGACCCTCGGAACAGGAGTTCGATGCTCTACCACTGTACGATTTTTGGTGGTAAGTCAAGTCTTGTTAAACTTATAAATTTACCTGCAGGAATACAGTCAGGTGTGAAAACTGTTGGTGTCCACATGGCATGTTGCTCACAGGTGTACTCCATAACAGCTGATGCATTTCCGGAATGTACCATGATAGAGTTGTCGTTACACTGAGCTTTTACAGTTGTTGGTGATAACCATGTCAAATTCACATTTAGTGGGGAACCTAGTGTCCATAGTGGGCATCCTAATGCTGTAAATTAAAATATGAAGGTCATTAACCCATTACCAAACAATTACGACATTTGATCTGTTTGTTGCAGACGACACTTTAGAATGTGATGGAATCGAAAAACAACCTTCTGATAAGGCAGAAAACATTGCGGGAAAAGGAAAAACTGCTATTTAAGAGCAATTTCACATTTTCCCACAATGTTTCCAAAGGTCATCAAAGGCAACAAACTGGTCGTCAAATGTCATTATTGCTTGGTAATGGGTTAAGAGATTGATTAAATCAAAGAGTTTTTTGCATATCAGAAAGAAAAAGAGTGTGATATCATTTTTTCCATTTATACTCTGCTTTTGCTTTTATATTGTATCATCAGTATTTTGATGATATTGCTAGGTATGGCTCATGATAAATGGACGACCACTTTAAACTGTGCAATTGCCAACAACAAAAGTTGAACTAAATAGAACCATCATTTATTTTAGTTTAAACTTTTTTGTTTTACATCAATTGTGACGGAAGCTTGAAGCTTATTAAATTCACACTCATTCAATACTTCCTGGATGCAAATCCAGGACTCACACTGTTTTGAGGACTAGTCCCTGCAATTTTGACTTTGCCTAACAGGGATCAATACCAAGGACCCTTGGTACAAGAGGCCGACCCTTTACCTCTGCACCACTGTCGCCCAAAAATTCAACCAGGAGGGTAACCTTTCATAAAAATCCAAAAACATGTGTGTCGGGATTTGACAACTTGCAATCAGGGGACTATTGATGAAAGTTCTGTGCTCTAACCACAATGCCATAGGGGCTTGAAGCAAAGCAAAATTCATTTATAAATATACTTTATAAGTATTTTACATAGTATAAATACATGGATTTGGGAGTTATGCATTGATTCAAGCCCTTGCGCACTATGCAATAAAGGCCTAAGAGCGAGTACAACAGGTAGAGTTCTCCACAATAGTATCTACTTACGAATATACATCATCAGGAAACTACAAGTTGCCGAGTTGTTAGCGTGATCCCACACTGCCAAGGTCACTAGAAACTCTTCAAGGACAGACACTGTGTCCGTCATATCTGGTGTCATGGATCTGCGTTGGAAACTGTTCAGGTCCACCATATCACTCAAGTTGGCAGTAATATCAGCATAATCTATCTGGGCAGTTTCCTCTGTGATGTCTTTATAAACCTTTAAGGTATTCCTGGGACAGTTCAAAGTTGGCGGAGTCATATCTGTAACATGAAGAAAAATACAGAGAAGTTTAACAATCCTTAAAAGCATACTAGCGCTCAGAAAAACTGCAAAACTGGGTAATATGAGTTATACATTATGATTTAATATGTATAAAAATATGCATAAAACCACAGGATCATGACAATATGATGCCTCCACTATTTATTTTCTATTTTCCAAAGTGCTTTTTTCATAAATTTGGTGCCCACCAATTTAACTTCATTGTTTACATTCAAGTAACATCTAAAATAGCAAGGAGAGCTGGGATCAATGAGTGGCATCACCTGGTTAGAAAAATCATGTGAAACACATACAAATACTGTCATTTATCCAATATTAAAGGTCAAATTTCCCGATAAACAAAATTTTCTTTAATTATCGTTTTTGAATTAGGTTATGGTTTCGTTATGACGGAGGTAATGATTTTTTTCTCATATAGAAGCGAAAAATGTTGTTTTTGACTACTTTTATTCACCTTTATCGATTTTTGTGAATGACTTATCTCCCTTGTTGTGACGTCATTTGTGCTTCAAAGTCATATGAACTAACAGTAAGAAGAATCTAGTTCTCAGTAACGACGGTGTTTTTGCACAAATTTCGGACATTTTAAGTGTTGAATTGTGTTTGGGAAACATAAATTGGATATTGAATATGGTATTTTGACAGGTCTTCTGGTGTTATTCTGCTTTTGGTCGCAGAGATGCGAGTTTCTCCCGTTTTCCGACGAACATAAAAGCTGCAAAAAGTTTCGATAAGTTAACTGGACCGTGTTTACTTTACAAATAAGCAAATGATATATTCCCCAAACAAGAACAGTAGGCTGTGTTACTTTCACTTCGAAGACGGCAAGTTTACGCATTGTTAGGCGTTTCCAAAAAAATGATTTTAATGATCTTTAAATGATCGGACTCAATTCAAAGTAATTTATACAGATGAAGACGCTTCAAATTCATTCTACTTATTGAGTAACCGTTATATTTTCCTTATTTGAAACACACCAACAATATTCACTTTACCTTGATGTATTGGTTTCAAGACTGTCAATTTAAACCAGACAAAGCTAATCTCACTTTCAAACACCAATCAAGCGATAAAGCATACAATCATGCATCTTGTTCTTATTTGCAAAACTTGTTTTATGTTTTAACATAATCGTAGAAACGTTGCCATTGTACATAAATGAGACAAAATGAAAATGTACGTTGATTGCTATGATAACAAACCGATTAAAACAAGCAAGTTTCTTTTATCTGCCGTTGTCTTTGAATGAAAATTCAAAGTAATGAATATTTGATATCCGCAAACGGTCTCTGAACTCATCAACGCAAATGATAATGGGTTCGATCTTAACTTAAGCGTCTGCTTTTCGGAATTATTTAAATCACACATCTTATTTTTTTGCCATTGGTAATATTGGTTTAAATGACGTATGTCACACTGAAATGCAGGTGTTCAAACATGATTAATACAAATTTATATTGATCATTTAGTAATAAGATCACTTAATATATAATTTACACATTTGAACATAATCTCTTTGTTTACAATTTAATTGATTATTGTCATTTTATCTCACATACAAAGGGTCAATCAACAGACATCGGACATTACAAGGATTAAGGGTCGTGATGCAAATTAACACCAATCTGCCACATTTGCACTGTATGTTTCAAGTCTCAAGTCCTTTATTGTTTAGGCGAAAGATAGCCTCTGGCGTTAATCTCTTAAATATCTCTGTTGTTAATTAACAGGTCTGACACGTTCTGCTATTCCAGACATGAAATAACAAGCGGCAAATCTCACACTTTCAATGCGTGGCAATTAAATTTATCTTAAAAATCCATTGTTAAGATATAACCAATCAAGACCAAACTCTCACAGGATGTTTGGATTGATAAGGTGTCAGGACATATTTATCTCTCAATGTGACTTACGTGTGATACTTTGTCGTTATGATATTCAAAGAAGTGAACATGTTGTCTTTTTTATTAGAATAGTTTGACACTTCAATAAGTATATGATAATCAGTATTCACCAAAACGGTATTAACTCTATGTTTCAACAAAAAAACGTTTTAACATCAATTTCAAGTTTTGTCAAATTGATATTTAAATTCCAAAATCATAAAAAATAAATTCAAATATGTTTATTTAAGGTTGTTAGTAAAATAAACTATGACGATTTTTTTGTTTTAGCTGTTAATTATTAAACCTGTCCGAAAATTAAATGCTCAATATGTCAAGGCTACTTACACGAGAGAAAACGAACATTAATATAAAGTGAATATGAAGAACAATTCTTAAGTTCTTAACAGTTGATCTAGAAAGACGACATCGGAATCAATTTCGAAATCATAGACCTCTTACTGGGGGTGGAGTTACTGGAAAGTTGCCGGATGATTTTAACAAATACTCTTAAATGTGCCAGTGTTTAGTTTTGAAATTTGGATGTGTGGTGAAAATGTGAGGTAAAGGATAACCTTCGTATCACAAGTAAGTTGATGTGTAGTGAAAATGTGAGTTAAGGATAACCTTCGTATCACAAGTAAGTTGGGTTATAATACGGTTTGTTTGTTCGCAATTTATGATCTTCTCCCGTTTCATTTCATGTATTGATAAGACAATGCAGGGTGAATTTGACAGTTAATAGTTATACGATGTACGGTGTTAAGACAATTCGTTTATTCAGACCTGTGTCTTTGTTTACTACTCAATTAAAACCTTAATTCTAATACATGATCATCGACGAAAAAGTACTCTTGGTTTTTTTTCAACAAATATTAATAAAAATAGCTGTTTCAACAAATATCGTCAAAATTTCAAGCCGATTCTTACATATGAAAACATTTACAAATCCTTTCAAATTTACGCGTTACGTCACTTACTTTTTTTTCAAAAGAATATTCTTATAATATGAAACATATTCAATAAAGAAAATGCACTGTCAATCCAAACATTGACTTAAGGATTGCTATTTCGAGGAAAATCGTCCCAATTTCAAGCCGTTCCTTTCATATGAACGCATTGACATATCCTTGTAAATTCACGCGTTAAGTCACTAATTTATTTTTTCAAATGGATCTTCTTATAATATGAAAACTATCCAGTATACAAAATTCACTGTCAAGCCAAACAATGACTTAAGAATCATTTAATTCAAGGAAAATCGTCCAAATTTCAAGCAATTCCTTTCATATGAACAGGTTTACCCAATAACAAATCCATGCAAATTCACGGGTTAAATTATTAATTCATCTTTTTTCAAATTGATATTCTTATAAAATGAATCATATTCAATAAAGAAAATGCGCTGTCAATCCAAACAATGACTTTAGGATCGTTTATTTGAAGAAAAACACCAATTCTAACCAGCGATCGCTCTTCACGCCCTTTACATGGCGCATTCAGTGGATCACGAGTGACGTCACAACAAAGGGAAGTAAGTCATACGAACTTTTATTAATCGGTGCGCTATGACGGTGATTTATGACGTAATGCGTTATGCTAAAATGTTGCAAATAATTTCAATGTGATTCTTTTACTTCATATTTTAATTTTATGAAATAAACCCAACCTGTACATATGACCTTTAACAACTTGAACATTCAAAATGGAGTATTTCTTGGGTTTTATAGGTTCCGAACGTTTCTCGGCTGACCTTGTACTATCACCAATTGTAAACAAACCTTGTAGTATTCCCTCCTTTAAAAGCATCAAATGAACATGTTACCATCTCAATTCCTCTCTTAAAGGGAATTTTAAGTATTTTTAATTAATTTTCAATTAATCTAGAACTTTCACAATTTAAGTGTAAATGAGCGCAAGTATGGCTTTAATAGATCAGTTAACATTGACTCTTGGTGCAAGCTAGTACTTTGACATCTTTAAAGGTCAATTTTCACATAGAGTGCAAGTAATTGTTATGAAATTCTTATATTCTAAAAGATTATCTGGTTAACCCATATACCCTCACAAAAATGGTCAACCATATTCCCTCATTCAGTAATGAGGAAAAGGTACACCCATTCACCCTTAAATAATTTTTGGGAAATTTTAATCCATATTCCCTCATACAATATTGAAGCAATTATTTACCCATATACCATACCTTCAAATAGTTTTGGGGAAATAGCTAACTATATACCTTTATTTAGAAATGGGGAAATGTACCATCATATAGTATTGGGAAATGCCAAAATTTTGGAGAATCAAAACAGGTAAAAAACATACCCATGGTAATTGTGATAAGATTGGAAGAAAAGTGATATTTATCCTTTCTTATTACGACCTGAAGACTTTCTCTGACATAGGAATAATATCAACAGATTATTTGGTAGAATATAATATTTAACAACTTAAAGAGGCAAGCAATAGTATTAACAGGTTATTTGGTAGATTATTCAACAAATTACAGAGGTAAGAAATAATATTGAACCATCTACAACTGTACTGATTGGTAGGAATAATTACCTTTCACCTGTATTATAACAACACATTCCGCAACCAAACCAGCCCCATCGGTGGCAGTAAATGTTATATTGGTACTCTAGAAAATAGACAAGGGGAGAAAAATGACAAATGTATCAATAATTTTTAACTTTGAAATTACTACAGAGAGCAAAGGGGAAATGAGGTAGCTTGGTGAATTCATGGTAAATATGAGCATTAAACAAGACACAGCTCACAGTTAGGACACCTAAATAAAACAAGACGGCCATGATGGCCCTAGAACCGCTCACCTGAGATTACCACCTATTTGAAGAATAATTATAGACATTGCTTTCAAATTTTTCACAGAGTTTCTTGTGCTTCTATGCATTGACCTTTTTTTTATTCTAATTTCACAAGTTTGACACTGTATGCTTGATGTGGGACATTAAAATGGTACATAATTCTTACAATGCAGAAACTGAATATTTTTTACTTTAACAGATAGTATGTACGAAGATCAGCCTGCACTTTTGTTCAGTAGAATCTATTGTTGCCATTTTGTTGTTATCATTTTGGCATATTTGGACATCCAAATTTAGATTGATGTATTTTGTTAGAAATTCTACCAAACATGTTAATAGTGGAAATGCGAACAGGTTCATATTTCAATGCACCCTGGTGGCCATGTTTTTCGAGATATCTAATTTTTTTTAACAATCTTTATAGAAGGGCCCCCAAAGAATATTCCTGTGAAATTACTTTGAAATCTGACCAGTGGTTTTTGACAAGAAGATTTTTTTAAGGTTTTTACCAAATATGGGCATGGCAGCCATTTTTGACACATGACTAATTTCTTTTTGACAAATTTTTATTCCCTCGAACTAGGGATGCTTCACATGATATCATATTTAAATTGGCCCACAGGTTTGGAAAAAAAGCTGTTTGTAAAGTTATAAATTTTAACATACATGTATATACTGAAAACAAAAACGTGTTCAAAATTCAACGCAGCCTGGCGGCCATGTTTTTCAAGATATCAAAATTCTTTGTACAACTTTTGAAAAGAGGCCCCCAAAGAACATTCTTGTGAAATTATTTTGAATTCTGACAAACGGTTTCAAACAAGAAGATTTTTTGAAAATTGCAGAAATTCCCTCTTTTTCATGCCACAGCAACCTAACTTCAGCATGGAATCAACTTCTTTGAACAACTTTTGAAGAGCATCACCCAACGGACATTCCTGTGAAGTTTGGTAAAGATTGGCTTTATGATTTACGAGGAGAAGAATTTTAAAGAAATTGTTGAGGGCGCACGACGCACGACAGACATTGTGCGATCACAAAAGCTTACCTTGAGCACTTTGTGCTCAGTTGAGCTAAAAAAATTGAATGAGCTTTGAAAAAAAAAAATGACCAAATGCCTAATATAGGGTTTCCTGATTGGTTAAAATCTAAGTAGATCAGCAGCCTCTTTTACTACGGATCCTGGGTAATATCCCAGTTAGGGGAAGTGAAAATTTCCAGGACTGACCAACAAGTAGGTGTGAGCACTGGTTTAGTATCCAGGAAGCAGTCATTAAGAATGAATTAATAAGCTTCAAGCTTCCGTCACATTGAATCAATGTAAATTGAATAAGTTTAAACTAAACTAACCACAGTGAACAATAAAAACAAGGCAGAATAATACTTTTCTTGTAATATAATAAAGAAACCAGCATGGCAAAAAAGAAGACCGCATGTCACAATCAAGATTCTTTTTTGTCATAACAGTTTCCTAAATCATCAAATGCATGTGCTTTACAGTGAGTAAATGTGAAGTCACAGTTAAACCAATCAAATGAGAATAGTCAGGTAAACCTACATGATATATCCAATAAGGCGTGGTAAAGTTGGTAGGAGATATGGTTATACTGGGTTTGATGCCTGAATTGTCAACGGCTGTTGGTATTTGCACATTCACACTGACAGGCAGTATACTGTCATTCACAACTATCATGCCTGATGGGCAATTGTTAAACATAGGTCTCTCCTCATCTGAAATCAAGATGCATGAAACTCAAATAATATTCCATTATTGCTAATTTCAGTGAAACCCATAGTAGACTGTTCATCTAGTCAAAACATAATCTTCAGGACATTAAATATAAACACAATAGTTCATTCTCACTAAAACCTTCATGAAAAAGAAATTCTTTTTAAAAGTAATACATGTATATTTCAAATATCAATTCAAATCCTCACAATGCTCATATTTGTATTCCAAGAGATTTCAACTGATAACAGCAGACCCTTCTGAAAGACCTTTGAAAAGGAAGAGGTTGACACAAATCATGCAACATAAATATACAATAGGAACTCTCAAAAAAGATTATTTCTGGTGTCATGTAGACCATATCAACACATATCATCGAAATGAGTTAATTCAATAATTTTCAGAAGTTGTCTGCTGTTGCTTCTATATTCTCAAAATTGTTGACCCATTTTGATTTTATGATTTATATGCAGAAGAATAATATTTCCAAATGACAAAGACTATTATTAAAAAAGGCATACCAAACCAATTGAAATCATTTTGACAAAGGGAACTTTTCTGATGAGTAGGAAATAATGCAATAATTTTTCAAAATATCTTAAAATATATCTGTTCAAAATGCATTTAACCAATTACCTAAATGTGGAATTTTAAGACAAATCCAAATTGAAACATAAAGTAGATCAAATGTAAAAGATAGCATTCTTTATAATACTTTAAAAAAAACAATAGCATTTAAAGGAGAGATTTCTTTTTACTCATTTACTCATCTACTACAGACAGATGTGTCGAGTTGAGTCATTACTCCATCAGTCAATTATCAGTAAATCCATTTTACCTTTACACACAGGAGCTGTGTTATTCCACTGGGCTATCAAAGGAGGGATTGAATCTTCTGCTGACCTTTTCCTGCGACCTTTGAAGGTCAATAACTCAACATTAAGGTTGCACTTGGATGTATTACAGCAATACACACAATATGGGCTGGTTTTACCACGATCGCACAAACCAGCTGTGTTTGTCCGTTCACGCTCACAATCCTTCTGCGCTGAACATGCTTTTTGCAAGGTGTATTGTCCAGACTTTCCTTGGTACGTAACTTGTGTCATGCATACTGGCTGTAGAATAAAACATACAAATCTCAATACATAATTCTTTAACCATTACAATACTGGTTAATGTTCTAAAAAAAGGTTTTTGTGTTGTCTGCTTTTTAAAACCTTAAATATCTGTTTAATTTTGTTGAGGAAAGATACTTACCTGTTTGCATACAGATGATACCATATCTACCCATCTAATCATTCGAATCTAACCTGAATATGCAAGCCTCTGTTATAAATGGTATCCAATGAAGTAAGTATAAGTGGTATATCAAAGATATATTTCATAAATGAAAAGTAAAAGCCATACACTAATTGATATTTTACATTGAAAAACTTATAATCAAGGGTATATATAATATAATAAAGGTGTAACGTAGTATCAAAATAAGTATCAATCAAAATACTATTCAAAATACCATTTTCTTTATCAAGCAAACTTTTCTTTGGACACTTCTTTTCAATAATCATACACACCTTTTACACCTACTCAAAAACATGTCTACTGAAATACTTAAAAAAATATCCTTCCCTTGCATTTCAAAAAAGATATAAAAAAATACTCAAGATAATTTAAAACTGTTACACAATATCAAAGGTTTAGTGTCAACCTACGGCTAGTCCAACACAAAAGAGAAGAACTTGTTGAACTCTTCCATTGAACCCTTGAAAAACTTACATTTTCCATTGTGCATGATTCAAACATATTCACACATTCAGCATTGCTGGAGGCCCCATCTAGATCACAAATGTAGCATTCATGCATCCCAGCCATTGTGGTTTCCTCTATCACACCATTGGATGTTGTTGTAGGGGCAGCTTCTGTTGTTGTTGTCTGTATAGACGATGTAGCTGTAGTTGTTAAAGCCGTTGTTGAGAAGCTGGCTGTTGTTGGAGGTGTATCTGTGAGATATGAATTGGCAAATTCGTACAATTTTCTGAATATTTATGATAATGTAAATCTTAAACATTTGATAAACCACTCTGGTAAAAGAGGGAATAGCTCATGATGAGCAAATTTCTTTTCATCACAATTGCTTCTATAAGAATCAAAGGCCTGAAAGGCCAGACTGCGTCGCAGTGGAATTGTTTTCCTTAGTCTGAAGGACTGTTTGTATGTTTGAATTTAAAAAATATCTAGAAGATAAAATGCAGATAAACCATACAACTCTGTTGTATATCTTATTTATTAAAGAAAGAACAACTGTAAATATAAACAATGTGCAAATGCTTTTAAATGTATTCTATGAAAAACGTAATAAAAAATAAGTAAGAAATTAACTACAGTATTAAGTTTTTGTACGATGAGACATAACAAGAGACCCATGAAGTCCTGAAATACTGACTAAATTTTCATCGATATTGACAATCTGATAAAAGTTGGTAAAGATTTCAACATAATTCAACTCTTTACGTCCATCCCCATCTCTTGCATGTGAATCAAAAATGAAAAAAAATCCAAATGATAACAAATTGCTATTGCATTTCCCTTACATATAAATATGCTGTACTGAAATTCTTCTTGATTGGCAGGCAATCCAACTCCTATAGCCATCTCAAGTTTAACAAGGGGGTAATTGTCTGTGTAATTCGGATTCATTGCACCACTGTACGTTTTCTTTACTTTGCATACAAAATACTCACTAGACAAACAAATGTAGGGAGGCATGTCATGTACTTCAAGAAACTCAACTGAATTGTTGTTATATTTTCTTATATCAATATACAAATCATCTCCTGCAATCAAAACTTGATCCAAATCATAATTCCTCCAAGAAAACTTATCAAATGGATGTGTAAAAAGTCTAAATATAAAAACAAAACAGCATGGTACACACTGCTTACCTCTTGACAACACACTAAACATCTCATTACCCTGGTGGATGTTTCCCTAAATAGGAAATTCATTCAACATTTTGTTAATCTGACTTTCTGGCCCAGGATTCGTTTCGACATCACCACATATCATCAAAAGTAACATAATAAGTAAGAGGTTTCTGTTAGCATGACAGACCATAAATAGCACTAAGATAAAATTTGGTTTACAGTCTGTGTCCTCATCTCCATCAAGTTTATCGGCTTGCAGTCGTAAACAAAAACATCCTATCCTCAACATCCACTGATTAACATTAATCCCTATTTCTTCACATAATATTGCCATGCAACTCAAAACAGTATCTCCCTTCATTTTCAAAAGATGAACAAATCGGAAAGGTTAGAGAATCCACTGTACACGAAGTCGAACTTTTTCAAGCATAACTTAGCACAAGATAGCCGGAAATTCGAAATCTTGAACAATGCCGCTCAGCATGCGCAAACACTAAACGCCCCGGCAAGTGAATAGATAAAACAACATGTCTCTGGATGTAAACATTGAACGTTTGGAAGCGATCATGTAATTTTCCAGACATGAAACCGTATCTCAACTCTAGGACCAAATAGTTGTATCGACTCTAGTATGTTCTCCAGAAATAAAAACAATATACTCCAAGATAACTCCAGACAGTGTGCAGTGCTCACAATTACTTATTACAACGTAAATTCCCCGCAAAAAGGCCCTGACAGGAGTATATATATGTAAAGCGAGTGTGTAAGGCCCTGGCAAGAGTATATATAAAGTGAGTGTGTTAGGCCCCGGCAAGAGTATATATAAAGCGAGTGTGTATTGAAGGCAAAATAAGTCCACAGCAATTATGTAAACATGGAACGTTCGAACTTAATCTTCAAGCGATCAAACCATGGATCATATGATTTTTCCTGACAAGGCAACCCAATGCTAGAATCAAATATTTGTATCCCATTCCATCGAGAATACCTAAAAAGAATAAACAAACGTTTGAATTCGCCTCTGCGGTTCAACGTGGAAAGTAGTTCTTTGGTATACATGCGCGAGCGCGGGAGTATTCTCCCGCCAAAATTCGCGGAAAACTACTTGATTTTTCCCGCTGAAATTCGCGTAGGATTAGTTTTATCTGAGTGATCAGCCCCCAAAGGACAAAGAACGATTCAGATCGATGACTATAAGCAGTCGCACATACGCGACGCTTAAAAAAAATAGTTATATTTTTTGGGGGGCAGTGTGATTCCTAGTTCTGTAATCTAACCACTTGGCCCCGACAGCCTCTCAGAAGGCTCCCTCTTGAACTTTTTAGACTTGCATCCTGTCTTAACACAATACCATTTAAAAACGACATTTGACCAATTTTTTTAAGACGCCTCTGGAAAACATAGTGGGAAAAGGAGAAATTGCTCATAATCCGCAATTTTTCCTTTTCCACCAATGTTTTCTTCCCCCACGGAAGATTATTTTCCAATTTCATCACATTTTGGGATGTTGTCTACAAACTCTTTGAATTTGGGACAGTCTAAAATTTGGCCTTTGGTCAAGGTTTTAGACAGTCTCAGAATGAATAACTTTTCATACACCGTTCAATAGTTGTTGCTTAAAACAAGATTGACTATATAATATGATTTTGTTAAAAAAGCTGATTTACAACAGTTCATCATTATGAGAGGAAAACGGACTGACCCTGACCTTGGACACAAATGTTGTTGAGATAACTCCATCCCTGATCACAGCTCTTGATCTGCCTAGTGAAGGACATGGTGTTTGTCAATAGAACAGGTGGACAAAGGTTTGAACCAGACTTCAACACACTGGAGAAGCACAGGCACTTCATTTGGCTGAATTCTGGCAGGCCCACCATTGCTCCAATACACTTTGATATTGTACTGTCTGAAACACTACTAAACTGTACCCCAGCAATCCTTGTCAAAGAAGCAGCTATTTTCAGTGTAACCTGGAAAATAGCAAGGTTTTGGAATCAGTTCATACATAAAATAGCTCTGCATTCAAAACATACTATTTTAATACACATAATACACATGAAATAAAAAAAAGAATTTGATGGGGCAAAAGGAAATAATCGCTTATGATCAACAGCATCAGCATCCCCATTTGTACTAATGATTTCTCCCCAGCTCCATCAAAAGCTCATCAGTAAATGTTGTCATTTGCTGCTGCATCAACATTTGCACACAGTAATTGTACAAAATTATCAAAGTCATGCATCAAACCGAGTTATAAAAATATCAGCCACAAGTTTTCTAAGCAATATTTCACTAAAATGAAACCCAGACAACATTTATAAAGCATCATGTAAAAAGGATTGATTGCTAGCGGCAAGTAAATGTTCTAATTGACAGTTGTTTAAATCTTATATATATAATGTGTTTTGCATTCTAAATTTCCTTGGTTCAATTCAAGGCTAAATTAAGTCCTTTCCAAACATGAAGGGTTTTCTTTAGTATCAAACTGACCTTTGATTTGTATTGTCTGCAAATATCTTTTATGGAGGGAATTTCTTGATATTCTTTTCAACACTGATCAAGCAAATCATGCAAATTACTTGATAAATCTTACAACTCTTTTTAGACCTTATTACCATTTATACACTTTGACCAAGCATGAATTTCTCATTTCTAACTCAAAGGTATCATACAAATTTGAAAACATTGGGATACATGAAGTTAATATTTGAAGTAAAATGCTTTGCATTTAACACATTGGCAAGGAGGCCAACACCATTAGGTCACACGATGGATGTATCAAAGATTCTCATAAAACACACCACACCACAAATTTGGGGTATTCCCCTCCCGAAAAATGTCCTAGCTTGTATTCTTGTCATTAAAATTGTTTTTAATCCATTACCAAACAATAACGACATTTAATCACTTTGTTTCAGACGACACTGGAAAACATTGTGGGAAAAGGAAAAATTTCTCGTAACCCGCAATTTTTCCTTTTCCCACATTATTTTTCCAATTGCATCACATTTTGACATGTCATCTGTAAACTCTTTCAAATTAGGACATTTGAAAATTTGTCCTTTGTTAAAGGGTTAAGTGATTTCTTCTAAAGAGTAAAACTCTGGTTCATATAAGATGGACAAGAGCCTAAATCTAGAGATTTTGGTACACCCATATGCATTTTGTTCATATAAGGTTGTACACCCTCGAATACTTACCGTATTTCCAGCAGCAGTCATCTCCAGGTTTGTATACCTGACATATGTCCCTTCGTCTGTACACTTTGTCTTGATATTCAGAAATGAGTTGATCTGGACCTCTTGGATACTTATGAGCTTTTTCATCCTGCTTTCATAAAGTTCTATACAGAATTGATCAGAATTGTCAACTTGAAAGGTTGATGTCCACAGCAAGTTGGTTTGTTGGACAGAAAGGTCTAAATCTGAAACAACAACTTCATTAACACTGTTAGTTCTGTTTGAACATCCAGCAAGAGAGGGTGTGGTTGTTGCTTGGGTTGTGGACGATGAGGTTCTTTCTGGTGATGTACTTGTAGTCTGTTCTCCAGAGATTGTTGTTGAAGATGGACTTGGAGTTGAGGTGGTTATTTCAGCAGTTGTAGATGATGTTGATTCTGAGGAAGAATCCGTTGTAGTTGAGATTGCATCACTTGTAGTTGAAACTTTATCACTTGTAGTGGAAATTGCTTCACTTGTAGTTGAAACTTTATCACTTGTAGTGGAAACTGTATCAATTGTAGTTGAAACTGTATCACTTGTAGTTGTAACTTTATCACTTGTAGTTGAAACTTTATCACTTGTAGTTGAAACTTTATCACTTGTAGTTGAAACTGTTTCACTTGTAGTGGAAACTGTATCAATTGTAGTTGAAACTGTATCACTTGTAGTTGTAACTTTATCACTTGTAGTTGTAACTTTATCACTTGTAGTGGAAACTGTATCACTTGTAGTTGAAACTGTTTCACTTGCTGAACTTGATGGTGATGGGTCTGTTGATGCAACAGAAGATGTTAATGCTGATGTTGATAATTCTGTTGTTGATGTAACTAATGATGCTGGTTGTGTTGATGATGTTGTTGTTGATGATGAAGAAGATAAAGGTGCTGGTGTGGTTGTAGAAGTGGTAGTTGATGTAGTAGTATCTAAAGACCCACATGAGCCACAGAACACACATTTACTGGAGCTGTTGTCAAACTCATATTGCACCTGACAAATCTCCTGTGTTACTGGAATGGTGAAATCACTGTCAGCGAACGAGAATGATATATTGGTACATTTTACATTCAACTGCTGAACCATAGCTTTGATCACATCCTTGAATGTTGATGTTATTGCCTCCTGAATAGCACTTCCACATTGTTGAACTTCATGAAATGGTGATGTATTATCATGTAAAAAGAAAGGAATTTTCACCTCAATCTGAAAGAAATAAAAAGCGAACAGTTATTGTCTAATTTTTCTTGTATAAATAAAATGCTTAAGCATAATGAGAAATTTAAACACAAATTAAGAATAGAACATTCTGCGATCAAAAAAAGTCCACCTCAACTTCATAAACAAGTATTGTGTTATGAATATCTTTCTCGCTTTTTTTATTTATCAACTGGTGTTTCCATTGAACTGTTTTAGTGAAAAAAGAATTCATCAGATGGGAAATTTTTTTTCAAGAGAGTATAACTCAGATGACATACAAAAGAAAATTACTGAAGAAATTCAACCATATCCATACAAATAGGAAATACATTGTATGCCTATATGTGACAAGTCATTTCTCCTTTTGTCATAGCTGTTTTTACGAAATATGATTATGCAAATGATCTTTTTAACCAATTACAATTGATGTATGCTATGGACACAGATTAGACTCATTAACAAAATCACATATGAAGGGAAAATATATATATATATTTGCCATTTACTATTTACCAAATGTTGCAGGATAAAAGCCTTAGCTAATGATTGCTATTGCTTTGTGAATTGAATTCTTTTTCACATTTGAAAAAAAGCTAAATGAATAAGTCAGCAATGCATTATGTACATAAAGACATTTTGTATCATAACATATGAAGTAAACCCAGTTTAACTTACCTTCTCATCCCCTATTTGTACTGATCCTGATGTATTCGTAAGTACTGGATTATTCAATCCAGGGCATTTCTCATCAAACCTCATAGTATTTACCATGTCATTTACGCCAACTCTTACACGTTCTCGGAGTCTAATTGAGCAAGTATTTGTGACTGGTGTAGTAGTTCTTAGGATGAAATCCACTTGCAGCATGAACACAGGTCCTGAAATAGTGTAAACAAATGGTTTACTCTTCACCAAATGCCAAATTTTCAGCTGTCCCAAATTGAAAGAGTTTGGATGTGACATTTCGAAATGTGACAAAATTGAAAAATAATCTTCTAATAGGACTGAAGACATGTTGGGAAAAGGAGAAATTGCTTGTTAAGAGCAAATTTTCCTTTTCCCACAAAGCCTTCCAAAGTTGTCTGCAACAACCTGGTTACATGACATTATTGTTTGGTAATTGATTAAAAACCGCACATGACCATTGGAAGAAGGTTTGCAATAGACTCCAAAATAACCAAATACTTTGTCATGTCTTTACCAGCTTTAAGTTAATGGAAATGTGTTAAAAAATATGAAAGTTGTCATTTAAATTAAGCTTGTATGATAAAAGGAATGATTGCACCATTTCTACTCATAAAATTTCTTTTTTTGAAACTGGTCCAAATCTAAAGCATCAGTAGACAAATGTAGAAAAGAAATTTGAATGAAGTTTATGTCATCAAAACAGTTAGTTCAAATACCAATTACACCGATATTTTCTTTAACAGTACAGTTAAATAATCTTTCGGAACCTCTGAGAAAATTCACACAATTTTTCTAATGTTTGAAAAAGATAAAATCATGTGACATAACAATGTCCCATCTCAGTAAAGGATTAGATCATCATTCTTTGACAATGATGATATGATTGTTCATGCAGTATACAGTGAACCCTCGTTAATCCGGACACCGATTATCCGGATGTCTCGCAATCCGAACAAAATTGTAAGGGAACGGAATTATTGGACCAGTTTATTGCAGACGACTTTTGAAAACATTGTGGGTAAAGGAGAAATTGCTCGTGACGAGCAATTTCTCCTTTTCCCACAATGTTTTCTGCCATATCAGAAGATTATCTTTGAATTTCATCACGTATATGTCTTCTGCAAACTCTTTCAATTTGGGACGGTCGACAATTTGGCGTTTGCTAAAGGGTTATAACTATACACCGCTCATACAGACCGTTTAAGTCTTAATGTGAATAAGAACATGCTCTGCTTCATTAGTCCGGATTATTCGGTAAACCGGACATTTTGTTGGGAACGGACGTGTTCGGATAAACGAGGGTTCACTGTATTGTTATAGCCTGACCATAAATACAGAAGCTTAGCATATAATGAAATAATGCAAAACAATAATTATCAAGAAAGACTAACTAGTAGAATGACAAAACGAAAGCCTGTATTATGGTCTCTATATTTTATTTTTTTCCTTATTTCAAATAACTTTGAAGCAGAACCATTTATATCAACTGTAAAAAGAAACTTCTACTTATGATAAAATTATTTTTCTCTTGTGAGAATAAATCTTATGTATAGATAAGCAGTTAGTCGATTTTTCATGAACGCACATCTGATTGCATTATAAATTAAAATTATAACAAAGCATCTGTATAAGGCCTCTTAGCTCTAACTAAGCAAAAAGCACATAAAAAATATAGACAAATGTAATACTTTAATGCATGTTTTAACCCTTATAGTACTGGGTAATTCTTAAAAAAGAAAGATTTTTGTTTCATCTGCTTTCCAAAACCTTAAATATCTGCTTAATTTTGATGGTGAAAGGTACTTAGAGTAGCAAACAGGTAAGATCTCAGGGGAGCCGCCAAGTAAATTGGCAGCTGGCCTGTGAGCTCACCCGTTTGCATAAGCATGAAGTTGGTTCCAGCACCATAAGATATCCTTAAGATATGTGATTACTTGCCATATTCTAGACTGGCTCTGACATATGGGCCACGTCTCGGGAAAAGGGGCACTCGGACATAGCAAACAGTGTAGCCCTAGACCAGCCGTCGCGTCAGTGACATGGCGGCTGGTCTGGGGTTACACTGTTTGCCATCTTAGAGGACATCAAGTTCTATCTTTAAATAAATACAAATGATAACTGTCGTGACTAGATGCTGGAATAATAGCGCTAAGAAAGAGCTGAGTCAGTGGTTTTTATTTAAGTCCAAGTGCCCCTTTTCGCTTGACGCGGCCCATATGATATTGAATTGTCTTTTGAATCCAAAACAGTTCAGCTGTCAAATACAAAAAGGGGACTTGTAATTTTGATTCAGGTTTCCGAACCACAAAAAGAAATCACACAGGAACTACAAATAATCTAAGCTAGCCCAAGTAAAGCATGTAAAAACAAATAAA
Source organism: Cerastoderma edule (assembly GCA_947846245.1). Lineage (NCBI taxonomy): Eukaryota > Metazoa > Mollusca > Bivalvia > Cardiida > Cardiidae > Cerastoderma > Cerastoderma edule. Next base: position 26,664,308 of record OX401406.1, on the reverse strand, counting down.
ACAAAATAATTCTTTTTTCCAAGGTCTGTTCCTGCTCACACCAACAAGCCAGATATGAATCAGCAACATTCATAGTTTACCATGTACCAATCTAATAAATATTAGGCCCACTTTGACAATACCATATAAAATGTAGTCATGATAACACAGCATATCACAAATATCAGGTAGCAAGACTATATCCAAATATTGAAAATAAACACAAAAGGCACTCCACTAAAACATATAGCAAATACTTTCTAGCATGTAGCACCATTACATACCAAATATATTCACCAAATAAAATCGACCACCACATAAAGGATTTTTTTCCATTTTCTTCCAAGCCGTCACCATTGTAATATATATATATACAACATACATAGTTTTCCCACTACCACTGCATCCCACATCAGGCAGCTATCAGGAAACTATACCTGTTTGAATGTGAATGTTGGTTGGAACACTGGTCTGATTATAGGTGCAGGTGTATGGAGAAGGTATAACAGGTGAGTTCACAGATGTCCCTACATAAGTGACTCCATCAGTCAGATAGCTGCTAGAATACCAAGAGCTTGATGTGAAGGTTGGTTGTAAATCAGACGACATGTGTTGATGGTATCCAGTTTGTTTGTGCAAATTCTGACCATCCTTTGCATGGGAGTCCTGTTGTATGGAAGCCATGAAGCTTGAAGATATAATGATATCTGAAGAAGCTGCACTATATCTTGTTTGTTCCTCTACTGCTGTTACAGAAGATGTAGATGTGTCCTTGTTTAAAGCTGATGTATCTGATACAAATACAGACATGTCCAGGGTACCAATGCTTTCAGATCCAAGCACAGCTTTATCATGGACATCATAACTTTTGTACAGTTCCATTGGGGAAACAACAGGGTTTTTCGCATCAACATCAGCTCCAGTTTTATTTGTGTCTTCAATAATGACATCTCCACTACTTGATAGAGGCTCAAGTCTGATACTTGTATGTATATGTTCAGAAACATCAAACTGTGGAAGTTTGATAACAGATTCCATCTGGATTCCATCCTTCTCTGACAACTTTGATTGTATCATACTTGTTTCTTGAGACAGTGATGATGATTGCATTGATGCTTGTAAAATACTAGTTTCTGATATCGCTGTTAAGGATTGCATTGATGGTTGTATAATATTGGTATCTTGAGAAAGTGTTGACGATTGCATTGATGGTTGTAAAATATTGGTATCTTGAGAAAGTGTTGACGATTGCATTGATGGTTGTAAAGTATAACTTCCGGAAGTCGCTGCCGAGGATTGCATTGATGGTTGAAAAATACTAGTTCCTGACGTAGCTGTTGTTGATTGCATTAATGGTTTTAAAGTACTAGTTTTTGAAGTACCTGATGAGAATTGCATTAATGGTTGTGAAATACTAGTTTCTGATGTCTCTGTTGCGGATTGCATTAACACTGTATCAAAACTGGTTCCCGGGTGCTTGACCAGTGAGGCTGTAGAGTCAAGTGAGGAATCGAACACTGACAATTGGACTGGAGCATTTGAGAGATCCAAAAGTTTCTGCTTCAAGGAATGTCCAACTGAACTCTCAATAACTGATGGTCTCAGTCTGGAAACATCAACAAACTCTGATATCACTTGTACAACATATTCATCAGTACTACTCCAATGATGGCTATCTTTATGAGTCTCTGTTGGTTTAATTGGTGTATCATTATCTATAAACATGGTGGTTGGTTCTGTAATTATTCCTGTCACACTCTCTACTCTGGATCGATCTATGACATTCATGCTACTAGTTTCCTTGATATCTGATGTGTAAGTAAGGTATTCATGCAATTCTGTAGTTGAGTTTAACTTTTCTGTGTTTGAAATGGTGTGTTTAAGTCCTGAATCCTCTTTAAGTAAAGATGATCTAATAGTTATTCCCTCACTAGAATCCAAGTTTGAAACCTTGGTGGTCTCTACAGAAGATATTGATAGGTTGGATGGTAATATTAATGCAGCTGATAAGACCTTAGAATCCTCTGTGGTATTGTCATGGGGAACATCTTGAGTTCCGATAGAACCAATTATTCTTCGTTTCTTCGAAGGCATCCATTCACTATGAGTTTGAAGTGACAGGCTATGTTGTTCTATCACTGAATAACTGCTGGATGAGAGCTCATATGTAGTAAAGTCAGAACTGCATTTCAGAGTACTTGCTGAAGGTCCTGTACTAGAACCTATCTCGGAAACTTGATGTTCACGGTTATCTACTTCACTCATCACTGAAGTCTGTTCAGGATTCAAGACAGTTTTGCTGGATGCAGAATCTGTCTTCATTATTTCAGTTGGTCTTAAATAACTTGTAGAAAGGGTCGACATAATCATTTTAGACATAACTGTGTCATCCTTCTGGAGGTTATCATTCTTCATTTTAGGCAACATTCTTCCATCATGGTTGGCATAGTTGTCTAATAACTCTGTAATGTTTGTTTGGGAAACACCTGTTACATGTGTTTCTGATCTACTATTTTCAAGTACAGGGTCTGCAACTTTGACAGATTCATTTGTGTGCTTTATGGGCCCATCCTCTGCCATAAAAGAGTCTTGTCGGAGAGTATCTAAAGTACCATACAAAACATTCAGAGAAATACATTATACTAAACAGTTTACACAATAGAGGTAAATGCAAATGTGTGCTTACCTTTTACAAAATAATAAACTTTGATCTTTCAACACATAAACAATTTCCAGACTTTAGTAGACTAATGAGAAAGTGTAAGACCTTCCTCAAGTTGGGTGGTCAATTAAAGACTTGAGTAAGTCATTAAAAATATAAAGCAAATACTATTTTTTATATTGCCCTTGGCCCTAAAAGTAATAAATTAAAAATGCCAAACAATAATTGTCTTTATGAGCAATTTCTACTTAAACATTAATATTTGCAAAATCTTTGTCTGGTGCACAATTGAATAATATGTTTTGTCAACCTTTCAAACTGAGAAATTCCTACATTACTAATGAACTACAATTTGCATACATTGAGGACCAGATTCATGCAGCATAATTAGGGGCCTGTTTTATCAACGATTTTAAGAGAGTTAATTGTTTTTAATTCAGATTTTCTCTCTTGGGTGCGTTCCATCAATATTCTCTTTTTACATTTGGGAGAAAAAATAAGAGGTCCTGAAGTGTACTTCGTTAACACTGTACAGATTATTGTACTATCACATATACAATGTTCATTTAAAACAGTGAGATATGTGACCATAATATTATGTACTTGATAATTTCTAAACGAGCTACAAATATGCAAAGTGAGGGCCTGAAGAAATGTCAAGTCATGGTAGTCATGTATCAAGCATGGTTGGTGTTACAAAGTAATTACACAAACCAAATTTTTTTTATTTGTTTTTTCTTAATTTTTTATGCAATGATATTTTGATTACTTTTAAATACAATACTTTAAATGATACAGTCAACCCTCATTAGTCCGGTCGTCATTAATCCGGATTATTTGCCATCCAGATAGGGAATGGTCCTTTCCTTTATTAATTGCACTGTTTAATCCGGAAAATCCGCATTCCGGCTCCAGACATTTTAAGTCGGGAACCAAGCCTATCTTCTAATAGTATATGCATACAACTAATCCGGAAACCAGCATAATGATTATCTTTTTTGTGGTTACTTACGTTAATTGACGATACCGTAATCCAAGGTTTAAACCTTTGTCAAATTCGCACGTAGGCTTGATCATAAAATGTCACCAAGTGAAGTGTAATGAAAGGTGTTGATTGTTTGTAAATCGGTCATTTAGTCAGTTAACTGGTCTAACCTCATTGTAATCATCGTCGCGTGCAGAAAGTTGAGTTTGTAAAAGGTGTTAACTTGCTGCATTTACAGCGATCAGGAGACAATGTCTGGCAATCATTTTCAACTATTACGTATTTTTTAATTCATAGTAATTATTATTTTTAATAACGGTGTATAGGTAACCATTTCACTGGAAACTCGCGGATAGTTTATTCCATATTATTCGTTAATACAGAAATTACTCCTGGAAACGAAAGTGTCCGGCTAAACGAGGCTTGACTGTATGTGGTATCAAATAAAGGATTAAATTATCAATAAAGCATTTCCGTAAAGTTAAAGTTATGCCGGTCTTTTCGGTAAATACAAGATAGCTTGGAGTGTTTTGATTTCATACAGTTTTCTTGCTCTTATATCGGATTGTTAAAATACACAAAGAAATCATGGTAAGTGAGATTTTAATCTCTTTTAGCTAAGCACACTTAAGACTTTTGATGAAAAAGGCCCTTGATTCTATATTACTCCTGGAGAAAGTAAAGGGAAATACTGATTAGATGCATAAGCATGCTGAAAATAATAGGATTTGATGCCAACTTAAAAAATGATTATCATGCCAATCAAGTTAGTTTTCTTCAAAAATAAGGATGAATTTTAAAATATGTCAAGAAATAATATCAACAAAATTCAGTCAACATGCATAATAAAACCTGTATAAATTGGTCACTTTTAAAATATCAATTTCATGATTAGGATAACAGACATTTAGAAAATAACATATAGAGATATAATCATAAATATATAGTGGCACACATGTGGCATGTGTGTGGTTTTAATCATATTGTTGAAACAATTTAGAAAGTCATTATAATCATTTTATAATAAGTCTTCTTGTTCAGATATACTTTACAATAAAAAGCAAAGTTAAACTGCCTTAAAGGTTCAAACCTAAGCCTTTCAACTCAACTTCTCAAAGCTGAGCTCTATTCAACTGCAGATCCACAACTCTATGCCAAGTCCAGAAAAAACATCATAGAAACCAAAAGTTTTATTAACTTGACAATTGAATTGAAGCTATTGTTTAAGAAACAATCTTGATTGTCAAGACTATAATTGCCCTCAAAATGCTTTAACAAGAAATAAAAGGAAAGGAAAAATGCAAGTTATGTGTATGCAATATATCAAAGTAAGCGAAGTAAGCAACATAATCAAACATAACATAATAACCTTTGTTATTAGACATAAAAGTAACTCACCTTGTTTGATATTCATACAAAATGTTACATCGTCCTGCTGAACCGGTACCCCGTTCTTACAAACAAGCTCTACCGGTTCAAGTATCTCTAGCTTGCTGGTTACAGTCTGTGTATAAAAATAGTGAACAAAATTACTCCCACACTAAATACAGCTAACTGTATACCAAAGAGGTGAACAACATCACTCACAAATCATATTATGTCAAGTCAAATGTTTGTGCAAGTATTAGAAAATGTCATTCATGAAATGAATATGGACATTTTTGTATGCAAACAGTGAACAATGCCACTTACAAATCAAAAACAAACAACTTTCCATGGAAAAAATAAACAAAAGGAAACAACTGCATATGGAAAAAGTGAACAAACTCACTGACAAGATATATATAGAGAGAATTAGATATATATATAGAGAGAATTAAAAAGGCCTACCCTTTCACAGACACTGTTGTTTGGTAGGTAGAGTACATCCCGTCTATCGAGGACTGAAAAACAGTCTTCTTCACCTCTCACAGGGGAGGGCAATAGTGTGTGGGCTGGATATATAGACACCTTCTTCTTTATGACAACCTGAAAGTTTACAATTCTTTCATATATAAAAATGATTACTTTCTTAACCCTTATAACAGGCTTCATGCTTATGCAAAAAGGTTAGATCCAGGCCAGACGCCAAGTAAATTGGTATCTGGCCTAAAGTAAATTGGTATCTGGCCTAAAGTAAATTGGTATCTGGCCTAAAGTAAATTGGCAGCAGGCCTGTGATCTAACCTGTTTGCTACTGTGAGTATCTTACCTCATCAAAATTAAGCAGATGCTTATAAGGTTGCGAACAGCAGACGACACAAAAATATCTATTTTTAGAAAATGACCCAGTATTCTTAGGGTTAACATTCAATATGCAGAAACTTACATATTAGGTAAAGAGTAAGTATCTTTTAAAGGAAAGGACGTAATTATTTTTCAAGATACAATACAACGGCCTATTTATTATCCACGAGAAAATTCCTATTCAATTTTTCATACATTTGTACTTATTAACATCTGTTCATGCTCTCAATTAGGACTAGTTACAACCAATTATTTGAGGGGGGTAAAGACTGATTGAGATACGAATTTCATGGTTCTAATCAACTATAAATACCTTATGAGTGGTCTTGTTAGTGGTATTCAGTGTGATGTCCTTGTGTGTTATTACAGATCCAGCATCTGACGGCCACGCACATTTTGAATAGGGAATCAGCCGTTTGATTGTCCCATCAAGCCTGCCCTGAAGCTCCTGGCTATAGTGTATGGAACAGTTTTGTTTAATCTTGTCCAGGGCCTCCGACGAATACACGGTAAACGAGACATCAAACTCCAAGTGTGGGAGGCTGGTACTCGCAACATCATCAGGGAACGGCTCAGGAATATAACAAAGCAACGGAGATGTGTCTGTAAAGACAGAATAACGATACCACTTAATGAATAATAAAATATGGATGTGAATATCAAAAGATTGATTAAACCCCATTATATTACATTTTTGTCAAGGGTTCATACAGTTTTAATGAAAATATTTATATCTCATAATTCTCAAGCAGAAATATTTCCAAATGCAAATTATGTAAATGCCTAGCCTTGTTTTTTCCCACTGCATGTAGAACGAGTCCATGTATTGTGATCGGCTTGCTATTGAGCATTTACACAAAATATGTCTTAACGTTATGTTTTGACATTCTGAGACAATAAGTAGTACATAATTTAATCAACAGTTTATTTTGCTTATGAGAAAGATTCCCCTTGTGAACATTACTCGCATATAGGGAAATTGGTCAATACCTGATAATTGGTACCCAGCATTGCATTTGAATGACTCCACAGCTCCATCACCATACCATGTGCTATTTGATGTTAGGGAACCAGCTAGAGGAGGCTGCAGCCATGGACAGGTTTGAGCTGAAAAGCAATAAGTTGTTAAAATTAAAGTGGTTCCCTACTTTTTTTTCATAAATATACAGATGGTAACTCACTATTAAATAGCAGATCGAGGAAGAGAGAAACAATTGTAACAGAAAAAAAAGATTGCTTGAAATGAATAATCTCTTCTTTATTCAAAACAGTATATTCTTAGTAACATAAAATAAATGTTGATTTTTTACAGTTCATATAGGTTGTCTATTTACTGGATATGCAGAATACCATTGAACTAAAAATAATTACTTGATAAAATTAATTGAAAAATGAATTTGCTCTTGGAGAATAAAAGCTACTGAAATACAATAGGTTTAATTAACTATTTTAGAAGAATTGCTTTTAGGCCTAGAATATTATAGTAATGACAGTTTTGCAGCAAAGAAACATCTGCAATTAGCAGAATTTGGATATACAGTAAATATATTACAAATAGAGGTTTAATAATGAACATGCTTCCTTACCAACACATATTATCTCATCTGTACTCCAGAGTCCAGAGAATAAACATTTTCTGTATGACACATCCTTCAGTTTGTAGCCATGGTTACATGAATATATGGCAATATTCTTAAACCTGGTGGAAGGATAGGACACATTGCCATTTCTTACAGATGGAGGGGTATGACAGTCTACAGCTAGAAATAGAAGTTGTTTTTTGTTTACTTCAAAATGGCTCAAACAAATTTCCTTTATTGAATAACCTATAAGTCCATTTATTCTACTTATTACAGATCTTGCGAAAAACTGTTGAAGAAGGACATCAGTTTTGTCTTTTGATATAGCCTTGAAAACTATCTTAGTAATAGCAGTGACATTGCAACTATGCCAACTTCCTGAAAACCTGAAAACAACTGGACAAAATGCCCAAGACCAATTTCTAGAAATAACCCTTTGGATGATGAGCAATTCTCTATATAACAAATTCTTCCATATAAGACCTTTGACCAGTCAATGTTGAGAGCAAAAGCAGACAACAGAATATTACAAGAAACAAAGAAATGTTTCTAAAATCTTCTGCAGCAGATGTAGCGATATGGATTGAGATCTCAGTGAGATATGGATTGAGATCTCAGTGAGATATGGATTGAGATCTCAGTGAGATATGGATTGAGATCTCAATGAGATATGGATTAAGTTATTTAACAATAAATACATACGCTCACAAACTGGTTGTTTGCCAGTCCAGACCAATGTAACATCCCCTTGATAATCAACCATTGCATGACAGAACCTTGATCTGTTACCATGGAGACTGTAACCTTGGTGACAAGTGTAGTTGGCAAAGCTACCTGCCTCTCTGTTGGATGTAAAGACAATGTCACCCTTCTCAAGGTCATCTAAATGATCACACTGTCTAACTGTGAAAAGTCAAAAATTGTTTCTGATTTTGAATAAGATAATTAACACTTTCGTTGCCAGGAACTCTGCAATCATACATATGTGCAATGTATTGCCAGGCACTTTTTAACAGTTAACATGTTGTCCACCCTTCGCATTTACACAATAAGCTTCCTGAATTATATTACCTGAGATCAAATCATGATTGTGTTTTCATAAGCCCATTGCATAAGTGCTAATTTTATAAAGGAATTTTGAAGATAAAACCTGCCTGGACAAGTTTGTCTCAGGTTTACCGCTAGTTACCGCTAGATTATATTTTTGACACAACATTAATTGTTATGGGGCTTTCCTATGACAGCTGTCACCATCATACTGACCTTTTATAAGCACATATCTAGGGGATGGAACTGGCCATCACGTAGGCAGTGAAGCGATGAAAAGAAAATTCTTTATTTTTCTATAATGAAAGATATATGAGGACTTGCATGAAATTATTGCTTTAAGTTAAGACTATTCACAAACCAGGAGTTACAACTCTACATCCATTCAAACAGGAAATTAAACTTTGGCAAAACACTTTTACAATTAACATTTTCAATCAGAAAACCTTGTTGCAATAGGATGTCTGGAAACTTACAACAATATACCAAACATACTAATTGTTTTCATTCTAGGTCATTAAACTATGACTTGGACAAACATGTCTATAATTGAAATTAGTTTATATATCACAGCTTTCAATTTTTTATATGGCTCTGTGAACATTTGATATTGTTGCTATGAATCTTGATTAATTGATAAAGATTGCAATTTTGCAATGTTTATAACAAGTTCAGGGTTGTCATTAATTTTTGGAGTAGGAGGCCAACTTTTGATTTGAGGAGGTCAATGAAGCAAACACCCAACAAAAATTAGGTGTTACTTATGACCTACTATCTGTTTAAAGTTATTAGAGCTGACCAAAAAGTCATTTGAAACGGTCAAATTCGCTGGCAGCAGATACTTATTGACAACCATGCAACACATTTATTATACCTACCTATACATTTGTCGACATCAGCTGACCAGGTTCCGTCTTGTTTACAGGTAACCAGTGGTGGACCATCAGGAAATGCACCATGTGGACATACAATGTGAAGACTGGTGGGGTAGAGGTAACTTCCATCAGGAAGGGGTGTGGTCGTATATATCAACCGCTCACTTCTTTCTATAGACTGGTTCTCACACACCACTGTAGCAGGGAAAATGGGTTAAACATGGAGGACAGTGGTCAAGGGGTAGAGCATGGGCTTCTGGACACAAGGTCGTGGGTTCGAATCCCATGAAAACCGGGATTTGCCTTGCAAACTTTCATTAATCCACATTCGGCGCAAGTACTGGTTATGTATCTAGGAAGCAGAATCGAGAGTGATTTATCTAAGTTGTAAGAACTTGTTTCACAATCAATGTAAAATAAATAAGTTCAAAATAACTTTTCAAAAATAAGAAAAAATCAAACAAAGTATTTGACGTCAGCTGTTGTCATCAATTTTGGCCTATTTAAGTCTGTTATGAAAAAAGCAAATCAAGAGGCTAGATCATACAAGATGGTACCCACCATAACATGACTGACCAGGTACCAGTAATCTTCCATTGATCAGCTGAGTCTGGTTCCCTGTGTAGAGTCTAGAGACACCACTGCAAGTACACTGGTACCCTCCCTCTGTATTTACACAGGCCTGTTCACAGTTCCCATTATTTACAGAACACTCGTCGATATCTGAAATACGAAATTTGTTTTCAATGGCATTTTGATATTTTAGAAAAACATATATCACAGCATTTTTCTTTCAGGGTCTTCTCGAGGATTCTTTTCAAGTGCTGGGGTGTTTGCGGAGGGGGTGCCAGATGGATATCTGTTGATTTAATTATACATATTCAGGGTTCAATGCAAGACTATAGTAAGTGCTTCATGTTTATGAAGCACTTACTATAGGCTTGCATTGAACCCTATATATGTATCCTTAACTTTTATGGTGAACCTTTAGGAATATTCTTTGAACAAAGACCAACTATATTTTTGTTAAACCAAATAAACTGTAACAAACAATGTAACAAGCAAGTTGACCGGCTGTGGAACAAATCTAAAGCACTGTTGGCAAATTCTATAAGCATATTGGTATCAACTCAGGCACCGCAATAGTGCTAATTTTGGAATGCAGGCACAGCGGCCGCACAGCACTTGAAATACCTTACGAATGAGTTGTGAGTTGTTCAAGAAATGTTGAGCTGATGTGTCTTTCCCACAAAAGCAGTTTTAAAAATCATTCAACGTGAAGTAATGGGATAAAGCCTCATTAATCTATTCCAGGTCTAACAAGCTACTTACCTTCACAAAGAGGATCTTCTATGTCGGTATGTTGGTACCCTTCTGTGCACTCACACCAGAAACCACCCCCAATATTGTGACATGTGTGCTGGGAACCACAAGTCTTGTCTGATTGGCATTCATCTATATCTGAAAAGAAAATAAGATTGAATTTGAAGATTTAGTTACATATCAAACAGTGTATCCTAGTATGTGATAAAAGCAACAGAAATCCTTATCTAATTACTTATTTCAAGATGTGCTGGCTGAGTGTCATTGATTTGTATGGTGTTTGACGCCATATCAACAATTTTTCAGTTATGTAATATTTTTCCTTGATCCACAAGTACTAGGCTTGGGCTATGAGGTGACTTGCCAAAGGTCACTCCTAAAATCCAGAGGTGTAGGTGGAGCTAGAAGCCAAAATAAGATTGTTTGGAAAGAGAACACATTTCTCAAACAATCATTCTTTTTCTATATATTTTCAAACGCTTTGGCAAAATCCAAATTTTCGCCTGTCCCAAATTTAAAGAGCTTGCAAACCACATTTCAAAATGTGACGAAAAAGAAAAATAAGGTAAGAAACATTGTGGAAAAAGGAGAAATTGCTCCTTAAGAGCATTTTTTCCTTTTCCTATGATTTTTTCAAGAGTTGTTTGCAACAAACTGGTCAATTATTGCTATTGTTTGGTAATGGGTTAAAAGAACAAGTTTGAAATGCAACCACATGAGAATGTTAAGTATAGGGTTAAATGCTGGTTACCTGCACATTGTGGTATCTGTTGATCATATTGGCCAGACTCCATGCATGTAATAGAGTCTAATCCTGCTGGATACAGTTGGTACCCATCTTTACAGGTGATATGAATGGTCTCCCCCACCATGATGGGCCCAGTCTGATTGATAGAGCCATGAATGACCTTCACCTCTACACACAGTGTGGCTAAAATATGAATGAGTAAAATGCATTAACGACTCAATAATTCTTGTGACTACATTTACTGCATATTATCTTCAAGTTACTTTGTAAACTTTCAATTTTCCCTTTTTGCTTCATATCGGTTGCTTTTTAAGCACAAGCAGACCTTAGAAGCAATTGGGATGACAGTTGGCATTGCTCATTTTGACCAATTTTCTTCTTTGCCACAATAGATTCTTCACAAAGTTGAAAAGTATCATTTTTCTTTCAAACGCTTTCAGAATTGGATTTGTACTTATTTTCAATTTTGACTACATGATTATGAATGATTCAAAACTAGTTAAGCCTTTGCAAAACAATAATCAAATGTGAGTCAAAGCTTGTTAACCAAATCAATTGCCTAAATTTTACTCATCATACTGGGTAAAAAGAATATATAAAAAAATGTCAGATTAAAATTCAAGTCACTGTGGTTAATGAAAAGTTGTTCCTCTTTATGATGGAATTCATATCACGATAATATGAGACCTACATGTTCCAATGCCAATGCTTTATTTCAGATCCATTTTTCATAAACAAGAATACAAACCTTTCCTTTTGAAAAAATAATACTTTCAAATAAGATAATCAAATAGTACTAATTTACAAAATGGGTGGGTCCTTTTTATGAAAAACCAACTGTGCAGAACATCAGGTAAGAATTCATTGAAATCAAGCATGCAGTAAATCAAAGAAATGTTCACCTTAAATAAGTAGACCAAAGAAATGTTAAACACAAATTAGTATTGAAGTAAATAGCTTACAATACTTACAATTGATTGGAACACAGATTGGCTCTGGTCTGGACCAATGACCACCGTGGAGACACTCGGAGGTCATGTGACCTTTAATTCTGTAACCACTGTGACATTTAAAGTTTGCCCGAGCATGGATACGGTACAGATATGGTGAATGTATTATCCCATTTGGAACTGCTTTCAGCTTGGGACATTCCATGGCTAGTGGACAATAAATGTAAAAGGATCATCAGATTTGCTAAGCGATTACAAGATCTTGCTTTTAAAGGTACAATCTATTTAGTGTGGAGTTTTCGACTCATCAAAAATTTGAATCATCAACAAAATACATTTAAAGTGACTGAATAATGACAATTTCTAAATGAAGATTGGTAGAAAATATTTTGACAAATGGAGGAAATATTCAATGAGATAAATTTCCCTATCACAGAGGTTTCTTAACCCTAAGAACGCTTGTTACTTTTCATATTTTTCACAGGCAAGCTGCCAATTTATTTGGCTGCTCGCCTAGATTTAACCTGTTAGCATAAACATGAAGTTGGTTCCAACACCATAAGGGTAAAACCTTCTGCTGCCTGGGGCTTGAAATATGTGCCAATATAAGGAAAGCAACATAGCTGTCCTACATTTGCCGCTTGCCCAGATTATAGCAACACAAATATCTACAACAAACATAAAAAAATTGTATCCTTTATTATATTGTAAAGCATTATATTGTAAAGCAACACAACAGTGACAAAAGAAATAACTTAAATTAACACAACACACAATAGCCACAAAAGGAGATAATGCCAAACATGAGTATTTCTTTTTTTTTTATCACAGTTGCCTCTAAAATTCATTCCTGCAGCAAATAAAATAGACACTTAAGTTATGAAATGATTTCAGACAAGGACTAACCAACAAATCAGTGCAAGTACTGGTTTTGGTATTAAGGAAGCAGTCATCGAGAGTGGCTTTGAACAAGCTTTAAGCTTCCTTCACAATCCATATAAAACAATAAGCTAAGGTAAGGTAAGACAAGAATGAAATAAAAGGCTTGTATACTTACGACTACAAGAAGGTATTCCTATCCAGCCTTGATCTAGACATGTGACCTTGTATACTATGTCTGTATCCCCGTGACCAGGGTTACATCTATAGTACCCCACTCCATCATAGTTACGGCTGGTCACATTTAACAGAACACCATTCAATAATGGAAGTGGGACTCCACAGTTAATCACTGGAAGTAAAAGAAAAGGAACATTTCTGAGAAACATTTTTGCCATTAAGTATGGTTATATAGCATGGGTGAAAGTGTTCAGGATTGTTCCTAATTTTTAGGATTTGGAGACTTTTTGTCCACATATAACATATCAAGGGTTCAATGCAAGACTATAGTAAGCGCTTGATAAACATGAAGCACTTACTATATAGTATTGCATTGAACCCTCGATATAGCAAACATGCCTTTTCAGGATAAAGATCTTGAGATTTCAGGTTTTATTGAAATTCTTCCACTTTCACCGATGATATAGTGATATGTTTCTTAAATATACTCATTGATCTTAAAAGGTATGTAGCAAATAATTTCTGAAACAATTCTGAGGAAAAATGTATTCATTTGAGCAATTTCCAATTTTTTCCAGCGATTAATCCAAATTCCACTTGTTGAATATCAGTAATATTTAACACATTATATGTTGTTAGCCCTAAAAGTGCTGGAACCAACTTTATACTTATGCAAACAGGCTAGACCCAGGGCAGCTGCCAAGTAAATTGGCAGCTGGCCTATTAAGCAGATATCTAAAGTTTTGTAAAGCGGACGACACAAAAATCTATTTTTAGAAAACTACCCAGCATTCTAAAGGTTAATAAGTAAAGTTATCCTTACATTTACACACAGGTACTGTGGAGTTCCATATTCCAGCTTTATCACAGAATCGCTTGTTGGTACCCTCAAGCCGGTACCCTTTATCACAGCTATAAGTAATATAGGACTGATACCCAGCTCGAGATGATGTGACTGATAAGTTCTCTGGTAATGGTGTATCGTCGTGGCAATCTTAAAAAGATTTTTAGAAAAGTGATCAGGTCATCGTTGAAGACATGTAAATTATATCAATTTGATTGGTTAACCCTTTACCAAACCCCAAATTTTGGACTGTCCCAAATTGAAAGAGTTTGCCAATGACATTTCAAAATGTGATGAAATTGAAAAATAATCTTCTTATAGGGCAGTTTCTCCTTTTCCCACAATGTTTTCCAGAGTTGTCTGCAAACAAAGTGGTTAAATGTTGTAAGTGTTTGGTAATGGGTTAATTGATTGGGGGTTTACATTGCAACATTACAAAGTCACTGCTTCCCTGTACGCAATTTGTGATTAGTCAAAGTTAGAGACATCAGCTTCTTTATCTTTCCTGTACAGTTATGAGCAGGGTTGCGAAGCTGTCAATAATCTAGTCTGTGTTTCTTCAGAAAACGATGTTGTTATTTTTATGGTTGAAGACAATCTATCTTAAAAAGTTAAAATCCCTGAGTCTCTTTAAAGTATGAAAATAAAAAATGCATCTTTTGCTTCTTGGATGAAACCCTTGTGAAAACGGATAAATTGCTCAATCTTAGAAATCTATTATTTTTTTTTTATACAGTAATTTCTTACAGCCTTCTGCAACAGATATGTAAAAGTGAGGTATTAACAGATGCACTTTATACTGTATAATGCATAAAATTATATTGGGATTTCATTGAAGATTGTTTCAAGCACCTGTGCCCTGCAGTTGTTTTATAAATCATATGCCAAAGCACATTACACACAAGTTTATATAAAGAAAGGATTAAGGTTTATAAGTAGATATAACTGAACATACCAAAAGAAAAAGAAGCTGACCAACCAGCCTTATTGACTAAGTTGTCAGTTTGGAAATGTACAATGAAATGACCAATGGGTGATCTCAGTGACTCCAACATCGAGTGTGAACCGCTTATATTCAGTAGTAAAGTTTCTGAGGAGATTGTTGTGGCATTATAAATCTGAAAAAGAGAGACATAATTATTCAACATAACACATATCTTTGTTTATACATATATATTCTTTCTAACAACCACTAGTTGATAGAAACAATTCATCACATTTCTTAACTAAGTTTAAACATATTTACACGTATTTTACATCAATCATGAAACAATTTCTTACAAATAAGATTAACTACTCTTGATCCTGCTCCCTGGATACATAACCACCATATGTGCTGAATTTAGATTAATGAAAGTCTATATCCTGCTTACTTGTCTAGATAGAAAGCAGTTGCAGACTACATGCATAAACTATTGAAAAATAACATTGTTAAGGAGATATTGATAAAAACAACATTTCATTATGAGCTATTTCTCCTTTTCCCACAAATGTTTTCTGCCCTTGTAGAAGATTGTTCTTCAATTCCATCACATTTTGAAATGTTGTCTGCAAACTCTTTCAATTTGGGACAGTCGAAAATTTGGCGCTTGGTAAGGGTTGATGAACAACTGCAAGGTTGACTCTCAATTCTCTTACCCAGAATGCAGATGTCTACCAAATGACCATTTAGCAAAGACATAAGAAAGTAAAATCAAACAGTTGCTTACCTGTACAAAATCGTAGGATGTTTCCGTATGAAAAAAGTTGAATGTGAGCGTTGATGGTCGATTGTTGATATCTTGTAGTGTCCAGCTACACTGAAGGTTATTTGGGTAACGATTCCCTGCATGGAACCCAGGGGAAGATATTCTCCCAAAACCTCCGGATATCGTAACATCACAACCTGAAGAATAACAAAAAGATTGAACTGGCTTCAATCATATCTTTTCCATATAGGTAGCACTTTGGTTTTAACTCAGTAATTACTCACTTTGGTGAGCTTTGGATTAATATGTTTAATTCTTAGCAAAAGACTACAGAAACCATTGACAAAAGTTGAGATTGTATAATCTTTGGATATTCAAAATGAATGAATGAATGGTGTTTTAAGGTACATGGACAACTAAGGTTATTTATAGTGCATTTTGATGATGTGAATAAACTTAAATTAAATTATTTACAAATATTTATGAATATTGAAAATTTGTAATGAGTTAACATCAGTAAAGAGATAATTGGTAATGAATGTATGACATTTAGAAAAAGGTTTGTAATGAGTTAATGATATTGACATATTAATATTTTAAATGAGTAAAGAATCACAATTTGTCCACTTAGTACCTGCATGTATTGACCTTTGTACAGCATGGAAGTAAGGTATTTATTTACCACTATGATATGAAATATTAAAGCCGGTTCCACTGCCTTTAAGGTCTGTGTGCAAATGTAAATAGAAATGTCGTCCGCTGGATACCAGGACGTCATTCTGTACCCGCCCAGAGTAACGGTGTATTAGAGTACTCTCCCTTGATGCCCCATCTCTTATTTCCAGCCAATCAGCAGGCAATAAATCAACATCAATCACCTTAAAATAAAGATTTAATTTGTTCAAAATTATAAAGTTAACTTTTGAAAACTAGTTCTTTCAACTTCTGTCCATCATTCGACTCTGCTTTCAGGTAACAAAACTTGGGCCATAGCTTGATATAAAACTTATTGCAGAATCAATCTGCTTTAAAAAAAAAATAAGAAAAACAATTATGTCACTGAGAAATCTTAAATGAAAGCAATGAAAAGCACCCAAAAGCTATAAGGTATTATAAAAGTTGCTTTTTGATCACTTGTTGAATCTAAACTGTTATGATAAAAGGAAAATTCAGAGTCAATGGTGATTTCATTTTTGTCACATTATTTTGTAAGTTTTAAGCATAGGTGTATGAAGACTCTAAATCAATTAAACATCTTAGTCCATTAAAACTTATTTTGAAGCTGATTTTGCAGAGGTTTCTACCCAATATCATCTATATCAATATCTAAAGTTCTGGAATCGACTTCATGCTTTCGCAAGCAGGTTAGATCTAGGCCAGTCATCAAGTAAATTGGCGACTGACCTGTGATCTAACCTGTTTGCTACTCTGAGTATATTTCCTCATCCTCATTGGATAGGAGACGTGACACAAAAATTTATTTTTAGAAAATTCCCCAGTAATCTCAGGACTAGAGATCTTAGGACTAGAGAAAATATATCTTAAATGCTATGACTGGTCTTGCTAGTACAATGGATTTAACCCATTAGCAAACAATTACAACATTTTACCAATCTGTTGCAGAAGACTCTGGAAAACATTTTGCAAAAGGGAGAAATTGCACCAAAATTTCAGCACAATATGAAACGTCGTCTGCAAACTCTTTCAATTTGGGACAGTAAAAATTTGGTGTTTGGTAAAGGGTTAAAGGTACCTATCTATTTTAATTCCTATCTGGAATGGATGAAAGATAACCCATATTGCACTTATAGTTCCCCTATACCTTGAGTGTGACATGTTCCTCACGGACAGCTCTGATGATCCAACTGCACTGCAAATTGTCGGAGTAGTACTCTGGGTAACCAGGGGAGGTAACCCATTTGATCTCATTGTCAGCCTCCAGGGTCTCCAAGGAAGAGTCACAAAGGGAGAGAACTGGAAAAGATAATTAATTCATTCATTATGTTAGTCATAGTTATAGTAAGTTACTACCACAGGTCCCATATGGGTCCTTTTCATCAGTGCTGTAACAACATTTTTCAGTTTTGTAATCGCTTTCCTGGATGCACGATAACTAAGGCTAGGGCTCTGAAGTGACTTGCCAAAGGCCATTCCCACAAAACAAGAGGTCTCATTGGGGCTCAAACTTGGGACCCCCAAGTTTTGAGTCCACCACCTGAACCAATGAGCCATGCAGAACCAATTTAGATTGTTAGTTTATAAAAAAAATCGGACATAGAATGTGACTTCATTCTCAGATCATGTCTAAATTTTTGAGGATGCCAATTAAATTCAAGGTGTAAAGATCTTTAAACTCATAATCAAATTATTGCAGACAATAATGATTATTGATTGTCTTAAATTTATATGTATGGATGTGTGTTTATGTTTTAAGATGATTTACAAGTAACAATCCAACAGAGGTGTAGTGGTAGAGCATCAGCCTCTTGTACCGAGGGTCATGGGTTTGATTCCCTTTAGCGGCAAGGTGAAATTGCCAGGACTAACCCATAAATTTGGATGAGAGTACCCGTTTAGTGTCCAGAAAATAGTAATCTAGAGTGAACTGAATACATGTATTTAGCTTCAAGCTTCCATCGTATTTAATGTAAAAACAATATGATTAAACTATGAAACACTGAAAGAGGGCAATGCTGTAAAGGGTTACAGATGGGAAGACTACCATACACTCTTTACCTTCAAATATATAACTTAACTCTTTACCAAATGCCAAATTCTCAACTGTCCCAAATAGAAAGAGTTTGCAGACAACATTTCAAAATGAGATGAAATTGGAAAATAATGTTCTGATAGGGAAGAAAACATTGTGGAAAAAAGGAGAAATTGCTTGTCAGAACAATTTCTTCCTTTCCCACAATATTTTCTAGAGTCTAATGCAACAAAGTGGTAAAGTGTTGTTATATTTGGTAATGTGAATAAGGACAAATGGAAATATGTTCCACAGCACACTACCATGTGTGAAGGAACGTACACTTGATTTTAAACAATGGCATTTGATAATTGATTGATGGACTCAATCATATTTGATTTAGAGTGGGACAGACATTAAATACACCATTGCTCCTTATTGAATATTAATGGATGAAACTTAAAATGAGTTTGCTAGAAATCTATTCCATAAACCAGAAAATCTATCGAATGAAATTGGAAGTGTAGTGATAGGTTTTCTGAATACAAATCATTGATTTAAAACATGAAATTGCTTCTGTCCAACAATGTGTCATTTTGCTCAAATATTGTCCTGTTTATTTAAGCGCTTTCAAGTCTTCAGGAAGATGAGTTCATGTAAATATCACATAAAGCTGAGATAATTATTTTAATATATTCAAAAGGCTGGGCGTGAAGACAAAATATGTCAATCTCACATCCCACTTGTCACCAATCTAGTTGACAGAATCAAAACAAATGCAAATGTCAAATCCACATGTTGTAATTAGAAAATAGTAGGTTTCGCTTATTTCATTTCTGACTATTTGAGCTATTTCAAAAAATTCTTATTGATTTTATTTGCTTTTAAAGCTACTCTTTTTTTATTCACCAATTACAAAACAATAACGACATTTGACCAGTTTGTTGCAGACGACTCTGGAAACATTATGGGAAAAGGAAAGATTGCTCTAAATGAGCAATTTCTCCTTTTTCCACAATGGTGTCTGCCCTATCAAATTATTAATTTCATCACATTTTGAAATGTCCTCTGCAAACTGTTTGAATCTGGGACAGTCAAGAATTTGGTGTTTGGTAAAGAGTTTATTGCTTTTCAAGCTAGTCTTTTTTCATTCAACATATTTCTGTTCTCATTTATTGAAATGATAATATTTTGTCATCTGCAATTACCTTCATGCTGATGAGTCCAACTTAATCAAACCAATGAAATATTTTGAAATGGAGTCTTCAGAGCTGGGAATCACGTGATCAGAAATGTTGGAGACCGTGGAAAAAAAAAGGCGACTTTCATCGATTTGACTTCTTCGAACCAGTAAGTATCCTATCATATAGTGATTTTGTGCACAAAATGTAGCGCAAAGTACCCACCTAATGATCCAATTTTCTCCGCCGCTTGGTGTAATGGTGTCAGATAAAGGGTTTCTTCAAATATTTGGAAACAGTGTTCGAACCTCATCGTTCGTGGAACCTCACTGTTCTTGGAACATAATCCAACTGCGATCAGTGAGGTTTGAACACTGTTTCCGAGTGTTTGGAGAAACCCTTTATTTGGCAACATAAAACCAAGCGGCGGAACAAATAGGATTGTTAGGCGGGTACTTTGTCATAGATGGTGGATTTATTGTCCCATCTGCTTTAGAAGACTTAGAAACAACTTTGACAAAGAGACAAATCATTGCTCTCTCATTACTTTCTGTTGTCCCTTTATACACAATCTTTAAAGATTTTTTTCTAAATAACATACTTATTTGTTAAATTGATTTCATCATGATTTTAATACATCTATGGCATACTTAAGGTTTCTCTATTGGTCACAATATTTTCTTCCATATGTTATGAAGAAAATTTATCATACATACCTCATAACATTCATCTTAAAAGGTTCAGTGCAAGATTACAGTAAGTGCTTCACAAACATTAAGCACTTACTATAGTCTAGCATTGAACCCTCATACTGTTGCTTTTGATTTGGACCATCACATTATCCCACATGAGGGTTTAGGATAAAGTACCAAAGTTGACTGTAATTCAAGACAGAAAGGAGAGGCTCCCAAATAGCTCTGTCTGCACTCAATAAAGTTTGAATCAGTTCCCCACTATGCGCTACCCTGTATGGGTTACATTTCTATTTATTGCTTTAACCCATTACCAAACATCAACAACAGTTGACTGGCTCTAAATGAGCAATTTCTCCTTTGCCCACAATGTTTGTTGCCCTATCAGAATATTATTTATCAATGTCATCACATTCTGAAATGTCGTCTGCAAACTCATTCATTTGGGATAGTCAAAAATTTGTTGTTTGGTAAAGAGTTAATCTGCTATTGCTTTCAATTTGGCCCATGACATCATCCCACATGAGGGACCAGGAAAAAGTACCATAGTTGACTATAATTCAAAACAGAAAGAAGAGACTCCCAAATAGCTCTGTCTGCACTCGATTTACATGTACTTTGTCTCAGTTCCCCACTATGCCCTACCCTGTATGGGTTACATTTCTATTAATTGCTTTAACCCATTACCAAACAATAATGACATTTGACCAGTTTGTTGCAGAACACTCTAGAAAACATTGAGGGGGAAGGAAGAAATTGCTTGTGGCGAGCAATTTCTTCCTTTCCAACAATGTTTTCTGTCCTATCAGAAGATTATTTTTCAATTCCATCACTTTTTGAAATGTCGTCTGCAAACTTTTTGAATTTGGAACAGTTGAAAAATTTGGCTTTTGGGGAAAGGGTTAAAGTGATTTTGATAAACTTTTCACATCTCTGATCAATGTTGTTAATATCAAGCAGCTGGCAGTAACTTTAATACATGCTAAAGTACTTAGGGAAAAACCTGCTATGGAACATGAATTCATACACTGACTGTCATGATATAATTGAAAAAGTGTTGAAAGGAGCATAAACACAAAACATCAGCAGCTCAGAATGAAAAGGGAAACAATATCTTTTATTAACACTTATATTGCTGGAACTGACACCATGCTTATGCAAACAGGTTAGATCCAGGCCAGCCACAAAGTAAATTGCCGGCTGGCCTGTGATCTAACCTGTTTAATTGCTACTCTGAATTTCTTTCCTCAACAAAATGAAACAGATACTAAAGGTTTGGGAAAGCAGACGATACAAAAATCTGTTTCAATAAAATTATAAAGCATTCTAAGGGTTTAATCATCTGCAGAAGTGAATGTTCATGAAGAAATAAGCTAATTATGTTCAAAAACAGAACCAGCTTCTGTTGTAATTAAATATGAGCTCCACCCACAAATAATGAAGTGTTGTATTACACAGCACTTCACTTTATCCCCTCGGAGATAAGTTAGAAACCAGGGTGACAATTTAAAATGCAGGAATTATATAAACATTGGCCTTTTTTAATTAGAAAAGGTCTGTTCATACCGAAGGTTCAGCGCAATACTATAGTAAGTGCTTCACGTTTGTGAAGCACTTGCTATAGTCTTGCGTTGAACCCTCGATACTTCCTTTTAATAATATCAACTTATTCAATCACATGGAGTAAGTGGAAGGAGCAAAATTAAAGCAATAGCATACAATATGACAGTCATATTGTGTGTAATTGATTGATGTAATTGAATTGAAACAATTAAGACAAAAACAGACATTAATTGCTCAATATTAAAGTCTTAGTGATTTTGAAAGCTGATGTACTGAAAATGTATTAAACCATGTATGAATGATGATTAAACCCTTGTAAGTGCTTGAACCAAATACATACTATCTGCTGCAAGAAGTTTACAATATAGTATTTAAAAATAAACCTTTGTTGAATCAGATTTATATGTATTGTACTATGTAATTCTATGAATTGTCACATGACACTAAGTCTTGGACTTTGAAATGTGTTGAAAAGCTGTCTGTACTTTGATTTAACTCCACCATCCAGTTATGAAATCTCTATTTCAAATGCAGATTTTATCTGCAGTGTTAGGTTCCAATCCCATCATTCATTGCACAATGATTTTGCAGGGCTTATTATATGAGCTGTCATTTGATAGAAAAGGCCTTTTGACAAAAAGCACCTGCTCAACATCTCGCTCTCCTTACTTTCAGCACTTATCATAACAGTTCACTTAAATTCAAAAAGGCTCATCATTCAAACATTTAAATCATCTTAATTAAATGTAATTAAATTTGACAATCTTCTTTTACCCTTTTTATTTCGCAATTTTTTTTTTTTTTCAAAAATGCTAGCGCTACAAATATCATCAATGTAAGTTAAAGGATGAATGAAAGTTCTTATAGATCTTTTCGTCACTCAATTTTTCTGATATGTTAACTTATCACAGAGGAAGGAAGTCCGAGTGCAAGCTTTGAGACAGAATGAATGATATTGTTCAAGGGAGCCCATGACCGTTATGTATCAAAGTGCTAAAGAACTACAATGCATTTAAAGCAAGATCATGGGGGATACATTGGCAAATGTATCTAGGATGCTTGAGAAAGGCAATGGCTGACCTTTTGCAACTATTGGTTTTTCTAGTTTTCTTTCTGTAAACAGAGACTGAAGATATTTCATTTTGAAAACATTTGGACATCATATGATTTCCCATGATAGAACACTTTTTTAGAGTGCAATGGTGTAACACCAATGCCATTCAGACTAAATAATTCTTTAAATACTTTTAAAGAGTGGTCACTTATAACAAGATTAGTTGTATGAAAGTAAATATATGCATTTTTTTCATAAAGACTCTACCCTGTTTAGCAAAACTGCCAATAAAACCCCCCCAAAACACTGATGTATCAATAGCATTAATTACTAAGATAGAACTCCAATTTCCTTTTTATTTTCGACAATTGTTTCTTCTAAATATCACAATGAAAGTATCATATGTATATAATTCTCAAACTTATTTATTTTACATTTATTTTACATCGATTGTAACGGAAGCTTGAAGCTTATATAATTCTCATCTTAGCTTAAACTTATTTATTCTATTTTGATTGTGACGGAAGCTTGAAGCTTATATAATTCTCATCTTAGCTTAAACTTATTTATTCTATTTTGATTGTGACGGAAGCTTGAAGCTTATATAATTCTCATCTTAGCTTAAACTTATTTATTCTATTTTGATTGTGACGGAAGCTTGAAGCTTATATAATTCTCATCTTAGCTTAAACTTATTTATTCTATTTTGATTGTGACGGAAGCTTGAAGCTTATATAATTCTCATCTTAGCTTAAACTTATTTATTCTATTTTGATTGTGACGGAAGCTTGAAGCTTATATAATTCTCATCTTAGCTTAAACTTATTTATTCTATTTTGATTGTGACGGAAGCTTGAAGCTTATATAATTCTCATCTTAGCTTAAACTATTTATTCTATTTTGATTGTGACGGAAGCTTGAAGCTTATATAATTCTCATCTTAGCTTAAACTTATTTATTCTATTTTGATTGTGACGGAAGCTTGAAGCTTATATAATTCTCATCTTAGCTTAAACTTATTTATTCTATTTTGATTGTGACGGAAGCTTGAAGCTTATATAATTCTCATCTTAGCTTAAACTTATTTATTCTATTTTGATTGTGACGGAAGCTTGAAGCTTATATAATTCTCATCTTAGCTTAAACATATTTATTCTATTTTGATTGTGACGGAAGCTTGAAGCTTATATAATTCTCATCTTAGCTTAAACTTATTTATTCTATTTTGATTGTGACGGAAGCTTGAAGCTTATATAAATCTCATCTTAGCTTAAACTTATTTAATCTCGATTTTGCTTCCTGGATACTGCACTAGTTCTCGCACCTATTTGTGGGTTAGCCCCGGCAATTCTAACCTCGCCTAACAGGGATTCGAACCCGGGACCCTCGGTACAAGAGGCTGACGCTCTACCACTGTGGCTCACAATTCTCATCTGAACAGTTGCTTTATTTTGGCAAAGTCACAAAATCCTATTTGAGGGTATTAGTTTACTGGGAAAATGTAATTTCAAGCAGGGCTCATCAGTCAATACTTGCTGTAAATCACTTCAACAGTTCACCAAATCTGTCAATGACTACACATCTCCCCCAGTGAATCAAGTAACGCCCTACTTGAGTTAACCCTTGACTACATGACTTCGCATAACAAAACTGTATGCCTACAGCTCTATGCTACTGTATAACAAAATCCATTCTTGAAAATGACATCTTAAAAAGAGCTCATAACCCTTTTATAGCGGGTACCGACTTCAAGATTATACAAACAGGTTAGATCAAGGCCAGCCACCAAATAAATAGCAGCTGGCCTGTAGTCTTACCTGTTTGCTACTCTGAGTATCTTTCCCCATCAAAATTTAGCAGATACTTAATGTTTTGGAAAGCAAATAGATTTTTGTGTTGTCTGCTTTTCAAAGCCTTAAATATCTGCTTAATTTCGATGAGGATAGCTATTCAGAGTAGCAAACAGGTAAGATCATAGGCCAGCAGTCAATCTACTTGGTGGCTGGCCGTGATCTAACCTGTTTGCATAAGCAAGAAGTCGGTTCAAGCAATATAAAAGTTAAATGACTTCCACCATACATATTCATAAAAGAGTGTGTTCATATGATTGTTTACAGCTTCAGAAGAAAATCTGTCTTTTATGAAGATCTCCAAGTGTCTATTTCCTTCCTTTTCCTTTCTAAGAGCGTTTAAGTCCCATTATAACATTTCTCTACCATCCCAAAACGACAATTCAAGGGTTCAGTGCAATGCTACAGTAAGTGCATCACGTTTGTGTGGCACTTACTATTAGCCTTGCACTGAACCCTTAACTTGCTTATACATCTCAGTTTCCAAGAATGAATTGCAAATATATTCGAAGCAGTCAGGATAAATATGAGTAATGTTAGTCCAGGAAAAAACATGAGCATATCTCTTTGTAGTTATGAAGTGGTACTTAGATAGAGTCCAGTATGGGACTACCAAAGTCCTTTACTATTGTAAAGGACCAACTATCATTATGCACTGAATATCATTTAACTTTTGAATGCTTATTAATGGCCACTTAACGTTCATGAACGATCATGAAGTTTATAAATAAGTTCTTGAATCTTTCGCAGGGGTACCATCCGGTACGGATATAGGGTTCAGATCAAATCTTGACAAAAGTAAAGAAACTAGTATACTCTTGCATTTAGCCCTCAATATAATTAGCTTCGTAATATTATTGTTTAATTTTACCTGACGACCACTTAGCGCTGAAACCTGTTCTCTCTGTTGAGTGGTCGGTTGTCAAGGTGACAAGCAGGAAGTTGGTTGTCGAGGTGACAGCCGGTGGAATGTCTTGTCCAGAGAAGTTCCCAATCAGTCGAGTCTGCGTGGTTAACCCATCATAAACACCAACCACATCATACATAGGTTCCGTGTCCAGATGCGTAAACTGAAAATATATGGATGTTGTTACTTTTACTAATCATCAGTATCAAATACTTTTGAGTTGGAGCATTACTCTGTTTTATCTTAATTTGCTTTGATTTGCCTGCTTATAACCATTTAAAATTATAAACAAGATCAGTTTAAACATATCAACTTTACATTGATTGTGAAACAAGTTCTTACAACTTGTATAAATAAATTTCTGCTTCCTGGATCATAACCAGTACTTGTGCAGAATGTGAAATAATGAAATGTCACAAGACGGAACTGTTTCTTAAAGGATTCGAGTCGACGAGACCCTCATGTCGGGAGGCTAACACTCCACCTCTGCACCACTGTTTCACAAATTATCTCCTTTTTTTTTCGATAAGAGGTAGAATTCCAAGTTGAAATTTTCCTCGTCATACTATTCCACCAAATAACTCTTTGTGACTGGCGTTTATCTAAAGAAACTGCAGACAATAACAATACTGTATGAGAAAATATATTTTCTTCAAACCATTTGGTTTGAATCCATTAAGACAGTGCCAAGGGGGGAACAATTTCTCCTTTTGTCACAATGGTGTATCTGGAGGCTTCTGAAGCAGGTGCATTAACATACAGATATTTTGAGGACAATGGTTTAACCCTTTATCAAATGCCAAATTTTCAACAGTCCCAAATCGAAAGAATTTGCAGACGACATTTTAAAATGTGATAAAATTGGGAAATAATCTTCTGATATGGTATAAAACATTATTGGAAAAGGATAAAATGCTTGTTATGAGTAATTTCTCCTTTACCCACAATGTTTTTCAGAGCCATCTGCAACAAAGTGGTTAAATGTTGTTATTGTTTGGTATTGGGTTAAGAAATGATATTGCTTGCTCTGAATGGTTCTTTTTTTCTAAATGTCAGCAAACATGAAGCAAGGTCCTCTGGTATAATCACAAATGTTAGTTAAAAATGCATGAAGACACTCTGCACAAGGAAGCTTTGTAAAGATGAGTATCTGACATTGAGTACATATTAATTCATAAGCTTGATAAATGATGGTAATTGGGACTCACTGTAACCACACCTATCAAGGGCTCAGTGCAATACTATAGTAAGTGCTTCATATTTATGAAGCACTTACTAGTCTTGCATTGAACCCTTGATATAGCAATTTGCCCATTCTTTCAAATGCAATTTTCTGACTGGTCTTCTCTTGAAAGCAATAAATGAGGGTTCTCAGTTTACGAGGTAAAGTCGGCGGCTGGCCTGTATCTAACCTGTTTGCTACTCTTCACGAGTATCTTTCTTCATCAAAATTAAGCCGCTATTTAAGGTTTTGGAAAGCAGACCAGACAAATATCTATTTTTAGGAAATTACCAAGTATTCTAAGGGTTAAGTCCTTCAGCTTTGTAAAGTTCTAATACTATAGTCTTGCCCTACTTAGCCCCAAAAATTGCGATGATGGATTCAAATTGTGTGTATCAGAGAAAGAGTCAATGCAAAGTGGATTATGACACATGCTGATAGATGCACACTCACTTATCTAACATACTGCATGCAGCATGCCTGTAACCAGCATGTTCACTTAGCACATTGAGTATGTGTAAACAGTTGTAAATGCACTTATAACAGACACACCTTTAAAACAGCTTGAAAGTAGGCTTAACATCAACATCACTTTCACTTTATCCTTTATAACCCTTATGGTGATGGAGCCGACTTTATGCTCATGCAAAAAGGTTAGATCATATATAGGCTTGCTTTATTTGGCCATCGGATAATGACTTTGTAGGCACTTTTCTTCTTTAATTACTCTCCTAGCCCTTGTAAGCAGACAAAATTGGAATCTTCTAGCAATTCTAATCCTTGTAGTGCTGAAACCAGCTTCATGTCAAGTAAATTGGCGGCTGGCCTGTGATCTAACCTGTTTGCTACTCTGAGTATTATTCCTCCTCAAAATCATGCAGATATTTATGGCTTTAAGAAAGCAGATAACACATAAATCTATCTTTAGAAATTTACCCAGCATTCTAAGGCTAATTTGTTCAAAAACTTCCCCCATGTAGTTCTGCACCTTATCAAATTTCAAAGCTATCATCAGATGACAATAATAACACTAAGTTTGAAAAATGTCATTTTCTATTTGAAATATTGAAGATCTATGCATTACAAAAGTTAGTCTTTCACAAATATAAGGTACTAAGTTTAAACATTGCATTTAACTCTTGATCTAGTAAAATCAAGGGCTTTCCTAGGAGTAAAGAAGTTGCTGGTATTAAAGAATTAAAAAACTTTCAAATTTATAACTTCATAATGAATCACTTTATCCAAACTCATAAGACCGTGAAAGTTAAGTGGCAAAAGGGGAAATTGTTCTTGACAAATGATTTCTCCGGTTTAAATGTTTTCTACTTAATTTCTCAAATAAAATAATGCTTCTGACACGTTTTGATTGCCCTCTGCTGTTGTCTTTAATTGAGACCAGTCGGTTTATAACCTTTTAAAAAAATCCTTTTTTTACACTTTTTTTCTTCTAACTTACAAAAAATTAAAAAGAAGATCATGTATACATTACAATTTAACACCATGTAAGCTAAAACTTTAATCTCGAAAATCCTCAAAATCTTTTTTGAGTTATGTCTGGAAATTCTTGTTTGCTAATATACTTTGAATTTGGATTGATGTTAAAACTTGTTATGATATAATTTGTATATGTATGTTATGAGTTTTTTTGTTTGTATGTTGTGACATGGTAACTAGTTTGTCTTCTGGTAGCCTATCCATCATCTGTAATGTGGGAATGTCAAAACAGAAATAATGTAGTTCATCATCCCATCTAAACTACAATAATGGTTACAAATCAGTCCAAATTTACAAATTAATGTTTAAACACAAGGGTACAGTTTTACTAAATGTTTTATGCTAAAAGTTTGTGCATTATGTACCACATGAATGGAATCGTCTCTATTAGACGCTACCAATGACATGTCACATTGCAATTTTGTCTTAACATTCAAAATACTATCCATGTTAATCCTTTTTGACTTTGGCAAATATTTTCCGGAAGTGCTTAAGGTAGTCAAATCAAGATCAGACTTAACCATCACTGTTGGCCAGTTCAAGCTTTGCTTGCAACACTCACAATATGTGTGTTTCGAAGGCAAGACATTTTTACTAGACCCCATACAGATTGTTTATTGATGAAAAAAAAGTTTTCTCTCATGTGACAATAGTTATGATTCAAGATCATAAAGTAAGGTTATTCTTTTATCCTTTATAATAATCATCTGCTGTTGCTTTTAATTTTAACCAGTTCAAAAATTCATAAAGAGAAACTGGTTAACCCTTTACCAAAAGCCTATATTCTCAGAAACAGTTTGCAGACGGCACTTCAAAATGTGATGAAATTGGAAGATAATCCTCTTATAGGGCAGAAAACATTTTGGGAAAAGGAAAAATTGCTCGTTAAGAGCAATTTCTCCTTTTCCCATTATGTTTTACAGAGTTATCTGCAAAAAAGTGGTTAAATGTTGCTATTGTTTGGTAATGGGTAAAACATGGTCATTGTCCTTTGTCATCATAAGTTATCAAAAACACATTTTCTCACTCTAATCACTTAACAAATTCATTTAAAAGCTAATAGGTAAGTCATAAACTTGGATCCGCTTGCCTGCCTGTGTGCAACATAATGACCTTATCACTGATGGCAGATTTACTTAACTCTTAACTAAAATTTAGGTTATCACATTGCAGACTTGATTTGAAATTGTAACAATTCTAAAAGATGTTAAGGAAACATGGGAATTATTATAAAGAGAAAGAAGAAATTTCTCAATGAAGCAATTTCTATATCTAGTCCAGGGATAGCGCTCTTAGCTTGGTAAAGAGAGGGCTTCTATTACCAGAAAAGACATTTTGGCAACATTTGTAATGAGAGTGCTTCGAAGGATCGCTGCAAAGCTATGTCAAGTCTTTTTTGTTATAGTGTCCCCAAGTCTTGCATCGAACCCCTGTTTGAAATCTTTTTTTTTTACTTTAGCATAAAGATATTACAGGTATTAATAATTCATTTGCTTAGAAACTTAGGCTAAGAAAGCAACAATCAAATTTGGTGATTGTACTTTTAATCAGTTTAACATGAATAAGAAAAAAACATAAAGTGACTGAAGCCATGCTGAAATGAATCTTTTAACCTTTCACTAGATTAAAGGTTTACAGTCATCACCATTTCAAAAAGTTAGCCAATATTTAAGATTAATGGATTATAAAGAAAATGAAAATGGATAAAGAACTAAAGCATCAGAGTCCAAAACATTCTAGGATATGGAATTATGAATAAGGGATATAAGCCAATCCATGCAACTGTAAGCAGACCGTAACAGTCAACCTTTCCTTCATATCTATACATTTTTATACACTTCATTCTATATGTATGGTGTGTAACGCTGGGCCAACAATTTTCCAGTTATGTTATGGCTTTTCTTGACCAACCAGTACTAGACTAGGGCTTTGAAGTGACTTGCTTAGGGTCACTCCTTAGTCTCAATAATGATCCGTGAACGAAGCTTTTTTCGTCATTTGGACATTTATCGTGCTTTGCTACGTCTCAAGTCCAACGTGATTTTTATGTTACAAAATTTCGAACGACCGACTCAGTGCTTTTAACTTGCTATTTTTCGTTTTCAAAGGGACCAAAAAATAAACGGAAACTTGAAAAACATACATAAATCATTTATGAATCGTCTCAGCCCACACAAGTATCCAGTACACCTCTTATATGCAAGTTATCTATCAAGAAACATCGACGATGCTCAAAAATAAACAATCGCCGTCCATGTTGTTTACCACCGGCCGCGAGATTCCCACGGATATCTTGCGGGTCAAAGGTCATCGCATTATGTACACAGTTTGGGATGAAGTACGCGTCTTTCCCCTAAAGTCGAGTTGTACTAAGTTGAGCTCTCTTCACATACAGATTCGGAGAAGATATGCTTGGATAAGATGTCTTTTGCAAACCAGCATTTGAAGCATAGTCCGTTATGGTTCTTCTAAAATAACATCCTTGTTTTTGTTATCTATTAATTCGCTTATTTTGTTTAAGTAGGCCTATTACGTGATTGTAGTGTTACCAAAAATAAAAAAATATATATACTTTTTTTTTTCAAAATGAACGGAAATCATTTCATGTTTTGTTTTGAATCGAATCTAACAGGAATAAGGATCATTTAACCCTTTCCCAAACAACAAATTTTCGACTGTTCCAAATTGAAAGAGTTTGCAGACGACATTTCAAAATATGATGAAATTGGAAAATAATCTTCTGATAGGGCAGAAAACATTGTGGGAAAAGGACAAACTGCTCGTCACAATCAACTGCTCCTTTTCCCACAATGTTTTGCACAGTATCTGCAACAAACTGGTCAAATGTCGTTATTGTTTGGGAAAGGGTTAAAAGTTCGATTTGTAAAATTGTGATTGGAGCGATATTTACGCCCAGCGTAAAACGCCTGACGTCGGACCGATAAAACTTGTAGTTGATTTCCTTGAAACTATAACAAACTTTTTCCTTCACCTGTGTTGGATCGGTGATGTTCAGTCCTATGAACACCAAACATATATACTTACTGCAACTAGTGTTTAAAAAGTTACTCATGAAGTATTACGTTGGGTGTTCATCGGGTACATGCTATCAGCGACCTGCATGTGAAAACCGCGTAACCAGAGCCTATCTATCACGTATTTACACAGTAGATTTAATGTCAAAGGAATAAAACAACACATTTTGACATAATGAATATTTTACTTAACACCTTCATAACAATATGTCGTTGCACAGTGTTTTTAGTGCTTGAAGAAGGGGTGGGGATAAATAGTTCAAGCTTATTATCATCAATCCTTTACCAGACAACAAGAGGAATCTGTGGGTTTGTTTTGCAGACGACGTTATATACATGTGTCGTAAACCTCGCCTCGGGTAACGAGTTTTATCGGGTTCGGGCTCTGGATAAAAATTGTCTAACTCGGGTTAAACAATTAGTTAGTCAGGATCACACCACTAGCTTTTAAATTAAATGACAATTAAGGTAGCTAGAGCCTAACAAGAAAAATAGCAAAATCTTAAAAGGAAATAATAAAGATTTTAATCCCTTAAAGTTACAAAGTCAAGTTATTAAACCAAAATGAAACAAAGTGCTTTTCTCACAATGTTTCAAGTTCGGACATAAAGTGTTCAATAAAGTTCAATCAAATTATAAAGGATAAATTCACAAAGTCAAAACGATTAACTCTGTTCAAGCCTATCCATTATCATCAATTCCTCATCAGACACCATGAACAAGGAAGATCTGGGTTTTTTTTGCAGACGACGTTATACGCATGAAATATTGGTATATTAGGAGCAAGTGGTGCGCTGTGTTTCAAATGATATCAATTCTACAATTCATTCAAATTACGAACCTATAATGTCAACCTATTTACCAAATGTAGGACCTTTATACATGTACTTGAATCAGGCTTCTGTACCGAAATGAAATGTTGCTCATAAGAAGCGAATTTTCAATTAGTTACATTTATTTCAACTCCTTTTTAATTAAGAACTTTAATCTGTTGTTACAACAATTTGTTCCGCCTGTTGATCGCTGAAATTTGGACTTCTAACAGGTGTTCAATGGAAGTATTCTTTTGGAAAAACTGCTCCTTTACAGACCGTTTCCCTGTGAATTCACATAACTTCCTACAAATACTACAACGAGTACACGCAGTGCATTCACAAACGGGACACTCCTTTGCAAAACAATAATTTGAACTCTGTATTTCACACTTGTCCATTCGATGTTTTAGCAATTGACTTAAATCTTTCTCTCCACAAGATCTCTCATATAGTCGTCTGTGATTGATTTCATAAGGGATCTTCCATATGGAAACATAATTCTGTCCTACACGTCCACTACGCCTAACTTCTTGCCAGTACGAAAGTACACTTTTGGAAGCCCTCAATGAACGATCACTTCAATATCGGGTACGTTGACCCCAATTACCTACAGAACACGAATGGAGGAGGCAGGCGAACAGAATTCCTTTATTATCCATTTTTTGTTTGTTTCTTAGTCCTAGAACTGTGAAACATTTCCACGATCCTTCCCCTTGTGGCCTTAATACTGTCTTTGTATACTTGAATCAACAAACACCTTTCAAAGGAGGTCACACTTACCCAATTTGTCACTCGAGGCAAACCATCCAAAACAAAGAAGACCAAAGGTATTTCAATTTGTGTCAGTATGACAATCAAAGACCATCACATTTGATTATTAAGTAAGAGAGAACAAATTTTGCCGAAAATAAGAAAATTAACGTCGAAACAAGTTTCACGGCATAATTGACCAAGTGCCATCGGCGTAATAGAGCAAAATTGACAGGTTAGTCTGATCAGAGAAATAGATGTTATGATTGAAATCTATGTCTCTGGTCTGATAAAATATATTATCTCCATTTAAGTTTTTATTGAAATATAACGGAATACTATCATAATATATCAAGGTAACTTACAAAAGATTAATATGAGGGGGAAAATGTTCGCCCTCGATCTACATTACAGTGAGGGGACAAATGTGCGCCTAAACCCATAACTAAACAATAACCAAATTTACCGGTTTGTTGCAGACGACTCTAGAAAACATTGTGGAACATGGATAAATTGTTCTTAACGAGTAATTTATCCTTTTCCCACAATGTTTTCTACCTAATAGAAAGGTCATTTCCAATAACATCACATTTTGAAATGTCGTCTGCAAACCCTTTCAATTTGGGACGGTTGAACATTTAACGTTCGGTAAAGAGTTATACAAAAATGGGGGCAAATGTTCGTGGGGGGGGGGGGCAACTTCCCGTATATCATTTCGCAAGTTTCAGCCAATGCGTTGAACTAAGTCTGCAAGAAGCGCAATTGAACTTTCCATGTATTTGGTTTCAATTAGGAAAAATGACGGCCTCAACTTTGTCTGGACTTCTCATTTTTAAAACAAGATAGTTAACACCGTCGAATTCCATAAATGAATCCATTGTTTCAAAAGAAGTAACAAAACATATATAATCAGATGATGAAAATACTGTGGGAATTATTTTAGTCGAAGTACAGTATCAAGTGCTCACAAATAATGCACTCCCGCCAAACGCGTACAACGTTAATAACAGTGATCGAGTGTAAATCGAGTGTTAACATGTATATCGGACCGTGTAACATAACCCAGAGCGAGACTTAGCATCCGGATGTTTCGGACTTTTACCTCAACGTTTGAAAGCAGGTTTTATGTGTGTGATTTAAATCAAAGTTTTGGATATTTATACAAAAGTGACACTTTTGAGACTTCACACATCGACAGATAAAAGGTTGATCTCCAAATCGGTATGTTTGATTTCATAATCCATTGCATATTTATGGAATGATAGGTGGTTAAACATGCGCAGAAAATCTGTGCGCAAAAATCTAACGTAAAAATCACGATTGACTCTGGACTCGAAGGCGTCAGTCAAAATAGCAATAGCCTTCGAGACCAGTTATCTGGACTAGGTCACTCCTATGAAACCAGAGGTATTGGTGGGGCTCAAAACCGGCAACCCCAAGTTCTATTAGGTGTGTCATTAATGACTGGATCAAGCAAAGATCCACATCTGAATCCAATGACTCATGAAAAAATTTGAGGGTACAATGCAATACTATAGTAAGTGCTTCATTAATATGAAGCACTTACGATAGTATTGCACTGAACCCTAGAATTGATCAAGCAAACAGATGATCCTTGTGTCACAATAGTCTGCAGCAAATATAAGAGAGAAAATGTTAAGTTTCATACTTAGTAAATGCCGTATACTTTAGATTTGGATCAGTTTGATCAGTCCATAGATGGAATAGGTTAATTACTCTATATATCTTTATCTTACCTGCAATTTCACCTTGTAACCTATGGGAGCTCGTACTTTCCACTGACAGTTCAACCACGGCTTGTAAGCGACTTGGTTTGGATATGTAATCTGAAAGCCTTCCACAAATCCCCCACATGAGTCTAGAAAAAGAAGGAAAGATATTCAAATAACAATGAAGCCATTTTATAACAAATACCTTTATGATAAACCCATTACTCCAGAGGAATCCCGGACATTTGATTTGCCCCCACCCCACCCCCCACCCCCATCCCCCCCGGACATGCCCCCTCATATTATTTTTTTCAATTTGCTTGACCTGATCGTTTTAAGTTATATTTAAGTAAAAATTAAAATGAAAATAATATTTTTATCAATTTTACTCTATTAGCTCTTCCCTCCTAATCCCCTATAGGTGTTGAAATCGAGACAACGAATCAAAAACACACTGATGGCACTTGGCCAATCATGCTCATCCAACCATGAAACTTAATGAATTGAATTTTTTTTTAAATTTACATATTGATCATATCTTTAATCTTATTACCGATTTGGCTCACTCAAGGCCAACAATAAATAACAAAGAAGGCAAAAGGTATTCCAATTTGTGTCGGTATGACGGTATGACAATCACCATCACTTTTGATTATGTGAGAAATAATTAAACTGAAAATGAAAAAATAAGGTCAAATCAACTTATGCACGTATATCGCCGTTTCACGGTTTGATGAGCATAATTGACCAAGTGCCATCTGCATAATAGAGCAAATTTGACATGTTGGTCTGATCAAATTATTATTTCCATTTAAATTCCTGTTTAATCATAACGGAATATGATCAGGTCAAGCAAGTTGAAAAAATAATATGAGGGGACAAATGTCCGCCTTCTATATTGCGGGGTGGGGGCAAATGTCTGTATACCCTCCAGAGATGTCTTCTCTTGGTCAAATGTCAAAGAGGAAAAAGCATATCAAGGGTTTTATGTAAGACTATAGTAAGTGCTTCACATTTGTAAAGCACTTGCCATAGTCTAAAGTGAATTGAACCCTTAATTGTGATAAAAGGAAAACTTGCATGTAATGAGGAATTTCTTACTTTATTACATATTCTAACATAACATATTCTTATAATTTCCTACTTATAAATACTATATCTTATTTACTTATATTTTCTTTCTTCCCACCCAGTACATGTACTTGAAAGTGCTATGTTTACCATAAAGAGCAACTTAAAGCAGATGACTGTTAAGATTTCTTTTTATACAGATTACAATGCTTGTATAAGATGGTTAATTGAATATTTAAATTGAGATTCAGTCTACTACAAGCCAATCAAGAAGTTTATATGAATTAAAAAGTTTCTCTTACCTTATACAAATGAGTTTAATTCAACAGAGAAATGGGACTCAACATTGGATTTTAACTTAATATAGCTTTATTTTCTTATATAAATGTATCTGCCATGTGCAATGAGGGCCATCAAATATTTCATGCTATATGACTGTTGTCTGCTGCTGTTTGAATTTTGAGCAAATTTCTGTATGAGGGAATTGGCTTATACAAGAAAAGAGCATCAATCTTGTATCATAACCCATTACCAAACAATAACAACATTTGGCCAGTTTGTTGCAGACAACTCTGAAAACATCGTGGGAAAATGAGAAAATGCTCTCAACGAGCAATTTCTCCTTTTTCCACAATGTTTTCTGCTTTACCAGAACTGCAGAAGATTATTTTTCAATTTCATCACAATTTTAAATGCCATCTGCAAACTATCCGGGACAATTGAACATTTGGCGTTTGGTAAAGGGTTATGCTCAATACTAACCACACCCCTCTATTTGTTACTTCAAAATTTCATTCTGTGCTATTTGAACCAAGACGCAACACTCATTTATCACTCTAGCTGTTAAAACAATTAGTGAAAGCTTCCCCTAGTGATGAATGTAACATACGGAGGAAACCAATTTCCTCACTATGCAACTTACAATGGATCAAATGTGAAAGTATCTGAACTGACTATTTGTAAAAATAAAAAAAATCCATCACTAGGGTTGAAATTAAGCAGTTGTGATTATTGAAGAAAAGTTTGATTTTTATATGCAACTACTCTAAATTTATTCACAATGATTGATTAAATCAGCCTCAGGTCCCAAAATTGAGTGTTCATTTAATAAAGGTTAATCCTTTACCTCATACAACCTCATTTAAACACACAAGGGTAGCTTTTTATCAAATTATGACTGAAGAAAATTATTTGCATAAGTCAAAACTGATATACATGGATAGATTCTTAAATAAAAGTACAATATTGCAATGTGCCACACCATTGGAAGCCTCTCGGAGATGATGTGTTATTTTGCAATATTGGTTATCTTCTTATTGAAATAAGAGGGAATGTTGTTTAGAATTTACAATAATTCTATGCACGAAATGCTACCCTGAACCAGAAAACTATAGAAATAGGTGTGACTAAAATGGAAAATTGATGAAAACAGACAATTTCACTTTTTTTTCACAATTGTTTCTCTACTTTTGGGTAATAGGAAAAAATGTTCTTCATATATTTCCATTGCCATCAGCTGAAGTTTTCAGGTAGGAAACTTCCAAATTTGTGTATGGAGTAATTAATTACGGGTTAAGTACATCAACTAGAATTCCCCAACCGTGACACAAAACAACAGATCCATCAAAAAACTCATATACCACACATATTTAGTCCATTCACCCCTATATAATTTTTTCACTCTAGCAAACAAAAAGTAACAGAAGACAACAAAAAGTGCCAAAAAAAAAGCTCTTTTAGTAATAAGAAGCTATGGTGACGAAATTTTAAACTGCTCTTTAAGCCTAAATCATAATTTTGTCACAATGGTTTCAAAAGACCTTTTCAGCATACCTGTCACATTGTGGTTTATGGAGAAAGGAGTAACAAACAGCAAACAGAATGACTTCTCAAACTTAAGTTTTTGTTGACTGAGAACGTTTAAAATGTACCTGTAACTTCATACTGCATTGACAACTTAAGTATTTAATGTAAATTTTAACTTATAATGGGGAAAAAATGTAATTCATTGTAAAGTATATTATTATTTTTTTTAACAATGATCTGGGTTTTTTTCCACTTTTATCGCAAAAGTCTTCAGCAACACAAATACAATCAGGGACCTGTAGCTATATTTTTCATTCCCACATTAAAAATCCCTTTGCGAAATACCCAGACTGTACTTGCTTCACGTAATCCGGGGTCATGTTACAGATAAAACATTTTTCATTTTCCGCTGAAATTTAATGCCTAACAAAACAAGAACCTCTTAAATCTAGAGATATATTGCAGTGTATCAGAAATATGATCCATGTACTTCAAGAAGATAATCGCAATATAACAGGGCAACATATAGGCTTTGTAATAGTCCTATCTCGATGAACGTCAATCAAGAAAGACTTCAGGCTGGGCACCATTTACATGCGAAGGGCTCATTGAAATATTGAAGTAGGTTCTTCATATGTGAAAGGATTCAGGGGTATGGTGTCAACCTAGAGACCCAAGGGTCATAGGTTTGAATCCTGTAAGTAAGAAGCAGGATCTATCTTGCAACCCTCCCCAAATCCCCATTAATACACATACAGTAGCACTTCTTTGTCTTGAAGTTGAAGGGACCTCTCAAAAATGTTTAAAATTAAGAGACTTTGACAGTTGAAAATTTAGCATTTGGTAAAGGGTTAAAATAGACTGGAAGATAGAATAACCTTTTAAGCGGATTTTAACTCTACCAAACGCCAAGATTTCAACTGTCCCAAATTGAAAGAGTTTGCCAACGACATTTCAAATTGTGATAAAATTGAAAAATTATCTTTAGAAAGGGCAGAAAACATTGTGGAAAATGGAGAAATTGTTGGCTAAGAGCATTTTCTCCTTTTTACCACAATTATTAAAAGAGTCGTCCGGACAAATTGGTCAAATTTCTCTATTGTTTGGTAATTGGTTCAAACACAATTAACTGTTAGTATTGACTTGGTTAATTACCAGTTCCACAGTTTTGTTCATCCCTGCCGTCAGGACAGTCTGGTTTCCCATCACATCGCCAGTGTGGACTGACACACTGTCCAGATCCGCAACGGAAATCACCAAAGACACATGCATCCATCTCGCATATAAAACCTCTCTTAACTTCACATCTGTCTAAAACCCATCTATACTGGTTGGTTCCCGAGTTGATGATCATGTATGTGCACAGTTTGAGATCGTCGTGCAGTACTTGTGGTTGTCCCGGTACCCAGAATGCAAGATTCTTGTCGCCAAACTCATCGTTGGTCCAGTGATATGATCCATTTACCTCCCTCCAGAATCCTATCAATAAATGAAACAGAAATAAGCAAAGTAAGTTAATGGGATTTATCCAATTGATTTTAACCCTTAGAATGCTGGGTAATTTTCTGAAAATAGATTTTTGTGTCGTCTGCTTTCAAAAACCTTTAATTTCTGCTTGACTTTGTTAAGGGAAGAAACCCAGAGAGCAGCAAACCGGTAAGATCACAGGTTACAAGTAAATTGGCAACTAGCTTGGATCTAACCTGTTTGCATAAGCATGAAGTCAGTTCCTGCAGCACTTTAAGGGTTAAGCAAGTTTTCAAAATCTATTAAATAACCCAATTTCATAATGAGTTAATTCTCATTTACCATAGTCAAATCTGTTTAAATGCATAGCAATTTATTTCAATAACAAATCTTTAAATTGTTTACAACATTTCACAAAAAGGTTTTAAAGCTATCAACAGAAAATTTGCATAAAAGTTCATTTTCCTTGCCTGAAGTCATACTATCAACGTATTTCATGATCTCATGTCAAATCTAGGGGGAAAAAGAAAAGCCATATATGATACAATCTGGGAAAAACTGTGTATATTCATCAGACATAAAAAGAAACATTTTAATGACTGGAAATTTTCTTTTGACATAAAAAAAATTAACAATTAAATTAAATGTTTGAAACTCAAAACCATGTTTGCTGCATTTATGAAATGAGCTAAACTAGAAACAATGAAGAAACATCAAAAAGATTTTTTGTTTCTTTAATGAGAGCCAATTTGTGGTTTATGACCTAACAAATATGTACCAAACACTCATAAAATTTCATCACCCTTTATTATTCACAAAACAAGATATTTCGGACGTGATGAGTGTCATATAGTTTGAAAACAACAATGGGAGGGTTGATTGTAAAATTGTTGCAATTACTTCAACGAAGATATGGCCTTGTTGCATAAACCCTTTACCAAACACCAAATTATAGACAGTCCCAAATTGAAAGAGTTTGCAGATGACATTTCAAAATGTGATCAAATTAAAAAATAATCTTCTGATAGAGCAGAAAACATTGTGGGAAAATGAGAAATTGCTTGTCACAATCAATTTCTCCTTTTCCAACAATGTTTTCCAGAGTCGTCTGCAACTAGCTGGTCAAATGTCGTTCTTGGTTGGTAATGGGTTAAACCTTATATTGTTATGACATATATTCCTCTTGAAGAGAAATCACTGTTGGAATTTGGAAATCAATTGTAATTGTTTAGATATTGATAGAAACTTAAAGAGTTTGTCATGGTTGAAAAAAGCATAACATAGAAATTGTAAAGACTGAATTCAATTTTATATCTGAGTGTCAGTTGTATCAAAGTACAAGAATGAAAGTTAGAAGCGCAATTAATTTCACCTCAAAATTTAAGGACAATTTCAATATACATGTACCTCTGTCATCAAAAGAGGCAATACCATAAAGCATATCACTTAACTTTTGTGCGAACCTCACGAAATGTGCAAGATTTACGTGAGAGATGAATAATGAATTGTTATTATAGTTTTTATTTGAAATTAATTTTCCTTTGATTGATATGTGCTCATATTATGATAAAAGGTTTCAGGCTATTATATTTATAACGTTTCAATTCAGGAATTTTTGCATTGTGTCTGTTTTAATAAAGTAACACAAAAAGAAGTTCCTAAAATGGACCGGGGGCCAATATGGGTGAAAATTATTGTATTTCATTTTATTGTGTTGTTGGAACAAGTATTATGCAATGGCATGATCTTTTAGTCAGGGATTGTTTGAAAATAATTCAATTAATAACTTTACTTAAACAAAAAAAGGGCATTAAATACTTTCAAAATCAGTGTGACAAAACAATTAACTGCATGGTAATTTTTTGACAGGACATATCCATCACCATTTCTGCATTTTATTTATCTATGTTATTCTCAGTCATGTATAATCATAAAGCTTACACTAAAGGGATGTTCCATACTTTTATTATTATGCAGAATAGGAAAACCAGAATGCCTGTTTATATTAAAGATCCTGGACGTCATACACTAAATATGGAAAGGTAAAAAGTAGAATTTGCATATGGTATTCAGCTATGCTTCTAACAAATATTCATTAAAAAAAATCGTCGAAATCATGGTATGATTAAATGAAGATATTGACAGAAAATCCCCACAGCCTCGACTTTTGTATGTTATTTCAGTTATAGGGTATTTAGTTACATCACATGGGCTGTCAAGTGCCTGTCACGTGACATGTACACCTAACTTAGAAGATACTAGTGTCAGCGTCCATTTTTGTTTTCAGCGTGAAGTCTTAGTATCACATGAGTGTCACGTGACCGGCTGTCCATAGCTGGACGCTATATTCAGATTATGTCGAAATTCCGTCAGATTTTTATAAAATGAAAAATGTCAAAGTTCATCTTATATGCTATTGGTTTCTCTGCTGAAATGTTAAATTAATCTATATTCCTTTATTTTCGAAAGTTTCAAAGAATAATCCTATGACACACAGAAACTTTAAGATTGGTGAAGACTGTATACATTTTAAAGCATACTAGCGCTCAGAAAAACTGCAAAACTGGGTAATTATTATATTGAGTTATAATTATGCTAGATCTATTTTTCTAAGTGCTATTTTCATAAATTTGGTACCCACCAATTTTACTTCATTGTTTACATTTTAGTAACATTTAGAATAGCAAGGAGCGCTCAGATTAGTGAGTGACGATCAACTTGTTAGAAATATCACGTGAAACACATAAAATAACTGTAATTTATCCAAAATTAACAACATGAACATTCAAAACGGAGAACTTTTTGAGGTTTATTAGTTTCCAACGTTTCTTGGCTGACCTTATTTTATCCCTCATTGTAAACAATCCTTGTAGTATTCCCTCTTTTAAAGCATCATGTAGACGTGTAACAGTCTCAAATCTTCCTTAAAAGTGAATTTAAAGTACTTTTAAGTAAATTTTCAATTATTCTAGAACTTTCATTATCAAGTGAAAATGAGAGCAAGTATATGGCTTTAATTGTGTTCTGAAAACAATCTCTCATGTTTCTTTTGTAAAGTTTATTCTAAATTTATGTAAAAAAAAAACAAAAAAAAAAACCTTGTTCTCTTATGCTTGTTGTAATTGCCTTGGGGTGTTTTGAAGTAGCAATTCTGGTAAAGACTCCAGAATCACGCAGGGCAGTTAATAAAACACCATATCAAGGGTTCAATGCAAGACTATAGTAAGTGCTTCATAAACATGAAGCACTTACTATAGTATTGCATTGAACCCTCTATAATGCTATCCCACCCTTTGAATTGTCCGAAGTAAAAGCATCAAAAGCCACTTACAAAGAATGAAAAATAAACTTTACAAGTCATAATCTTATTAGGTAGAAACCATTGTCTTTGTCGGCTTCTGGACGGTCTTGGGTTCGAATCCAATGTGAAACAGGATCTGCCTTGCAAACTTTCATTGATCCACATTCGGTGCGATTACTGGTTATGTATCCATGAAGCAGAATCGAGTGTGATTA
Organism: Cerastoderma edule; assembly: GCA_947846245.1. Taxonomy (NCBI): domain Eukaryota; kingdom Metazoa; phylum Mollusca; class Bivalvia; order Cardiida; family Cardiidae; genus Cerastoderma; species Cerastoderma edule. The sequence continues at coordinate 26,621,500 of OX401406.1, read as the reverse complement.
ATCTAAGTTGTAAGAACTTGTTTCACAATCAATGTAAAACAAATAAGTTTAAACTAAACTAAACAATTTTTCCATGAGTTTTCTTCTAAAGGTTTTGTAAAAATAACATATATCAGGCAGGGTGATCATCTGATCAATGTTTCCAATATAAAACAGATTGCAAATGGTGGGAGCCCATGAATGAGCATGTATTTATGCATCTTTTCAGCAAATTACTTTTGCTTTCAACTATTTTATATACACTATGTTTGGACTATCAATTTTCCGCTACCTCCGGTGAATGTTGTTTTTAATTTGGGCGTGTTACTCCCTCCAAGACCTTGTAGAGAATTTCTAGTCGAGGGATGCAAATGACCTAAAAACATCACCCATCGACTGTGATTTCTCTACCGAGCCTTAGACATAACGCCACTATATACCATGGGTTATATACCACCAGAACCGGAAAGTTGATGGTCGGATAATGGCGTAGATAAAATAGTGGAAAACAAAAGTAATCTGCTGAAGAAAGCAAATATACCTGTGGTGTGGCCATCTTGTTTGGCTATTTTTTCGTAAACATTGGTCATGTGACCACCCTGCCAGATATATAGGAAAGAGTTACATTGTCTGTAAAAGGGGAGGAAACAACACTGTTGATAAATAAACTGCATAAAAAGTCTTCATATCTCTGTTTGAAACATGCTGATGGAATAAACACAAGCTATCAGGACTCCAGAGTGCAAGTATACTTCAACATGCCTATCTCCCTGTGAAATTTTCTGATAAACTCCAGATATAAACATTCTTCATAAATCAAATCTATCAGTCCCAATCTAAGATTTTATAAAGACATATCGCATTCTGCAGAAAACATTAACAGCTACCACCCTCACAGAGTATTCTGATACATTTATGGTGTGATGACAAAATGAAAAATCAAATAAAATTATCTGTATGTTGAGGAGTTATTGCGAGACCATAGCAACGCATTCACAAAAACGAAGGACATGCTTAAGTCTTGCAATGAAGCCTTTTTATGATGTGAGCAAAATAATTGTTTTCTATAGAATTTTGACCCTTATAGTGCTGAAACAAGCATTTACTTTCTAGTGACAATAGTTTCTAACAATCTTCAGCTTATTGGGAAAGGAGTGACATAAACCCAATTCCTAAGTCCAATTAAATACCCAAGAAAACTGAATATCAATAGAAACAGATATCAATGAATTTCTCAACATTTGTTTGGCATCGTGGCATAAAATGCCACTTGTATCAGTTTTACTATCAAAGATCTATGATACATTTTGATTTATTGTCTCTTGAAAAACTGATGTCTGTCTCATAACAGGTTTCAGACATTTTATTGCATTTAAAACATGTTTTTTCAGTATTATAATTTGCTGGCAAAATTCATCTGAGATAACTTCAGGATTTAGACAGATTGCGCATTTCAGTTTGACAAACAGTCCTAATAAAATGCATGGTTCTAGACATGTGATCTTATCTAGCTTTCATTGCCTTTACGCTTCATAATTTTCAAGGTTTTTACAAAGAGAGTTATTCCATTACCTCATTAGATATTTGTTGACTGATTCAAATTATTCTCCCTTAATTAAAACAAGCAATTGCTCCATATAATATAGAAGTTTCAATCTATCACCTTTTAGAAAATAGTGTTCAATCTTTCTAACTGCTTTCTACAGATGTCTCAACAGAGATAAATCATTTCATCCTTTAAAACATTGGTCAAATTTCTTTGCAATAGACAGCATTTGACGACATTGTAAGGAACGGAGATTTTTCTTTAGAAGAAAAATATCAGTTTCTGTACTTGCCACATGATTATAAATGTCTCTGGCAATCAATCATGCAGTTATTTTATTAAAATTTTTAAGTCATTTTGATGATATGTTTCAATTCTTTTGCAATAGATTATTACAAACTGGAAAAAAGATTATTTCTGCATGGAATATCTTCGTACCACCATGATGGTGCAAAGGTGGAGTGCTGGCCATGTGTTTGGAAGTTTGCAACATCATATCAACAACCAAACATCAATGGTAATAATGGTTCCAAGCCAGTGTACTCTGGGGAAAGAGAAAGCAATACAAATGTAAAGCCAGCTCAATGCCATGATAGGAAATGAATGAATGAATGGTGTTTTATAGTGCATCAACATCTTAGGTCATTTAGCACGCATTATGATGATGTGGATAAACATACATTAATATATTTACATGCTAAAAAGCTTTTGGTGATAAAAAAATTTAAAAAAAAGATAAGAAAGTATTGGTCTATGCCCAGGGAGTGCTGCAATATCAAGATGGCTCCCCCATGTGACTTTTTGTGAGACTGGGCGATATTTTTCGGATGTAAACACTGTTGCTTCAGAACAGTCATTAGAAATCGAGATAACAGGGGCCGCATTTTTCAGAGAGACAAAAATCTTGACATATTGGGTGGTGGCATTGTAATGGAATGTCCCGGTCCCAAAAATCTCAATTTTTAACGACTTTTTCAGCACATACATGATTGTCAATGATGTCGATGTGTTTTCTGACGACCCTCGTCTTGGTATCATCTAATTACACCTATTATCCACAAAGAAATGGACAAAAGTCTTACCTAAAGCGACAGTGTTTACATTAAAAAAGAACTGCCCTACATCACAAAAATTCATATGGGGTAGCCACCATGATAAAGTTAAAAGATTGATGAAAACTGCATTAACCCATTACCAAACAATAATGACATTTGACCAGTTTGTTGCAGATGACTCTAGAAAACATTGTGGGAAAAGGAGATTTTGCTCTTAATGAGCAATCTCCTTTTCCCACAATGTTTTCTACCCTATCAGAAGATCATTTTTTCAATTTCATCACATTTTGAAATGTTGTCTGCCAACTCTTTCAATTTGGTGTTTGGTGAAGGGTTAGATCACAAACAAGCATATTTACCTAGCCATGCTGCCTCCTGGACTCCCTCATTGAGTGCCCTCTCCCCTAGTAACAGATTTTTGTTGAGACGATCAATGTGAATCAAATGTCCTCCATAGCTGGAATAATCAGACAAAAAGGTTTAATTTAAACTTATTCATTTTTAATCAATTGTTAAACAAGTCCTTAAAACTTAGATAAATCTCTCTCAATTCTGCTCCATGAATACATAACCAGTAGTAGCGGCGAATGTGGATTGATAAAAGGTTGCAAGGCAGATCCCGCTACTCACGGGATTTGAACCAACAACCCTTGCAGATCCCACTACTCACAGACACAAAGGAGTTACATGAATCTAACGCAGTTATATGGAGACTTCCTAGATGGATAGAAAAAAGATCAAAAGGTTAGATAATAACCATTTAGAATTTAGCTTAAGTGTCATTACAAAAGACATCCATTTCCTTTCCTTGTGCTAAAATGGCATAACACTCCAATTTCCACCTATGTCATTGTGCATCATAATTTGTTAAGAGGAATTAAAAGGTTCTAATGAAACTTGTGTTAATTTTGTTTAAATTCTTTTCTGTGTAATGTTGAATGCTGTGTCAACAATTTTTCAGTTATTTCACAACTTTTCTGGGTACCATCAGTACGAGGCTAGAGCTATAAAGAGTCTGGCCAAACGACACTTTCATGAAATCAGGGGGTGCCCATCAGGGCTCGAACCCAAGATCCCATGGCTACTAGTCCACATCCTTAATGACTGGGCCACGCAAGATCCCTCTGTGAGTCGATATCAAAGAGTGTATTGTTCATATACCAGGGGAAAGGGTTCGGATGTAAGAAACAAGATCTGGGTGTGGCTCAGATTAAATCTATAATGTTTAAGGCATCAATTTACCATTTCATCAATAAGTGAGATTTCTCAATTTGTTATAATTAAAATCCTGCTAGCATGCTTCCAGCTTAATAGATATGTCAGACTTGATAGATATCATATAACACTTACTAAACCAGGTGAAAACATTTATTTCTCAACCCTTTATCTCATATACGCACACAAAATTCAAGGGTTCAGTGCAATACTATAGTAAGTGCTTCATATTCATGAAGCACTTACTATAGTCTTGCATTGAACCCTTCTTATCTATACGTTGTGTTTATGCTGATGATTTAAGTTGTTGATGGAAATGAAGAAATGTTTGACTGAGTAATTTCTCATTTACCAACTAGGTTTATTTTATTTTCAGCAGGACAACAGTTTACTAAGTATCATTCTCTATAGCCTTTCATTTAGTCTTTCTAACAAAAAAGGGGTATTTGGTAAAGAGTTAAGCCTTTCTTTTTCAGAAAAAAAGAGCAATAGATGATGTTGAAATAAACTTGGACAAATATACAAAAACAAATGAGTAGATCATGTACTAACCCTTTAACAAACACCAAATTTTCGACTGTCCCAAATTTAGAGATTTTGCTGATGATATTTAAAAATGCGATGAAAAATAAAAATAATCTTCTGATAGGGCAGAAAATATTTTGGGGAATGGAGAAATAACTTGGGAAGAGCAATTTTTCCTTTTCCAACAATGTTTTCCAGAGTCATCAGCAACAAGCTGGTCAAATGTCGTTATCTTTTGGTAATGGGTTAAACAAAACAACACTTGAGAGATAATACATGCATACTAGGGAAAATGGCTGTGAAGGAACTAACTCTGTGTACTCAGACAATCATTTCTCACCTCGGGAGCAGAAGATTAATGAAACAACTGTGGAACAAGAGAAACAAGAGAAAAAGTAGCATGACATTTGCTTTTCTTAAGATTGTTGTACCATTTGGTAATGGTTAAAAAATAAACTGAATGAAAACTGAAGTGGACAACAGTCTGTTAGGAGTCCGACTCGGAACCCAGTGATGCTTAGTTCAACACCTAGGCTTGACAAATGTTAAACACCTGAGCTTGACAAATATGACTTTTTACGTTTAATGGCGTCTTTTCGGTGTGATATATTTGTCTGTCTTCACCGATCAGTGTATTTATGTGGGGAAGCAGTCAGTTGTTTCATAAGAATATTGTGAACATTTGAGATTTATAAATTAAACCATTGAAGCATACACTATACATGAAGCTGATTGCCTTCAACCCTATACTTCATAAAACTTCACTTTCAAACATATGTTGCATGATAAGCTCATGATGAGAAATTCATAATAATAATAATAATAATAATATTTTATTAAAAAAAGAGTGTAAAACTCATTTAACATTCACAGTTACAAAAAGTACAAAAAACTGCTTCAAATCTCTTATGAAGTCCCCTGTAAAAGAAACATATATGTTTTTGAGAGCTAATATTCTCGATCACATCAAATGACATTACCCCCTTATTTCGGTGATTCTTCAAAAATCTTCCAAGATAAATGGCAATGTTTCATAATTTCATATAATGCCTGCTGCTGCTTTCAATTTTAACCACTCACAAAAAATCATTTTCAGAAATGGCTCAACCAATTCATTTCACATGTTGGAAATCATCCAGTTTGTCTCAAAAATTACAAAAAAAATCAACCCATTTGCTTCAAATTGGCTTTTCTCATAAGACCTAAGAAAAAGCTCTGGGGTTAATTGTTTAGTTTGATTGTTGGGGGGAACTCTATTGGTAATTCCAGCAGTCTTAACCTTTTAAATCTATGGATTAATGTAATAATAAGAAGTTCATCTCCTTTATCACTATACATGTCTGGGCCTGTAACACAAACCGAGGCTTCAATGAAAGACTATAGTAAAAGCTCCATAAACATGAAGGACTTGCTATAGTATTGCACTGAACCCTTGAAACTGTGTATGGTGTAAATAACACAATGGTAACCCCACCCATCTTAGATCTGGGCTAGTCCCAAACAATTGCTTCAAATTACACTCAAACCTTTGTATGTTAACTCTTTCATAAGATAGGCCTATATTTTAAACAACATAGTATGTGTATGGAAAAACTTGAGACTCAGATAATTTTGACTCTGCCAAGACTTTGTTATTAATGGAAAATAAGAAAGAAAAACTTAACAATTTTGGCGCTGATGTAGACATACAAGCATCTGAGGAATGAATTAGGGGAATATCTGAATGGTTTGCATGTAGAATTCTTGAATGTATTTTTAAAGTTAATCCTTTTTTGTGGGTACTCTTCCAAATTCTCTCAACAAGACAGTTGTAATGAGTTCCCATCACATATGGGTAATGGAAAAGAATAAATGAGTTAGCCAGGGTAAAACACCAATTATCTAGATCTTTGAGGTATAGAAAAGTAATTATGAAGGCAGAGATTGTGAAATCTCCTCACTATGTGGCTACAGATATAGACAGCAATTCACATGAATGATTTTCTAGAAGTCCTATCAACCCTGTGTTGTTGACATACACCAGAATCACATTCTATGTGATTATTATGCATGCCAACAACACAAGGTTTGCAACAAGAATAGTGTATTTCTTTGATAGAAGTCTAAGAAAGTCTTCATTTATCCTGAGAGTTTATAGGAGTCCTATTAAACCTGTGTTGTTGGCAGGCATCAAAATCACCATCCAGGTCATTCTGATGCATGCCAACAACACAGGGTTTGCTAAAAGAATAGTGTATTTCTTTGAGAGAAGTTTAATAGTCTTTATTTATCCTAAGACCTATACCTAACAAAACATGAGTGATTTTCTAGGAGTCCTTTTAAACCTGTGTTGTTGGTATGCATCAAAATCATCTGAAAGCACATGGTTTGATAAAGAATAGTGTTTTTTGAAGAGAAGTCTAAGAAATTCTTCATTTATCCTGAGGCCTATACCTAAAAAAAACAGGTGAGGGTGTGAAAGGTTTACATGGTGATTTATCAGTATTGTTCGTTAATTGCTTCTCAATCTGCTAGCTTGCATATTAACTCCTCACAGATCAGTTGGTAGTGATTCTGAACAGATAGAAATAACTCAAATAGTTATTCCCATAACATAATTTCTTTTTTTGCTACTTTTGTACTAAATTTTGTATTCTGCATGATTTTATAGTGATTTCCCATTAGGAAAGTGCCTTTAATGGGCCCCTTTTGTATAATGGGAAAAAGCCCTTTGATATTGCATAGTAGTGGTCAAATAAATACAGGTACACCAAAGGGGCAAACAGGTGTACTGGCAGTCATGATTTAACTGAAATAATCATCATTTCAAGATAATTCTACAATAAACCCATAGCAAAAACATGTGGTGAAAAGGGAACCTAGTGTTTCATTCTGTATTTTCTATCAAGGTAGAAATGTAGTACCTTTCAACATTTCATCACCTTCCAACATTATATTGTATAAAGATTGCATTCCCATTGTTAGATTCCAAAAGACTTTATCAACCCTATTATACGTAGAATATTTACTTTTTATGCAACATAAACAAAACAAAAAGCTATAAGAGAAAAAGAGAGTTATGATAATCATGAATAAAGTATCTTTTTGTAGAAATGATATCTTTCTGGCAATCATGATGATTTCTTATACATACATGTATGTCCTTTTCATTATCCATTTGAATCTTGTCATTTCATTATACATTTGAAATCTTTATTTTCATAACTTTTCAAAACAGCGAAAGGGTACAGAAAAACTCAAAACCAATATAGATAATAACCCTAAAAACAGAATTTCCTCTACATTAAGTCTTTATCATAAATGTCTTTAACCTTAGACTTCATTCACATCAATCTTAATCACTCTTAAAGTTGAATCAACTCTTTCCGTGATACTCGTTTCACAAATATCCTCTTAAGCAGATTTGTGACTGGCCAAAATTCAAAGCAATAGCAGACGAGAACTAAAAAGGTTGGAAATATTCTTTCTTTTTTTACTATCAGGAGAAATCATTGGGACAATTGGAGAAACTGCCCAATATGAGCAATTCTTCTCTTGTCATAGTTTTAAAATTCTTTAGTCTTAAATGTGCTTATTCAAACATGTTGAAATAGGTTTGGTATAAGAAACAGATAAACCATACATAGAGGGATGGCTATAGGGAACAGAAGAAGGGATTTGTTAAGGTTGATACCTCTTGCAGTTGATTTCAGATTCCTCAAAAGACGCCTTGTCAGTAAAGATCTTGAAGCATTTGATTCCAAAGTTTGTCCACCCTGAAAGTCATAAAAATTTAGAAATATTAAAAGATTATATGACATTTCCTAAAGACAGATTTATAAGCCATATATCAAAGTTTATATCCATTGAAAGAGAGAGGTTGAATTTAATTTAAAGTTAATGATAAATTGTTCATGAAACTGAGTAAACTCATGCGACATGTGATAAAAAAAAATGTAAGACACTTTATGACATTCATATTGATATTTCATAAAAAAAACTTGAATCTTATCTGCTTTGGTCAAATAATCAACCGTTAAAAGTTCCAAATATTTCTTTTGATCATATTTCCTAAATCATAAAATCATCAATGTCCAGCCACCAAACCTAAAGTAACCAAAAGGTGAAAGCTACTTTAAAGACAATACATTGATTATCAATTCTCCGACTTCAATAACTGCTGGGATTTTTACTCAATTATTCAGAAATCTTTAATGCTGCTTAGGTCTTAGGTATTTGTCTGCTATAATTTTTTAGGGGCAATGAATAGAATGTACATCAAACCGAATATTCTGACATAAATTCAATTAAACATACAAACAGTGAAACATTAAAGGAGCCAATGGGATGAAAAGTCCTTTATTCAGACAGTTTAACCAGTACTTCTAATACAACCATTGCAATATTGTGTACAATGACAAGTTAGTCAAGTTACAAGTTACAAGTTACTTGTAATTTGTACTATGGCAAGAGACAATAGGTTCTTCAGAAGTAGTGAAATTTGCCTTAAGAATTACAACATAATTATCTAAAATCCGCAAGAGGTTTCATAAGGCAAATTGCACAAATATTTCTGCATAAAAGTTGTAAGTTAAATTTGATAAATTTGTCTCAATAAAACTATTTTTGAGAAACCTACTTCTATTCCACAAAAGGGTTGTACAGGTTTGGATCAAGGAAAATGTAGATAAAAGATTTAAGAAAATAAATAAGGTTGGACCACAGAAAAACTACTAACCTTCAGGACACTGCAGCCAGCTGATGTTTTGTTGATAAAGGTGAAGGTCAAATTCGTAGTCTGGGGCAACGGCCTGTAAAGCAAATAGAACAATACGATATTTACAACTAAGATAACATAAACAAATAGATGCCCTTCAAGCAGCTGTTACAGCAGACAAACTCTGTCTAACCTTTAACCCTTTCCCAAACGACAAATTTTTGACTGTCCCAAATTGAAAGAGTTTGCAGACGACATTTCAAAATGTGATGAAATTGGAAAATAATCTTCTGATAGGGAAGAAAACATTGTGGGAAAAGGAAAAATTGCTTGTCATGAGCAAATTCTCCTTTTCCCACAATGTTTTCTAAATTTGTCTGCAACAAAGCGGTCAAATGTCATCATTGTTTGGGAAAGGGTTAAAACAAAGACAAAACAGAATGTAACAAAGGGATGAGAATTACAAACTATGATGGGCAACAGTGGTCCAGAGGTAGAGCATTGGCCTCTTGTACAGAACATCCAGTTTCAAATCCTCCTTAGACAAGGGAAAACTCTCCGGGACTAACCCACAAATCGGCGTGGTTAAGTATCCAGGATGCAGTCATTGAGAGGACTTTTAACAAGCTGTAAGCTTCCTTCACAATCAATTTATAGAACATGAAGGTAAATATAAATATAGACCCCTGTAATAGGGAACAGTTTATCCTTTTGTTCTTGTTGTTTCTAAATTCTCCTGCAGCAGACACAGTTAATCGAGTTTAACCCTTAGAATGCTGGGTAATTTTCTTAAAATATATTTTGTGTCGTCTGCTTTCCAAAACCTTAAATATCTGCTCAATTTTGGTCAGGAAAGAGGTTAGATCACAGGCCAGCCACCAATTTACTTGGCGGCTGGCCTGGATCTAACCTGTCTGCATAAGCATGAAGTTGGTTCCAGCACTATAAGGGTTAAAAATGAGGTAGGGAGCTAACAGGAGTTTGGTGTTTAATGATTACTGATAACAGCATGCTTTGTTGTTAATCATTCTGTCTGCAAGTGGACCACAGACAGGTTGTATAGCTCCTCATGCCCTTTATACTCCGGAGATGCTTTCTGAGAAATATTCAAAACTAATATATACAGGATGCAGTGGATAAGAATGCTATCTAAGGGCTGATCTGATAGATGTAAGGCACTAACCATTGGTATGACAAAACTGATTGAAGTAACCAGCTTGTATACAAGAAACAAATCATATATATTACTGTATATTAAAATATTGGATTATTCAATGGTGTCATGTAGGGAGCAGGGTTTTACTATTGTAGTTCTTTTTATCTATTATACCATATAAAACAACATATTCAAGTAATGCAACACATGTGAGTATGAGATACCGGTATATAAACAGAGTATGATGTTATGAAACAACTGTGGGTGGTGAGATGAAATAATAGAAATGTGTAACCACAATATAGTTTCGAGAAAGAAGATGGCTAGGGCATAACCTACTTATCAGGAGCTCTGCTTCAGGGCTTGTTTGTGTTATATAACAGGGGCCCATAAAAAGGCAGCTTACCAAATGGATTTTTTTTTTAAAATCTTGCAGTTTTCCCAAAAGCTCAAAGTCATATCAGCATTTTGGCTTCCCAATTCAGTAATTTCAGGGATAAAATTTCCTAAATTCAACAGGCTTGGGTCTCATACTAATTCAAGGAAAGAAATCCCTGTGCTAGATAGCTCTATTGCAAGTTTCCTTGGTAGCCACACTAAAGTACCAGCCATGCCTCCCTTTCCAGGAGTGTCAAGTCTTCTATTGGTAAACCACAGGGCACACCCCCTTCCACATGTGGTAGTTATTAAGAGCTGAAGACAACCCCAGAGGAAATAACCATTAATCTTTTTTTCTTAACCAATCTCTTATAGGTGAATTTGTGATTGGTCGAAATTGAAATCAGCTGTAGAACCCATTCATAAATGTAACATTTTCTTTGTTGTTAAGCCATTTTTTGTATGAATAGAATTTTGACCATTTCAACAGCATTTTAGTTGCATAACTGTGGTGCTGCATATGATGCTGATCAGGATTCTTGCTGTTCTCCAATTTGGAAATTACTGAATAGTCGCTAAAGAGGACTAAATCATGTGGCATAACTTCATTATACACTGGCTAGGATATTGCTGTGTTTGGTATCAACTTTTCGAAGATCTTTTCCTAAATTCATTTTGCATTTTGAAAACAAACCTTGAGAATTATAAGAATTTGTTTATCCATACAGTTTATAAAGTGAGTGAAGTTATTGGTTGATTTATACAAATGTATCCATAAGGGATGACAAGAAACTGCTGGTGTGGTAATCAACCTTACATTTGGTTTGTTGATAAATGCTGTCAGGGTTAAACTCTTTAACCATGCACAAAATTAATGTGTTGCCACACAAATGTGTTGCCAAACTATATAAGGCGAATAGCCTTAAAACATCTTTAAAGTTAAACGAGACATTCAAATGAATGGCTTTCATTGTGATAACCAATAGAGAAAATTGCTTTAAATTCCTTCTTTAGTCACCACCTTTAACGGACTTTGTTGTAAATCGTTACAAACCACTGAATCAAACATCTTACTTCTGTATCACAAAAGAGAACATACCATTCCAGAATTACCATGGTTTTGTCTTTGATGATTTTGTAAACCTTTACAGATAACATACCATTCAAGAATTACCATTGTTTTGTCTTTAATAAATGCTGGTTATAAACATGCAGGTTAATTTAAATCTGAATTCGGTCGAACGTTTGCTTCCTGTCTGCAATGGTCGATTTCGCTTCGCTGGAATTTAGAAATTATAATAAATCAACAACAATCCTTTAGTTTGTAACGTAAATCGGAGCGTCAAGACACAAATACCTTGGTTACTCGTCTGTTTCCAAGGTTACCAATGGCTTTCCGCGTTTAAGTTGAAATGTAACAGCACAGCATCGGTGTGGCTCGCTTTGTACCGGAAATCAAATCTTTGTCTGGCACGGACCACGTGACCAGCACTTGACGAACTCGGCAGTTGTGTGTGCCTACCTAATTTGTGTTCACAGTGCGAGGCAGACACTTCTTTGACAAAACCAACTCGTAATAAGCAGTCTCTCCTTTTGTCTTAGTATTTTCCATCAAATACCAGAATCCAATTTGTTAATTTCAATTCTTTATAAAACACTGTCTGTCGATGCTTTGGATTTCTACTAGTCCAGATAACTGGTCTCGAAGGCTATTGCTATTTTGACTGACGCCTTCGAAGCACGATAAATGTCCAAATGACGAAAAAAGCTTCGTTCACGGATCATTATTGAGACTAGATTTCTACCAGCCTTGGTATCGCTATCTCAATGTGTTATGTAATAAAACTCCTGTCCGAAGTGCTCCTGCTTCTTGTTGATGGTCAGATCCGCATATACGAGAAAAGCGTCGTTTGACAAAGAGTAACGAGCAATGCTTTTTTCGTAGCTCCAATTTATCTAATGTTTGAGAAAAAAGCCTATATATATTGTAAGTTGTGATATATCATACGTGAGGTTTGCTACGTTTTAATTTACATGACCGTTTCTCGCCGTACTCTGGTACATTTAGCAAGCTTTCGCAAATGAAAGGCTGAAGGTAGGCTACATACAAGGATACCTGTTTATCAGAGGTAATTGTTAACGGAGGAAACTTTAAAAGTAACATTTTATTTCATTTAAAACTTAAAAATGTATATTATTGTTCGTGTTTTAGTTTTTAAGAGCCTGTATACAGGGAATTTAAATGTTTCAAACTCTCAAGCTTTGCAACACATTTTGGATCTACCGCGTAAAGAAATTACATACATGTACTTAGATCTATTGACGCTTCTTGAATTAACTTTGCTTTCAATAACTACATTTAATTGAATACCATACACTAATTTTCTCATCTGCAAACAAGCATTTTATATAAAACATTATACACGGGTGGCACATCACTTTTGAAATTCTTGTGGGCGAATTAGAAATCACCGAAATGAACTTTTTTCTAGATCTTCCAATTATATCTTGCTTTCACTTGTCTTTTAACTAAGGAATCAATGTGTTTCATTACTATCAAAACGCTCCAAGACACCCACCTTCTGAATTATTGTTTTATTTAATGCATAGTTCAGGTGAAAACGTCTAAGTATTACAAATATTAATTGGCAATTGGTCATCAATTAAGATATTGCAAATAGATACAAAGGGATTTTTTCGCTTTAATTGGGGAGAGCTCTAGGCCCGCTAATTTTTGGGGAAAAACGGTATGATTTTAAAGAGATTTTCAGTTTTGAAGGTGTCTTAAATGGGCCACAGTTACATAACGCGAAAAAGCCCAGATACAAATACGCGTAATACATCGAGAAACGACTATATTAGATCAAATAAAATAGAAAAGATTGACACACCATCTTTAATTGGGTGAAGGATTCTCTCACACCAATTTGGAAACCTAGATAAGACAAATCCTCGCTGTTAATCTAAAAGGTCGTATCTACATCACTTATAGTGAAGTAGTTATGTTCTTGTTTTAACTGCATCGCTGATGGGGGCCGTACAATCTGGGTGTGGTGCTAAACATATTTTTTCAATAAGCTGTAAATCCATAGAGAGCCCGCCATTCCTGCATTCTTGGGTTGCGGCGTGTGGTGATGTAATGCTTAGCGCGCCTCGCTTCCCGAAAGTCTTATTCGCTTTTTCTCCTGTTTATTTATTATTTCGTCCCAAACTGTTTGAGTATGGTATATACAAGTTAAGTTTAAACCATTGCTATTGCGAAGAGCTAGAGGGTGGTGGGTGCGATACAATGGCGTACTCATACCATAAAACAATGAAAGCTAATGACGCTCAAGCTCATCAATGATGTATTCAGGCAGGAAAGTCAGTTCCAGCTTAAAAAGATGAAATTGTTTGTTATTATTAAGGGAATGCTGCAATACAACTTAACGCGGTAAAACCTTATAAGGAAGGCATTGAAATAGCGTTAAGCAACGATGTTTATGTCAAACAGACGCAAGTATTGATAACTTGATCAGAACTGTATCTGTCATGCAAAACTTGCAGCGATCTTCTGTAGGCATCAATCAAATAGTAAATAGATGCTGGACAAGAAGACATCGTGGACTCACCATGTTTATTTCGGAAATTTGTTTACATAGTATAGCATTTTTAGTGGATTTCCAACAAGATTAGATGTTGTGGGAAGTTCATTGCAAGACTACTCCAAGTCGTTGACAAGGCCCGCGATTTGGCAATGCCGATAACCATAAGTAAGAGTTTTAAATAAATCTTCGTTAAGATATCGTTTAAGCCATAAATCATCTTTGGCCTTTCAATAATGGAATTTTATCTTTATTCCGACCTCAAAACCCGTTACCGAATAATTTCTCTAATAATACAGAATCCAATAGCTATACCTTTTAAATAATTGTTAGAAAATGGACAAGTTGTTTACGAGAAAAAATAGCCATTTTCATGATAAATCTAAGCTTTCCTAAATATCATATTCAATAAGTATCGTAATTTCTATTCTCATCTGCAACCTCTAACAATTTGTCTACTCAGACTATTATCTATAGGTGAAGGGTTAACTGGATGCCTTATCCGTACGGGAGATACGGAGCAGGTTTAACTGCTTGCGCAATAGGTTATTAAAATGCAGTAACACAGGTGACGCAACATACAAAAAGTCCTCACAAATCAGACGTCTCCGGAATGTGTTTCCCGAACCAAGCTCCGAGGGGCATCTACGCTGGTTTGCGGCAACCGTTTTACCCTTTGAGATGTGTTCTATTTACGACTGTATAACTGTACAATATAACTGTACAGTAACCAGGGTTCTTAATCCCTCTTGTGACGGAGGTCGTAATATATCAGCATGTGCAGCGTGTGCAGGCTGAGTAGGTGAGTAATCCTCTTCACCCATTACCAAACAATAACGACATTTGACGTGTTTGTTTCAGACGACTCTAGAAAACATTGTGGGAAATGGAGAAATTGCTCGTGACGAGCAATTTCTCCTTTTCCCACAATGTTTTCTGTCTTATTAGAAGATCGTTTCTTAATTTCATCACATTTTGAAATGTCGTCTGCAAACTTTATCAGTTTGGGACAGTCGAAAATTTGGCATTTCGTTAAGGGTTAAAGGAGTTTCTTAACGCATGTTTTATCAAGCCGTTTCTATAACACCGCGGCGTTTTATTACGAAAGGAGTAAAAAAGGAAAGCACATCGCCAATATATATAGGCACGCGCTCTGGGCTGATAATAATCTCGTTTTATTGCTATAATGTGAGCGAAGCGAGTAACAAATACCATGCCCTCATCAGGACACCGAGGCAAGCTTTACTCGAGCACTGACCAACATTTATTTAACAAGACCGAGACTCCATGGACTAGCTGCATAAACTTTTTGATATTTATATTCTTGTTGAAAACAAATGAAAAGATCCAATGGTTATCGAAAGAACTCAAACTACTATTCCCTCAATATGAGACACATTATTTGAGTTTTTATCGTTCAGGGTACCGTTTTACTAATCAGTTTACGCTTAAGATTCGCGTAAGTCTAAAACAACAATTCCTCTTATATCAATATTGGGTGAAGCAATATTGCAAAGTAACACATCATTGGAAGCGTCTCTCCGAGACGCTTCCAATGATGTGTCACATTGCAATATTGTGCTTTCATTGAAGATACTATCCATGTTTATCAATTATGACTTACGCAAACATTTTCCGTAAGTTGTTTAGTAAAACGGGCCCCAGCACACAAGTGATAGCATGCCTGACTTGTACACAGGAGGGTACCGAGTTCCCGAGTTTGAAATAAGCGCTGGAAACTAGAAACTGCTCATCAATGCTTTCTATTTTACCAGGTGCAAAGCACTGAACACCAAACTCTATTTCAGTTGATTTGAAGTGACGTATGTAAATATTTGAGTCGCATGTCTTGGCTCTATCTTCCCATCTCAGGTTGTCTAATTTGGATCCACTCTTTCTTATCCAGATTATATGAAAATGGCGTTTACGATCATATTACATTAAACGGTCATTTTTAAGTAACCACGAAATGTGTAATGAAAAATGCAATGATTTGTCACTCGTGTGTAGTGTGAAAGTATATTTATGGACATCCTTATTCGTTAATCAATATATGTGTTCTCAATATGGTTTTAATCAACTGGATGGCTATCTATATCTAAATAACTTAAATGCCGTCTCATAGAATCAAATTGAATAAACTTATTCTAAGAATGTATTGTAAGCCTTTTGCAATTTGGTGCAGGTTTCTTACATGATGGTACTAGAGTATATATCAGGGGTTCAGTGCAAGACTATATATATAGTAAGTGCCTCACAAACATGAAGCACTTACTCTAGTCTTGCACTGAACCCTCGATATATATAAATGATGTATGCTCGCCATCAATTGTGTTTACAACATGAACAGTGATGTAGAGTGCATTATAATTCGTTCACTTAATTATAAAGGCGTAACTGCAATTATTCTACTAATGAGCAGCTTGAGTTATTTTTGTACATTCATAAATTGCAGAAACGATGCATTGGCTATGATGCGATACTTGTCTCTGTTCGATATCTAGGGTAAACCCCTATGTCGTGGGTATCTTTTAGGGTTGTTTGATGAAATAACGTATCGCGAGTCCGCGGTAGGATCCTTAGTTTTCAAAAAGCATTAACTTGATCCAAAGATTATGAGGTATTTGCAAAAAAAAACTGCATTAGAAGACGACAATAACGCATCATATACCATAACGTTTTTTGTCGGATTAGAAAGGAACAATTATATCAAAAAGATAAACCTTTCGTTAAGAGCATTTTTTTCCTGTTGACGTATTCGTTTTATAAAGCGATTCATACAGTTGCATTTAAGACAATAAACAAGAAGTATCGATGAGTGTTTAACGCCATGTTAACATATTTCCAGTTATACTATGGCATTTCTGAACTCGCCAGTTATTGACAAGAACCCTGAAGGACGCCTGCGATCGGTAGGGGCTTGAACCCGTTACTAGGAGCTATTAGGCGCAACAAAACCTTTTAACATGTTGGTTTTTTTATCTATCTGTACATAGCAGATAGTCCATGATAAAGTGAGGTATTATGGAGTGACAGGCCTGAGCCTTGTGGTTGAACGTAGACATAGCTAGTGAGCTGAAGTGGAAGTTGCTTGTTCCAAGTGTTTATTACAAACGAAAGTTATGTGAAGAGGAAACTAAAACGGTTACATTATGATTTTTTAGTTAAATATATCATTAAGACAGTGATCATTTTTGGCCCTAAAAATTCTCGTAAAATTTCCCAAAAACTCATTGCTTTCATCCATTTTTATCATTTTTCTATAGAAAAACCCATTTATCTTTAAAATTTTGGTAAAAAAACCTCATTGATTTAATTTAGAAAAAAATCGCAGCTAAGATTTGCGATTTAAACCGTTCTAACATTTTATATTTTGTTACCGGTTAAAATTAACATCAACTAAAAAAACGGTACTTATATGTATAAACCAATGAGCTTGCACTGTGATACTGGTTGGGCTCATCGTGACAAATTGAGGAATTGATCGCTATGAACAATTCCTCGTCAATTTGCCACATTGCTTTCTGCAATTGACACTACCTTAGAGACAAACACATCGAGAAATAAGTGACATTTAATCTGGGAATCAAGGATCTTTCTTTGTTGGATTCAAACAAATTAATTAAACTGATTTGATATGAATGCATTGTACGATTTTACGATCCATGTCAATAGAATATTCAATTGCGGAATAATACAAGAAAAGACACCGTTTCATAGACTTCTATTGGTATCTTACTCAGAAGCAACGTTATATATCTTTTTTTTTTTTTTTAAAGAGTGCCAAAACCTATTAGAAAATTAATTGCAACGCCACGTGATGTACAATCATGCACCATAACCATCAATAAAGCGTGGTTTTCACATGAACCTCTTCCACTGTATGGGGCTTATCTGTCAATAAAACGTAGATTTTCACATGACATTATACGCATGCATGCAGCTGTT
This sequence comes from Cerastoderma edule, assembly GCA_947846245.1. Taxonomy (NCBI): domain Eukaryota; kingdom Metazoa; phylum Mollusca; class Bivalvia; order Cardiida; family Cardiidae; genus Cerastoderma; species Cerastoderma edule. The sequence goes on along the minus strand of OX401406.1, from coordinate 26,603,418 downwards.
TCCTCAAACGCTTCAGCTGAAGGCGTTATCTCTTGAGTTATTTTCACCTTCGATCTTGAATACTTTCAACCTTTTCCAACATGAACCCTTTCCCAAACAACAAATTTTCATGTCCCAAATTGAAACAGTGCAGATGACATTTCAAAATGTGATGAAATTGGAAAATAATCTTCTGATAGGGCACAAAACATTGTGGGAAAAGGAGTAATTGCTCGTTACGAGCAATTTCTCCTTTTCCCACAATGTTTTCTAAAGCCATCTGCAAAAAAAGTGGTCAAATGTCGTTATTGTTTGGTAAAGGGTTAAGTATAAAAGGTATGATAGCGGGCGAATCTTTAACGTTGTGACGAAAAGGTTTACTTTCTTAACCGTTCCACCTTGAATAAACACTTATCAACATTGCAGTTTTTATGATAATTCTTGGTATTTGATTATCGGTTTTGTTGTTGTTTGCGGCCGATATTGTGACCTGAACAAAGAAAGGGTAAAGGTAGCACAGAAACGTTAGTTGGATCGTATTTGGAAAACTCTCTTACGTATTGGAAGTGCGCAACAAAAATGGCATACATACGCAAACAAACTCAAGTACGAGCTTTCTGAATGAATTGGGTCTTGTATTAAGATAGCTTCAGGCTAATATTTTAATGAATACATACAAAAAAGAGTAGTATAAAGATATTTTCAAGCGGGTTTGGGAGTAATTGGTGGTGTCAATAAGGAGAGTCTTGCATGAGACTGTGTTAAGCGCCCATTGCTACTTTCTTAAGATCGCAATCGAAACTGCAAGTAATCCTGTCAACTAACTAGAGCGTATTGCAAAAAAAACATATATATATGTATATATTTTTTGCGTTGAAAAATTAATCTATCGACCTCAGGATGATAAAGGGACTGTGTTTAATATCATCATATGCAAAACTGGTCAGTGAAATGAACTTTCTTTTGTTGGATACTACATGTACATCATTCTTTCTATCCAAAGTAAATGAGTATAAGGAAAGCGTCTGTCTACTATGTTTAAGGGCGACACTTCCAGCTGAAGAGCACTTCACATATCTTACGTTGCAACGCATACTGATTGGCCACAGGTTATTTAACCCATTAACAAACCATAACGATATTTGACCATTTGTTGCAGACGACTCTGGAAAACAGTGTGGGAAAAGAAAGAAATTGCTCGTAATGTTTTCTACCCTATCAAAAGGTTATTTTCCAATTTCATCACATTTTGAAATGTCGTCTGCAAACTCTTTCAATTTGGGACAGTAAAAAATTTAACGTTTGGAAAAGGGTTAAATGTACATTAAAGCTTTGGTAAGGAGCTGCGTCTCATATTACTCAGCGTCGGCTATTGCAATCTATTCGGACTTTCCTGTGTACCGATTTACTAAACACTTTATTCTTAAGATTTTCGTAATTCTTAAACAACAATTCCTCTTATTTCAATATTGGACGAGTCAATATTGCAAAGTAACACATCATTGGAATCGTCTCTCCAAGACGCTTCCAATGACATGCCACATTGCAATATTGTACTTTCATTGAAGATACTATACTTGTGTATCAGTAATGACTTACGCAAATATTAATGTTTTCTTCAGTTGTTAAGTAAAACAGGACCCTGGTCTTCACTTCTGAATGTTACAAAGTAAGATTTTCAAAGCCCTACACTTTATTGTTTTGATTCCGAGCATTGGTAGGGTTTTTTTACCCCTCTTGTCTTGCTTGCTGAACGTCGATACCAGGGTACTTGATATAGATAAGGATTCATAATTCGAAATCTTCCTCTCTTCGCATCAAGATGATGAGCGCGTAAAACCTCGACTACTGTTTAAGCGACGAAAAAGTTATCACTTAATCTTAACTAAGGAATTCGGGTAAGATTTCCCGAATTCTAGGCAAATTTCAACATAACATGTAGAAGCTATAAATGTTAACAGTCTTATATTTCAAATTAAGGACATGAACATTCTGTCATTGTGGAATAAAAGATACTAATTCTCTCTTGAAAGAGGGATTTCGGAATATCCTTATCTAAATCGAATGATTGGTGCAATTCCCACGATTAATAAGCTCCTCGTTGCGAGCTTTTATAAATTGAAAATCTGTGAAATACTGGTTATATGTACTGAATTACCACCATGGAACTACACGTGCCTTCAATTCTAGTTTCATTGCCAATGCTCTAGAAAAGGGATCAAATAACGTAGACAAAATAAGCACCTTATTTTACAACAAAAAACCTGGGGACAATCTTTTTTCTGTCGAGATCAATTCTATATGGTACCCACGGCATGATATTTAGAAAAGTAGACAAGGGCATTGCGCCTCTAATTAAGACCTCTAATTCCATCTCTCATCTTGAGATCAAAGTTCATGACTGGCTAAAATGATCGTCATGGCATTCGCGAATTAAGTACCTAAAGTTTTCGTAATTAACTGTCCCTGTCTTTGAGTCAATGACCTCTACCTTGTAGGATTGTTGGTGAGATAAAGTGAGTTGCCGTATCACCTGTTCTGAATGGTGATGATTTGCACTGTTGTTTGTTAACATTTCCCATCGCTCTACTCTTCATTCGTGAAAATGGATATCCCCTCCGCAGCAGAGCATTCTATCATATAAGGATTCAATCTGACGTAAGAAGAAACAGCCTATACAGAGTAAATTTTATTAGAGTCACAGTAAATTTTACAAACTGTCTTTTTAAAAATGTTCTGCTTGGTACTAACTATATTGAACCAGCGCTTTATATTGCCTGCAATTAAATAAATCAAGCTTTTAATGAATCAGTTTGATTCCCCAAGAAAGGCCCCCAATTAGGCTTTGAAGTCTGAAAGCGAGACCAAGCATATAAGATAGGATTTTGCACATAGGCGCATGTGATGGTATTGACTTTTCTCAAACAAAAATCTATAATGTCTGTACAGAATTAAAAATCCCCATATGTGTATTTCTCAGCTTACGAAAATATCCGAGTAGTTCCGAGTGTCGCATATACCTACAGCTTGTTCATTAATTGAACCTAGGAAATTGAAAACCACGAGATTAGCATCGTCAACAGCAGATGTCAGTTACAAAGAGATATGAAAATAAGAAAAAATAAAAAAAATGTTACTTACGAACAAAGGACAGATTAATCCAAAGACGACATCTAATATGAGAATGGACCTGATGACGTCACGCATTGACCGAGCCGATGATGACATCACATTACGTCACGTGTGAACACTCCTTAAGGTACATGTTAGATAGCCAGACACTCTCATTCATCATCACACGCACATAAGCCTGGTATGCATGAAGTTGACAAACGTTTCTTCAAACACACAGATTGCAGGAGTCACAAATCAAGTTTAGGTATACCATGATGAATTCAATGGAAACTGCATGACAAGCTCCATTGGTAATATTGTTCTATTTTGTTCTGTTCTAATATTGACATTCAATTCCTCCAGTCGAACAAATCAGAACAACAATCCTGATTTCACCAAATTGTATATAACGTTGAAACTTTCATTCAAACATTCACTATAACGTCATGTTGTTTTGAATTTCCCATCTGTCAATAAACGTTCCAAGTACTCCAAAGCTTCACACATTTATAGGGTGGGTATCTTCACATGTATTCCATCTATCGAATTTATCGTTCTCTAGAACCGCCGTAACTGCACGCTATTGGGTTTCTGCCTTTCTATTCAAACCTGCACGATTAAATAACACTGTGTAATATCTACCGAAAACTAATAGGTAGGCAGCCACGGCTAGCGACTGCAGGTTTTAAGTTGCCAACTTTAATGATAAGCGCTTGATACCATATTGCATAGATATTGTGAGATTTTCTCCTTGGATGTCTTCTTTATCCCTTCAGTGTCGGTGACAGATTGGTGTATTGAGATGCTTATTTATAACTGGGAACATCGTAAAGGAAATCATGATAAGGAAATTCTAATTGTGTCGACGAATTAAGCATTTTCTGCTAAAAAAAGTATTAACCCTTAGAATGCTGGGTAATTTTCTAGAAATCGATTTTTGTGTCGACTGTTTTCCAAAACCTTAAAATATCTGCTTTATTTTGTTGAGGAAATAAAGCAAAAAGGTTAGATCACAGACCATTCGTCAATTTACTTGGCGGCTGGCCTGGATATAACCTGTTTGCATAAGCGTTGTGACTGTTCAAGAGCTATTAGGGTTAAATTGGCCAGGCATGAAGGAACGGGTTGCATTGTCTTTTTCAAACCAGACTGGCTTGGTATGAAACTGGTGGTGGTTATTGATGGAGGAGGTAAGAATACTTTCTACATGTAATTCGCGAACAATTTAGTACACACATATTATCGACCCGGATCTTAAACCGGATATCCTGCAAACGTTTATTTAAAGGCATTCTATAGCTTACCAAAACATTTAACGAAACATAGATTATTACAAGTATCAAACTTCGAAATTTAAAAGGTTTGAAGACGCCATATGAAAACACAATAGATATATTTCAACAACACACTTCTTGTTGATAAGAAACACTACTTAAAATGGTGCTAATTTTAAAAAAAATCGTGTTTCACCGAAATGTTTAGAAAATGTCTGCAGTAGAATAGTGTAACTAGGAGACGTGTGCTATAGAAAATGATAAGAAAGAGTTGCAGCCGAAGGAAAACATTTTGCCGTCTGCAGCAAAAAAACAACCCATTAAACGTCTCTGGGTCACAAAGATTAATTAACGCCTAGAAACTTCAAAGATATCTAACTAAATAAAGATCGACATCTCTTTGGGAAAATAAAGACTGCTTTCGCACGACAACATGATTAATATAATCTGTAAACATTTCAGTAAAGACTATGTTAAACATATTTTTTATACCCGTCTGCAAAAAAAAAAGATTTTTTTTAAGTTTTGTTTTAAAGGATAACCTGCTTGCAAAGGTAATTTCTCGTTTTCCAACTGTTATTTCCATTCGCCCGTATTATTTCTTACTTTTTGCGTTCTATGTCTTATAAAATTTGAAAAATAAGATTTTTTCCGACTGCCATGAAGTTAGCAGAAACCCAAAATTCATACATGGGGTCCAACTTCGTTCGAAAATGTATTCTAAAACCCATTTTCAAACAATTTTGACAATTGACCAGTTTATTGCAGAAGACTATGGAAACATTGTGGGAAAAGAAGAAATTGCTCTTAACGAGCAATTTCTCATTTTCCCACAATGTTTTCTGCCGTATAAAAAGGATAGTTTTTCAATTTTATCACATTTTGAAATGTCGTCTGCCAATTCTTTCAATTTTGGACAGTAGAAAATTTCGCGTTTGGTAAAGGGTAAAAATACTATCAAATTTAGTACTCAGAGTATTTGAAGCCTCTAGTGGATCATGATTTGCGAGAAGAAAAGGGCCCATTTGTCACGTTCCTCCTTGCTATAAACATAAGTTTCTTCAACTCTCTTGCATTATTTCACAATGACTCAGCTCGACAAAACTGGAACATAAGTAATCGAAAACGGGAGCAATGCGACATTTCATCACAATGGTTTCGCAACACATTGATTGTAATTGTACGCGAGTTCAAAATTGTCGTCTGCTACCTTCTTCAATTTTAAAGAAAAATGAATTCAATGTGTCGTCTGCTACCTTCTTCAATTTGAAAGAAAACATGAATTCAATGTGTCGTCTGCTACCTTCTTCAATTTTAAAGAAAACATGAATTCAATGTGTCGTCTGCTACCTTCTTCTATTTTAAAGAAAACATGAATTCAATGTGTCGTCTGGTACCTTCTTCAATTTTAAAGAAAACATGAATTCAGTGTATCGTCTTCTGCCTTCTTCAAATTAAGAGAAAACGATGTGTTATGTGTTTAGTTAAAAAAGTACACAGTCAAGTACATGTTAAGAAAATGCGTTCCCCGTTTAAGTATGTACATTCCTAAACTGTTTAAATTCAAATACGCCTAATGTAAACATGTTTGGCAATTCTTTCAAAACAAAGTGTTCAAAAGCGCTTTCTGTAAGCACAATTCAACTTCCTGATCCCTGGTCAAAATGTACACAATGACTGGACTATTCAATTGTAGCTCTTTGTACTTCATTGTGTATAGTGCTAAAATATATCAGTTTTGTTACAGACGATAATTTAAAACGCTCAAAACATGAACCCCACGTTCGAAATCCTGGTTTGACTTATATTTTATATTGCATCTAAAGAATGGTCGTTGCATATTCCATTCGTCCCTTGCCAAATAGAAGCAAAATTGTTCCTTTGAAGTAGGGCCCAGAAGACGAAAAAGCCGAACACGTGATAACTAAGGAAAAAGACTGAAAGCACTAATACAAACCATAAAACATTGTAAAAGAGTGTTTAGTTAATGCATTTTTTCCACACCCATTCATAGTAAACCACCAACTTTTACAGTCTTCCTTGTCATTTCATATGAACTGTTTTTGGTTTCCAAACATTTTATTGAATTTTATAGATCCAGGCCAACCACCAAGTAAATTAGCGGCTGGCCTCTGATATAGCCTGTCTGCTACTCTGAGTATTTTCCTCAATAAAATAGAGCATCTTTTAAGGATATTGAAAAGCAGACGGCACAAAAGTCTACTTTTTAAGAAAATTACGCAGCTTGTAAGGGTTAAATGGGATAGATTAGGAAGTCATAACTTGCTTGGTAAGGCGCTACAATAAATATACATGTCCCACTTCTCACTACTGTCGTAAAGGCCTTTGTAAATGTTGCAGTTGGTCTTAACCCTTTACCAAACTCCAAATGTTTGACTGTCCCAAATTGAAAGAGTTTGCAGACGATATTTCAAAATGTGATGAAATTGAAATACAATCTTATGATAGGACCGAAAACATTGTAAGAAAAGGAGAAATTGCTCGTTAAGAGCAATTTCTTCTTTTCCCACAATGTTTTCAAAGGTCATCTGCACCAAACTGATCAAATGTTGTTATTGTTTGGTAATGGCTTAAATAAAGTGTAAAATCTTTCTTAGTGATTTGAAAAAAAAATGCTTGAAAAATAACCGGCTGGGTGATATTGGTTAGAAACAGTTTGACAAAAGGATAAGTTGCTCGTAATTAGCAAAATATCCTTTTGTTTAAACTGTTTGCTAAGTCCTCTTCTATAGTTGGTCTACACACTTCATTTGGGGGAAGGGTTTAAGGATTTCATTGACATCCGACAAGTGATCTTCTGGTCGTAAATCCATAAATTTTCATTTTTTCCCTTGACATTAGAAAAATTTGCTGCAAATGCAACAAACATCGGTCCCACACTTTCCAATTTAACCCTTTACCAAACACCGAATTTTCGACTGTTCCAAATTGAAATAGCTTGCATACGCTATTTCGAAATGTGATGAAACTAAAAATCAATCTTCTGTTAGGGCAGACAATATTGCGGAAAAAGGAGACATTGTTCGTTAAAACAAACATGTCTGTTCAACAGTTAATTATGTTATATTCTCTTTACAAACAAATACTACAATAGGTCCACTGAGTTAATTCCATTCACATGTTGACAACCACACAAATCATACAAACAGTTTATTAAGTGAGTTTTTTTAAAAACAAACATCTACATAATCCAGAATACATCACTGAGTTAAATCCACTCACGATTTGACAACCACACAAATCATACAAAACAAACCAAACCTCATTCGATATTCAATCCTGCTATACTACAAATGAAATCCTGTTCGAGTGAAGGTTTTAAATTCCCAGGCTAATTTCACGAAACACTGTATTATAATATCCTAGTTGTACGTACATAACTGGTAACACGAGTTGATTTGTTTGTGTTCAGTCATCAGTGGTTAATAGGAAACTGGCTGTATGTATAACTTTTCACAGATCTACGGATCAGGGGTGTATTCACAATTTCAGATATTTCGACTGGCCTGTTAGCTAACCTGTTTGCTTCTCTGAGTATCTCATCTCATTCAAAGTTAATAAGATATTTAAGATTTTGGAAAGCAGACAAACAAAAATCTATATTAAGAAAATTACCCAGCATTCTAAGGTTAAGAGACGAGTTTAATGAGAACCAACAATATAGAGATCATGTGACTTGGGAGATTTCTACATAGGCGTAGGAGCGTTTTCAACATTGGGGGGGCCAACTTCAGATGAAGACCGGTCTAAGAATAAATGTTCCTAAACTTTTTAATGACTCTTCATGCATTTACAAATTCAATAACATTATGAGAATTAAAAGAAAGCGTATGAAAATGTGTATCTTTGATAATAAAAAATAAAAAAAAAAGGGATATGCCAGGTCTCGATCTTACGCGGAAATCAAATGTATTGATTTAAACAAAAAGTAGCAGCGACCAGACTGTCACAACCACGGATTCATCTACTGTTTAAGCGAGAATAAATTATTGTTCAAGCTTTAGCTAACAATTGAAGACAATATTGAGTCTGACGCATTAGAACAAATTCTATTACATCATTGCTTTTGTCAATCAAGACTTCCCGGGTATTTTTGTGAGGTGAGTTTTCATTGGATAAACCCGATGTGTTCAGATTGTCATTTGCGATGATGACGTCAAAAAGATTTTGGTTATTGTTCGTTACAAAAGGCGAATTGGAATTAGATAAAGCACAAAAATACACATTTATTTTTATTCTGCTGTTAAATTTCGTTTCTTTTTTTTCTTTTCAAATATCTTCATTTGCCATTGTGAATATTGGGGGGGCAAAGTATAGTCTGGCCCCCCCGGTCTGGACATTGGGGGGGGGGGCGGGCCCCCTGGCCCCCCCGGCTCCTACGCCTATGTTCTAACGATGAAAATAAATGCTGGTTCGAAAAACTATGAACAACTTCTTTCCTCACAATTGATTTAATTTACCAACATCAGTGGTGCATATTAGAGAATAAATTTCTCAATAATACACTTGTTCAACTGGGGATGTCAACCCAACAGCGACAAAGTCGTCAAGCAAATGTCAACTTAACTCATGCGCTTGGTTGAGTACGTTTATAGGGGGTAAATTGTTCGAGACAAATAAACTTTGATCCCTCCTTCCCCTCTCTTTCTTCCTCTCTCTTTCTCCCTCTTTATATATATATATCTCCTTCTCGTTCCTCTTTTCCTCCCTGTCCCTTTCTTTTCCCCTATCTCTATCTCTTTCTCCCTCTTCCATCCCTCTCTCTCTTTCTCCCTCTTTATATCTCTCTCTTTCTCGTTCCTCTTTTCCTCCCTCTCCCTTTCTTTCCCCCTCTCTCTATCTCTTTCTCACTATTCCATCCCTCTCTCTCTTTCTTCTTCTCTCTCACCCGTTCTTGATATCAATAACCCGTATCTCTTCATCCCCATTCCTCTCTTTCCATCTGGGGCCCGTTTTACTAAACAACTTACGGAAAATGTTTGCGTAAGTCATAATTGATTAACATGGATAGTATCTTCAATGAACGTACAATATTGCAATGTGACACGTCATTGGAAGCGTCTCGGAGAGACGATTCCAATGATGTGTTACTTTGCAATATTGCTTTGCCAAATATTGAAATAAAAGGACTTGTTGTTTTAGACTTACGCAAATCTTAAGCGTAAACTGTTTAGTAAAACGGGCCCCTGATCTCTGAGTTACCAATTTTGTTAGCATAGCCTACATATGCAGTTTGTCTTGAAATGTGTTTTTTTCTCTGCTAAAGGTAAGTCACAAAGGCAGTATTCATTCTTTTATAATTTACGTTTTATCCTTGCTGTAGCGCGTATAAATCATGTTAATGTCAACCGACGTGACTGAAAGGTTATTAAAATTAGAGGTTTGCATATCATATCCTATGTCAGTCTCAGTGGTACACTTACCATACCTTTTCCAACATTTTCTGAAAATTTCTTAACAAACCTTTCTAAAATGAAAACCTTCCGACAACGTATATGTGGTGCAACATGTAGGACAAAATTGTTATTTCAGTAAAATTGTTGGCAATAGCAAAGAATTATACAACGCCAAAGACACTATCATCCCTAGAAACCCGCGTAAGGGTCTTATCTCATCTATCGTTTTGCTACGACTCTCTCCTCATGTATGTATATAACGCGCATTATTAGCATGTTTCGGCGAGAACGTTATTATTTTTATCTACTTCTAGTCTAAACACAAAAGAAGAAGTTCGGACCCAGAATTTCAAAAAGACTGTCGATGTAAATTCTGCAGTGACGTTCAAAATATAGAAGGGTTATGTTTTCTTTCTGTTTTTGTAGCGTTATGGATAGTTCCTCCCTTCCTTTCCCAAAGATCGGCTGCAGATGAATGAAACCTATTTTCTCATGCTGGGTTCGAGTCCCAGGTCTAAGCGATGAGAATGAAAGTGCCACCATTAAAGTATAAACGATATTTCCCCTAGTAACCATACCAAACGAATAAGTAACTGGTTATAACTTATAAGCTATTCTCCCCTTGCCATAATGGAGGTTAATAACGTCTGCATCATGCGAGTTTAAACTAACCAGAACGCTCTGTACAGCGACTAATTATGTGATGAAATACCAACGCCTTTCCTGATATGGCACGATCGGGTGACATATTTCTCTTTGTTTATCTTGGTGAATCCATTACAATCCAAACACGTTAATCATTTCCCCCCATATATGTGCACTTTAATGTCGTTTCCAGAGGAGTTCGAAATGTATTCGAAAACCTCTGCTAACACCGTGGGCAGTTGCACCTACAAATCATATAAATCATCTATGTCTCTGGTATAACCTACCCGCGTTGAAGCAACTGGCGAACATATTGTCTTAAAATATATTTTCAATACATAAAAATGACATAGATGTATTATGCTATACTCTTTAAATTTGGACGGAATAACATAACTATCGTCAAATATAACGAAGTTGGTCCCATCTACCGTAGTTGGTTCAAGTCCCATCTACCGTAGTTGGTTCAAGTCCCGTCTACCGTAGTTGGTCAAAGTCCCGTCTGTCGTAGTTGGTTAAAGTCCCATCTACCGTAGTTGGTTCAAGTCCCATCTACCGTAGTTGGTTAAAGTCCCATCTACCGTAGTTGGTTAAAGTCCCGTCTACCGTAGTTGGTTAAAGTCCCATCTACCGTAGTTGGTTAAAGTCCTGTCTACCGTAGTTGGTTAAAGTCCCGTCGTCTACCGTAGTTGGTTAAAGTCCCGTCTACCGTAGTTGGTTAAAGTCCTGTCTACCGTTTTAAGGAAGCCTACGCAAACCGTCGTCTCTACTCAAACCGTCGTCTCTACTCGGGAGGGGTTGAGTAGAACGCACTTACAACTTCCGGTCTGTGGTGGTTTCCTCTCAAGTTAACGTCAGATCACGTTACAATCCCTGTACAGTGTGTCGCCACACGAGACATGCGCACTTAACCCTTTCCTAAACAAAGACAAAAGTTGCATAGTTTGTTGCAGACGACTCTGGAAAACATTGGGGAAAAGGAGAAATTGCTCAAAACGAGCAATTTCCCCTTTTCCCACAATGTTTTCTGCCCTATCAGAAGATTATTGTTCAATTTCGTCACATTTTGAAATGTTGTCTGCAAACTCTTTAAATTTGGGACAGTCCAAAATTTGGCGTTTGGTAAAGGGTTAAGCGATTCTATAAACCTTTTCATCGACGAAACATCCTGAACCTCATAAATTTGATAACTGAGTTTTAATTTGTCATATATATAGCTAAAGGATAAATAAAGTTCCATTTATAGTGTTATTCACTGCTCATAGTAAGTTAGCCTGGGTGCTGGATACCGTTTTACAAAGCGTCTTAAGATATATCTGGGAAGTCAAAACTGATGAACATAAATAGTATCCTTAATGATAGTCTCAATAATGATCCGTGAACGAAGCTTTTTTCGTCATTTGGACATTTATCTTGCTTCGTCAGTCAAAATAGCAATAGCCTACGAGACCAGTTATCTGGACTACCTTAATGAAAGTTCAATGTTGCAATGGGACACGTTGTTGGAAGGGTCTCGGAGAGAGTCGATAATATTGGCAAGATGGAATGTTGTTTTTAACTTACACACATGTTTAGCGTCAAATGTTTAGTAAAACGGTACCCTGGTCCATGCGTATACCACCATTGCGGGGTATACGCACGGGCAAGGACCCTACGCGAATACCCAATGGAGGAAGTGGTTGGTAGAAGCAGTGTTATAACAAACCCCTTTCGCTCCAAATGGATTCTGTTCTGTTCCAAACTGGCAGCGCAAATACACAGTTTAACAAAAAATACATCCTTTTGCTACAAAAATTTCTTAAGAATGAGATTAAATGGTATAATGGGTAAACTAGTCGGGAGTAAGACTCCATATATTGACATTGAGAGTCTTGAATAAGCTGGGCACCCATCAACATTTGTAAAGTAGGAACAACAAAAAAAATACAAACACAGAATTAACAAGCTCTTTCAATTTTACTCTCCAAATAAGGACAAGAAGAACTTAGTAAATATTGTGACAAAAACAATGATTTATGTTTATTATCACAATAACATTATTTTCGACTGACAGTTGTTTTCAATTTGTTACACTAGCCAGTAGTTAACTGGTAAAGAAGTATCTTAGTAGGAAGATAAATGTACAATTTAGTCCAGAAGTCTCATTCATGTCGGTGCTTTTTTGTCTTGGACTGACAGTTGTTTTCAATTTGTTACACTAGCCAGTAGTTAACTGGTAAAGAAGTATCTTAGTAGGAAGATAAATGTACAATTTAGTCCAGAAGTCTCATTCATGTCGGTGCTTTTTTGTCTTGGACTGACAGTTGTTTTCAATTTGTTACACTAGCCAGTAGTTAACTGGTAAAGAAGTATCTTAGTAGGAAGATAAATGTACAATTTAGTCCAGAAGTCTCATTCATGTCGGTGCTTTTTTGTCTTAGACCCCAACTGCTTTGAGGACATTACAACTTTAAAAGTGTTAAAATATTTTTTTTTTTAATTTAGACCAATTAACTGTTTGAAAGAAGTCATAAAGATTTTGATTAAATGATATAAACAAAATCAAACATACAGGATTTGATTAACCTAAGACCTAATAAACAGGTTTATGGACAAACCAGAGACAAAGATCAAATATGTCTAGAGACAAACACATACTGTGACAATAACTTAATATAAATCACATGTAGTCATACAGGAAAAAAAATAACCAGTTGTAATTTTCAATAAATTCTTTAAACCATAACTTGTAACTCTTGTTGTAATTTAGATAAGCCTGGAGCATCTAGAAGATCTTTGAAACCATTATTGACAAGGAGAAAAAGCAAAGCACAAATGTTTGAAAATATGTGACAACTTTATCAGTATGGTTAAAAAAGCTTTTTTAAGGGTTTCAAACCAAAGACTCCTATTGATTTAAATACATTACAAGACATGTCACAACTAATTGATCTATAACAAAATAATGATTGAGAAGCTTTAAATATGTTATATCTAGAACAGTTCAATTATAGTAGTCCTAACTCAAGCTTTAAAAACATTTGTAAACCAGGATTTTCTATTGTCTCAATGGCCTCTTTCGCCCGTAGACTCCCTTCCTCTGCAGAGAAATAATTCTTCAATTCCTCTGCGTATTGAATCCATACACAGTTGGCACATCCACTCATACAACAGGTGACAGGGGGCTCTGGCGGGGGTCCTTTACCTGGCACTATGTCCACACATGATGGAGGGGGCACATTTGGGGTAACAGCACTTAATACAGCTTTAAACCCTGGATCCTCATCATCATCACTTACCAAGTCTTCAACAGGCTTGTTACCTTTACTATCCACTCTGTTGGGACTGATAGGAATGTTTGTATTGCCAAGGGTGTTGGATGGGTCATCAGTACTACTGTTTTTGATGTACACTGAATAGAATCTCAAGCGACAATAATCCAATGGGTAGAATTGCTTTCTAAACAGATTTAAATCATGTTTACATAATAAAGGAATTATCTTCCTTAGACATTGTGATTTCATCATCATTTCTATTTGTCCTTTATCAATATTAGAAAGAAAAGGTTATAAAGTTTTATTTCCTCACATTCCACTTTGTTCCAACTACACTATTTTGTCCATCCTGGATAGCCATCAACTTTCTGAAATGATAGAGCATACTTATTATGGATTTGATATAACATAAAGATGTGTCCTTAACAAAAGTTACCTTTGCTAAGCAATCAAATCTATTGAAGATAGCAAGAATAAGACTGAGAGAATGAGACCCTTGGATGCATAAGAAAAGTCTACAATACAAAAGTAGTACATAGTACATATAGTTTTCAAATGGACAAGGTAGTATCTGGTTATAATAATTCATTTGTCCATACAAAAATATCATTGTTTCAAGTATTGTCAAGCTCCACTGGTGTTAACTTTTTACTGGTCAAAGGGAAGCAATTTAATAGCCTGGGGTCCTGGCCCGTTCGTATACCGCGAACTAGGGCCAGGTGTCAGAGAAAGTGGAAAAGAAAACTCACGATCTTTTTTCCTTGTTTGTTATCTAACTTATAACTGCATAAAGGGAATAAATACAGATGCCGTTGATATACTAAAACTCTTGTCGGTGGGTTTCTTATCTTTATTGCCTGTTAATTGAATTCGTGATTGTTTAACCAGAGATAAGTGAAACCCTTTACCCTTTCCTTTTATGTGTCGTTGAATTTGATTTAAATCAAGATGTTATGGGAAAGATAGAAGAAAATCCCATTTTTTTTTCACATTTTTATGTGGTCTTTCTTTCTTCAAAGTCGCCTATGAACACTTCACAAGCCTCAAATTTAAGCACCGAAGGAAATAAGATGATATGTAATATTGATTGGTGGAGATATATGTTTCCAATTTGTTTCCATTAAATTTGTTTTGTGTGTGATTTAAAACTCATTTAAATATATAAACAATATTTTTGGTAGAATTCATTCAGAGAGAACTACTAAAGTAAAAAGTTTGATTCTTTTACAAAAGATATTAATTTTATCTGATATGTTGAATCTCAATATTTAAATCCAACAATAAATTAATAGAAAATTGAAATGAAATGAACAAAATCCATTAAATGTAATTAATCTATAAAAATGGAGTATTGTATGACAATTGTAAAAGGTAAAGGCAGAGACATAGATCTATGTCTCTGGTATAGGCTACCCTGAATAAGGGGTGGAAAAGGGTAAAAATGATAAGGGTAAAAAAGGGTAAATGCACAATTCAAACGCCATCTTTTCATAATAGACGAGTGGCAATCCGTTAGCCAATCAGAAGCGACAATTCATTCTCTGACACCTGGCCCTAATGCGGGTTAGCATGGGCCAGGACCCCAGACTAGCAATTTAAAAGCAAGAGGATTATCTCCCTTGAATCAAGGAGACGAACATTTCATTTTCCATAGAAATCCGCTTCAATATCATGATTTATTTGCAAAAAAGTGAAATATAAAATAATTATGTGATCATTTCTTACTTAAGATGGACCTTCTTGTCTTCGATGACGATTCAATGAACATTTTAACCCGATGTTTACATTTGACTTTCGATGTACGACGAAATTTCACGAGAACCGGTGTGACGACAAGCAGGATATAAAAGAACAAAACCGAATCACATAATGTCGAACCGGAATGAAACCCAAATCAGATCGGGTTTCACCGAAATTCACATCTAAAGTATTTTCAATCGTAATTTTAAGAAGACGAATCACGTCAAAAAATATGAATATAAATTATTTTGTCATTATGACGGAAGTTTAAAAGAACATAGGCTTTAACGTAGGTATTGCCATGAGATGACACAGTCTGACCGTCGACAGAAATATTACAGAGGCTGCTTGTTAAAGGTTTGGGTCGATATCATAATACATGTAATTGATATAATTGAATAAGTAGGATAAACTCACTCTTCCGGTTCACTTGTAAGTTCAACAGGATTTTCTCCGGCATCGACACAAGTATTCGCTTTCCGTGCCAACCTGAAGAAAGATGCTGTGGTTGACAATGGGCAAGTTTATAAGTTATTGGACTTGGGAAAGTAGGTCTACATGTAGTCTCAATTTAAATCGTTGTCACGGATAGTACCTATCAGAAGACGGACATTTCCAGTTTTTAGTAAGGTAACTGTAAGAACTGATTTATATAGCCTGCAATCACGTCTTATAAGACAGCACATCTTTACTAGAAAAATCAGAAGATCGGCCTGAAGGAGAAACGAGTGATGGTCGTTTCCTCGAAGAGTTGTTTCCCCGAAGTTTAATTCATATTGTAATCGAGGAGTCCACTGTTAATCGGAGAAACGAACTTGCGGTTTCATGTCAGTGCAAGCTTTCTGCAGAATAGAGATGATTTAATTGGATTTTCTGACGAGGGCCTATTATATTTAATGTCCCACCTCTCTAAAGATGATTGCACAACTGGTGCGGCTTCGCAAACACGATAACTGTAGTATATTTCTTTATGTTGATTAGAAACGAAAACGTGAAATGGAGAACAACAAGTGTCTCCTTTTAACATGCCGTCTGATAGGGATATGTCAGACTCTTATGACCATGCGATTTCAAGTGCAACGCTGTCCTCCAGCATTGAAATACATTCACTTCACAAGCTATCGAAATTGAACGATTCTTTGCATCCGACCGTGTCAGCAGGCGCACTGCTGAAACCATTCGAAGATAACGCACTTGTAATAGGGGTTCGGAGCATATTGCCTGGAATTTCCTTTTTACGTAGGTACTATTTTAATGCTGAAAACAATATGTAACACATTACTTATATATGATAATAATTCAGGGATCAGGACTTTGTTCCATCAGGTAAGACCAGGTTTCATGAAAAATGAAATGTCACGTAAGCTATAGACCAAGTGTACCGACATAACATATCGTGGATTGCGCGAGTAAAATGGATTTGCAAAATAATTCGTACGTGCGTTGAAAGCCAACTAAGCACCTGATCAGTCTGTATAATGGATTATCGCCTTACCCCTCAAAGCTCGACAATTGAAGTCTTCCTTCATAATTCCTTGTGGACACATTGCGTCAGTATCTTAGCATGTAACCAATGATATTCACATCTGCCGACGGGAGTAAAACCTGATAACATCTGCGGACAGCGAGTTTTTTAGGAAATCCCAACGGTGCCGGCGCAAAATCTCATTACGCAGCGGAGTCATATGCAGTTGTGGCCAAAATCAGAGAGAGCAAATGTATGCATGACCGTCTCTAGTCTTGAGAATAAGCATGAAGAAATGGTTGAGTCAATGTAAGGAACAGCAAGCCACGAGTTCTTTTGAATATTTTAATATTTTGTTCGCAACAGTACAGAGTACCGTTTCACTAAACATCTTATGCCGAGAACTTCGAATGTTTAAAACAGTATTCAATCTTATTTCAAAATTGAGTATTTAAAGCTTTTAAAATGCAAAGTAAATCATCATTGGAATCATATCTCCAAGAAGCATCAAATGACATGTGATATAACAATGATGTACTTGTGCTTAAGAAGACATCCACGAATTTCTGTTTGAATTACGCAAATATTTTCGTTTAGTCCTTCAGCAAAACGCTAGCCAGATGTACATGAAAGAACAGATTGTGTCTACTTCCTATGCCAACATGATGAGACGCGTATAGAAGAGCTTTAGTCCGCTGATTTGATATCCGGGTAAGAACGAGCAATGTATCCATGGAACAAAGGACGCATTTCATGTGTGTAGGGTGGGGAAATGGTATCTCGTGTTGAATCAATGTAGATATTAATGTTTTTATGTAAGTGGGTTTGAAAACAGTCATCCTTGCATTCGCACATTTAGGGTTTTGGTCTGGCCGAATACACAATGATCCGATGATGGCAATTCCAGTAGAAACGCAAAGATCAAATGGCGACAAGTACAACGGCTTCTTGTACCAATATAATTACAAAAATCGTAAGGTGTATTGCGAGCTTTATTCATCCCAAGATGGTGTAAAATCCCTTTAACTTGTAGACAATCCGACATAGATCAGTCAGCAGAACAATCCAAAATTACTCATAATTTCTTTTTGGCTATCTTTACCTCTCTACTTATGTAGGAATTTGTGAACGTTCCAAATTAACCCATTACAAAAAAATAACTAAATTTGACCAGTTTGTTAAAGACGACTCTGGAAAACATTGTTGGAAATTTCAAAAGGAGACATTACTCTTGAAGTTTTCTGCCCTATCAGAAGATTTTTCTTTAATTTCATCACATTTTGAAATGTAATTTGCAAACTCTTTCAGTTTGGGACAGTCAAAATCCGACTTTTGTTAAAGGGTTAAAGCAAAAGCAGACAACAATTATAACATAGAGTAAAACGTGTCTTTGATATATGATGTGAAAACCACTGGGACCAATGGATTTTCTAATTGCATATTACCATTTTCTACTTTTTCCCCACATTTTTTTAACCTTCTGCTGTTGAAACTTTACCCTTTACCAAACAAGGAAATTTGACCAGTTTGTTGCAGACGACTCTGGAAAACATTATGGGAAAAGAGGAAATTGCTTTTAATGAGCAATTCATTCTTTTCCCACAATGTTTTCTGCCCTATCAGAAGACTGCTTTCCAATTTGATTATATTTTGAAATGTGGTCTGCAAACTTTGGAACAGTCGAAAATTTGTTGTTTCGTAAAGGGTTAAAACAAGTATATCATTTCATTTCATATTTGTTTTTACATCGATTGTGAAGGAAGCTGAAAGTTTGTTCAAAGCCACTCTCGATGACTGCTTCCTGGATACTAAACCAGTAATCATGAGGGAACTAGTTAAATGTGTACAAAAATGAGAATGCAATCTCCATTTTATTTTGCCAAACAGTCCACTTTTATAATATATTCTAAATTTGAAATATCTAGAAACAATGCCATGATGCATTTTTATTAACACTGAATATGATTTTCTTCTGTATCTATGGTAGTGTAGTGCACGAAACTAGGAAAGCGTGTATCTTACCACTGCACTTGCTATCAGAGCAATTTCAACTGTTAAGATTCATCAATAAACCGATCAATCAATTCAGCACAATAGTGTATTTATTCATCAAATTTTCAAAGATGACATTTTACAAGAAACTTTTAACAGTATTACATATTACTCATCTTTAAAAGTACATTTTTACTGACGTCAAGTTTGCTCCACCTGATAAGTAGTGACCCCATTCAGTCAAGGGGCCAAAAAAGTTATTTTCCCAGTGTGTTACAAATTGTCTTGATCACTTAAACATTGTATCCATTGTAGAAAGTTTAGACAAAAGTGATAATTTGCCAATGTTCTATTCACCCTAATGGTTAAAACAATAACCATTGACAATTCAATATTCTATGGATACCTTATCATGCTTACTAACGCCAGTGTAAACAGTCTCCCTGCATTTATGTCAAGAACAAGGATTTATGAATTACTTGCAGCATGCAAAAATACCTCTATTTTCACTGGAGTTTCCGCCATTTCTTGTAATGTATCATTACTCCTTCATACCCATATTTCTCGTTAAAGCTACTGCTTTCAATCATAGCTTGTCTCCAATTTCTTTCAGTATCTATTGGTGGTTTAATGCATGATTATTGTAGGTCTTTCACTTTGTGAATGGCTGGGTATAGTCTTGCATTACACCCTTTAAATGATTTAAACCCTTTTTCGTAATTAGTTGGTATATTTTAATCACACACTTGTATTTTTTGCTGTAGCAGCATTGACTCTACAACCAAGACTTCATACTAATCCAACATGAAGGATTTAAACTATTTTTGGAATAGGACAGGTTCACATAAGAGCTTTATCTTCATCAGATCACACATTCCACAATGGTATGGAAGATTGTCACCCAGAGTTTCTTTATTATATGCTTCACTCTATTTCATCGTTTTGTTTCATTTTCTTAGCTTTCATAGTTCTGTACATATCTATAGCCTTTTCTCTCTCTGCATCATTAATCCGTTTTTGAGCGAAAGACAAGTATTTCCTTTTCACAGTTTTTCCAACAGGTCTTGAAGCTAAGGATTTTGGTGCTGCTTGTATAACGTCTGTGTCAGAGTCACTTTCACTTTTGTCATCACCTTCAAACATCTTTTTCAGGAGTAATGACTTTCGTCCAGGCTGGAAAAAATACAAACACATTGGAAAATATATGTGTCATGTTTTTATATCATTGAAACTATTCTCATCTATGACAACGATTGATAATTTGACATAAGCATTAATAGTTGCTCTTTTAAACTCTTTAAACATGTTACCTTCTCAGTTACCCTTATAAAAGGAATTTCTAAGTTTTTCTATGCTAATTGTCAATCATTTTTGAACTCACACAATATAACTGTAAGTAAGTGCTATTCTGGATTTCATATAAAAACATAACTAAGAGAGAATAAGATGGTTAAAACACTGAAAAGCAAGTATTTTGTCAAAAAAGTTCAATATCTATTTATCAAAAACATTTTATCTCACTTGTTTCATTAAAGCTTACTGTAAAATTGAGGTGCCATAAAAAGACAAAGTGCAGAAACATAGAAATAGAAAGTGCAGTAAGTCTGTATAGTCTACCTTATCTGAGTCATTGACAGCTGATTTACGAGGCTTGGCTGTTAGTGATGGTGGTTGATCCACGACCTCACCAAACATAACATTATCTGTAAGGTACAAGATACATTGCTATAATTGAGCACTCACATCCAAAATAGGCTAAATCAAAACTATAATAGTAACAACGCTAAAATACAAGAGAAAAGAGAAAATCAAACTTTATTTTAAACCTTTACCAAACACCAAATTTTCAACTTTTTTGCAATCCACATTTAAAGATATGATGAAATTGAAAAATCGTCTTCTAATAGGGAAGAAAACATTGTGGGAAAAGTAGAAATTGCTTGTTAAGAGCAATTTTCCCTTTTCCCACAATGTTTTCCACAGTCATCTGCAACAAACTAGTCAAATGATGTTATTGTTTGGTGATGGGTTAACTAACAATTATTCCATCATTACTTCAAATCATAAAGTTTTAATCACTTTATAAATATCATAAACACTGTATTCCAAGAGTGGTCATCAATTTGTGTTGAAAAAGAAAGTATCATCATTGAGTTCTCGAAGATGATTTTAATCTTTAAATGAACACAGCAAAAGGTGTGATACATTGGTGAATATTTTGTCCATAACCGCCTAAATCTCCTTTAAGCGCAGTGATTTTAATTATCACTATAATTTGACCATTTTTGTAAGGACTTTTCCATTTAAGAAACCAACTTATCTATTCATCTTATTACCAGTATGGATTCAAACGAGTTTGAAAATAAAAGCAAAAAAGGAGAAACAAAATCAATACCAACAGGTGCATGCAATGATCAAGGGAAGTAGTTACCCAAATAGAAATATGGCAATCTGTCTTGAAACCAAACACCTGATCTTGAATCCCTTACCTTTATAATGGGCAAAGTCTCCCTGTTTTTCAAGCTTTTTAAATTTCAAAGCTTCTGTTTTCTTTTTCTTTCTTTCTCTATTCTTTCTGAAAGATAAAAAATGATTATTACGCTTAGCAAGCAGACACAAAGTGATTTGAACTGAAAAAAAACAATTTTACCTGCACAAAAGGTAGCTATTATTTTCTCTCTTCTCTCAATAACAAGTTAATGTAAAATCTTATGATATTGAGTTGACAATAACTTGAAGATTCATAGAATCCCTGAGCATACTTACTCTCTCTTTCCTTCACCAAGTGGTTTTGTTTCCTTTTTCACAGTTTTCCCTTGCTTTGTGTCTGTTTCTTCAGATTTACCCTGAAAGGTTCATAAACAAAAGATGTAACATATTCTGACTACCAATGACACAGGCCCATAAATCATTTGTTGATTTCTTTATTCCTTCCAGTATGCCATAAAACATCTTGTTATATAAAAGCATTAAAAAAACTCACCAGCAGAAAGGCAACCAAATCACTCTACTTAATGCAAGTGATAGCAGCAATTTCTGCTGTAACCCATTGGCAAACCATTTAAGAATTGATGATTTTTTTTACATGATATTTGTACAGCCCAACATATGGCATTGAAACCCTATTACTTACATGTGGACTAGATTAGTCATATAGTAAACAGGGATGGAGAAATCCGATTTTGATTTACTTGTCCGTAAACGCCATATCTTCATTTGCAATTTCCTTCATAATGGTTATATAGTAAATTTAAATAAAAAATTCACTTGTCACCAACGGCTTTTAAACAAGCTACAGATAATTGATTTTGCCACCCCTGGTTGCTGCTTTCAACATGATGTCACAATCAATTTCTCCTTTTGCTACAACATTTTTCAATCTATTCACATATCACAACAACAAAACTAAAGATTTTTCACATGTTTACAAAGCTTTTCTAAAGTTGTCTGCTTCAAGTACAAAAGAATTGTCGTCTGCAGGTGGTAATGAGTTTAATATTGGAATGATTATTAGCTGAGAAATCTCAGGACCCCCATATTTTGGGATCTGAAAGGCTAGCAGTCGAAATTACATTGCTTGCTATGTTCCTTGAAAAGGAATTTCTGTTGAACTTTATTTTAATACTAAATAAAAAGGTTTATTATATCTGTCTATGTGAACTTTATAAGCACCAGGAAGTGATGATAAAGTATTGCTCACAGACAAACACGCCCCTTATTTTAAACTCAGAATTCAGATTTACCTTCAATTGTCTTTTACACTTGAATTGAAGCATCTTCATTCGTGTTTCATGATTGACTCTTTCTAGAAACACATGGTCGCTTTCGTTTTTTCCCTGTACAAATTTGGGAGCCTTTTCCATTGGTCTTGTAACACCTTTTTCTGAAAAACAGCAGCAAAAACAAACATGATAAAATTTCTCACTTCACTGTGTTAGATGCTTCCCATTTTTCTACAACAGTGGCAATAACATCTATGTTAACATATCTAAGGGAAATGCTTAATCGACAAACTGGTATACAACTATGATGTATAATAATCTTAGATGATCCTTATTCAAGCTTAATTGGAGGTCTCCCCCCACCACATTTATGTTCCCCACATTTTTTATGAATGTGTTTCAGTCATAACCAGCTAGGTGTGCAGTCTATCTCTGGTCATCATTTTTTTCTCTATAAATATGTGATGTTATTTTAAACCTTTGACCATTTTCCTTCTTGTACATAAACCAATAGTGGTAACAGACAATATCATAAAGAGACTTTATTGAACATCTGAAAGAATAGTGGTTGAGGTAAGTCTTGAAATAAAATTGGGACTTCTTTAGGAATAACTGAATTCAAACATAAGCTATATTTGAAAAGAGGGGAAAAGGGTCAGTTAATTTGATTGTAAATGGGTCCCTTGTACAGTACCAAACATATAAGGAAAAAGATCGCTGCACCTGTATCACCAACAAATCGAGATTTCTTCTTTTTCTTCTGGTTCCCTGAGTTTAACTGTTGCTTAGCCCACATCATCTCTTTAACTTTTCTTGGTACCCACTGGTCATCATCCTTTCCTGGCTCAATGTTTTTCTGTTTCCCTTTGTCTTTATCTTGTAATGGCTGACTGAAATCAGGAATACATGTATAACATTCAAAACCATCAATTAATGTAACATTAGATAATTCTTTTAATCCTTTACCAAACTGTTAATGCCAAATTTTCGACTGTCCCAAATTGAAAGAGTTTAGAGAAGACATTTCTAAATGTAATGATATTGAAAAATAATCATATGATAGGACAGAAAACATTGTGTGAAATGGGAAAATTGCTTGTTAACCCATTACCAAACAATAATGACATTTGACAAGTATGTTGCAGACGACTCTGGAAATCATTGTGGGAAAAGCAGAAATCCCTCTTAAGAAGCAATTTCTTCTTTAAAACCATTTAAAAGCATACCATCATATTTGAATATATCAATTATCGTCTTATAGACAATTATGTGTCTAAACATATAAAACTTTAAACTTGCAGCGATGTCAAAATGTTGAAAACAGCTTAGTTCACGGTTCATTATTGAGACTTCTTCCCTGAGACAACTAACAAATGCTAAATTTTTGAGTGATTGTCTCTCATGGAAAGACGCCTATGTTGAATGATGATTTCCATGCCCTGCCTGAAAATCTTGGATCAGAAATCAGATTCAAACATAATAGAAAATTTGATAGCAGGTTCATCATTGAGACAATATCCTTATACAATCTTGCCTTTATTATGGAACTGGTTCTGAGTTGGAACTTAAAGTTAACTTGTTGTGTGATTTTCATTAACTGAGTATTCAAAATCATGTCTGCCAGTCCGTGAACACTAGTAAAAACTCTCTTTCAAAGTTCTATGTATATAGTACGAGCTAGCTTGGGTACGAAAGAATGACAGGCATTGTTTGCGTATCACTATGTTTACCTGGTGGTAGATCTTATTTTATGTTTTCGACTCTTCTGTGGCTTTCCCATTCTTGGAACTTTTGCCTTTGCAACTCCATCTTTTTTGCGATCAGTTGGTTTCTTTTGATTTCCCATTTTCACGTGTTTATGTTTTGGTTTTAAGGATTACTTTCGTTGTGTCAACGTCATAGTTCACAAAAACCGATGACATATAATGCATAAGGGTGCGACGATTGACAGGTTCGCGCGGTCAGTTTTTAAAGGAAATACCACTTAACCGAAACGCTTAATGATGCCAGATATGTTCTCTGAAATATTATTTGAAGTTAAATAATAAATGTCGTTGAAACAATACAGTTGTTGAAAAAAAAGAGTAGCTATTGAGACCGTAATTTGTGCAGGAAGCGCCAATCTAGTTTAATCTATGTATGTATGTACAGTTTATATATCTCAAAAGCGACATCATGCTTTTGAATTCAAATACATGTTAATTCACTGAATACACGCTTAAAAAACCGAAAAACGATCGAATAGTGCTTCCAGGAACTAACCATTGGTCAGTGTGTTTCATATAACAGCACATATGGTGTGCTGTTCTAAAAGAATCAATGTTACCTTTCATTTGCTCCCATCTGTGAACAAGCAGCTTTATGACCCGTTTTTAGAAAGTTCAACACCATTTCGGACGTATACTCTCTCAAGAAGTGTCCAGTGATGTTTAAATCATAACAGTTTAATATGTTGCTTTATAGTTTCTGATAGGCAATCATATTCTACCCTATACGAAAGATATCACAATACTTCCCAGTTCGGAGGATATCCTAAAGACGTGGTTGGTTCAGTTGTAATGTAAGAACAGCTTGACTTTTCAGAGTTAGACATTTCTTAATTTATGCCAAACTTTTTTGTTGACTTCGAGACGTCCTTCCGTGCATGCTGTCTTAAATAGTGTCTTCTAAACAGTTTTTATCTACTTTGATAAAATGGTTGCTATGGGATACAAAGAGAGCGTTTGTTTTCCCAAAAGACTGCCTTTATACGTCGATTGGATCAAAACGATGAAACTTGAATCGAATTTTGACGCCCTTTATTACAACGTTGTTTTTTATACAAAGCTGTACTACCGATTAAAGAATATTCTTCCAACGACTCATTTCAAGTAATGAGTGGCGTGAAACGAATTGTGAAGTAGGCTGCTACATTATCATCGTTGCCAACGTTACTGTTGATGCCTGTTCTTTTTTGGTTCTTTTGTATGCACAATGAAAACTGTATCAAAACGATAATTTCTCTTCAAGCTATTAAGACATAAGGTATGAATCTGAAACACAACGGCTATTTCATATTGCTGTAGCCTTAATGCTGGCTTCAGCAAGAGATTTTAAACGACACCCGCATATAAAGACCTATTATACGTCTTTAGGTCGTTGCTGTAAATCGTAATAAAAACCTTTGATAGTCAAGTTATGCTTTCCTACATCATTGTTATGGGAAGTGAAGCCATGTCATGTGGTTAGAAACTGATATCAACCATCGCCATTTCCATATAAGCGACGTCACGAACCCCGGCTTGTGGAAGACCAACGTCACTAAAACTAATTTATATCTGTATGTAGCTTTCACAGATCAGTGATATAGAAACACGGTGTATCCAACATCTTTTTACTTGATATCTGTTGAAATAATGAAATGATATCGTGCCGAATGGACAATCTACTTATAAAGACATGTTTGTAAACGTAAGAAGAGGGCCAGCCATAGCGCAAGTTTGGTAAATAACACCGGACTAATTTGGTTTTAACAGCAGACGGCACAAGGAACTATCATATACAATCGATATAATTTGTCAGAAACAGTTAAATGCTAATTGACTTATCGTGCAGCTCCTCACAAATAAATTTATGTTATTTTGAAACACAACGGGTCAATGTCGTCTGCTGAAAATGTTTGCCTTATTAACAATCCAGAAAACCCGCATTTTTATATACCAAATGGATGTAGAAATCGGTAGATCGTTTATTTCGGATGATCTAAGCGTAGATGTTCTTTGACGTGCTGGATTAATCGGATACCATGCCATCACTAACTAGCACATACGTAGAATTGACATGATAAGAAATTTAATAAAACCATAGGCCTGCGGACGTCCATAGTAATTTTCTGAGTTCCCTTTTTGTTTAATACTTCTTTGTTAGAAGAATCTACACGGAGTTAAGTGAAAAAAACTTTTATGCTTCAATTTATAAATTCCACTTAGAAGGAATCTGAATATAATGTAATTTAGTGTTCAGTGTTGTGTTGTGATTATTCCTTTCTTCGCCGTTTTTCAAAATCGTCCGACATCTTGTCAACCAGAGTACATTTGACTGTTTCCGGTAGATAAGTTAGACCAGCGATGGATGTAAACGAGAGAAGGGCAATCATATAATACAGGATTCCTGGTACCGAATCTCCCTGAAAAAAAAAAACACGTAATACATGGTGTAGGACAAAACCCATGACCAAACAATAATGACAGTTTACCAGTTTGTTGCAGACGACTTTGAAATCATGGTGTGAAAAGGAGAAATTGCTCGTAACGAGCAATTTCTCATTTTCTCACAATGTTTTCTGCCTATCAGAAGATTATTTTTTCAACTTTATCACGTTTCGAAATGTCGGCCGCAAACCCTTTCAGTATGTGACAGTCGAAAATCTGGCGTTTGGTAAAGGGTTAAACATCATTATCGGAGCTGTTCCTTATGCCTTCCACTGAAGGATCAATTCGACGAATCGCTGTGTCGTAATTTCTGTACAAGGCTTTCATAAAAGTGAACGACATACTTCATTATTGCATTGAATCCTCGATGTGAATACGAAGAGTAGAAAAGCATACTCCGATCACTGTAAACGTCATTAAATATATTATATATATGCATATACGTCAATATTTGTCATAGTTTATGCCATTGCTATATTGATGATAAATAAGTTATCATAACAAACACAGAACGTAGAAAATGAACTCACTTTTTATCCATAACTATATAATCAACTTTGAAAACATTAGCAAACTTCAGGTTCAAAGCAGGGGAATAACTTTTTTCTTGCTGGTGCCCAACCTTTAATTGCACCAAACCATTTTCTTTTGTCTTCATGTCTTGGGTTCTTAACTCTGCAATTGCAGACATGTTAGCTTGAAACAACAAGTTAATATTGCAATGTTAATAAAAACATGATGTTACCAGGTAAACAAACTGTGGTCCGACAACGGCACCAAGTCGAGCTAAAATGCTGACAAATCCAAATCCGGTATTCCTGAAATAGTTTGGATAAAGAATAAACTTAAAATGAAAAAGACAAATCAAAACATTGTCTTAAGCATTTCTATTTAAGAAGTAAAACTGATTTTCTCCAATAATAAAGGAGTGTGATCCGATTGTATACATCTTGAATTCTCTTAATAATTAGTATTTCCCGCCTCCAGCATTTGTTTTCTTGCTTCTTGCGAACTTTGTCAAAAATCTTTATAAGTTTTAAAGGCACATCAAGGAAGTACAAATAAATTACTGAAAAAATGAATGGAGTTCTTTTATTATGTTCATAAAATTCATGAGAATTAGTTTAGGAAGGCATTGAGACCCTTTTAATGATACTTATTTAAGATAAGTTATTTTGTGCTTGAAATATTGTTTTCTCCAATTCAATCATGTTTATCAACAACCTGTTTGTTTACATATTCAAAATAGCGAATTTTGATTGGTCGGTTCAAAAAAGTGTATATCAACTGTCAAGGTCAGAGGTGAAGAATCAGGAAATCTGAATTATAAAACTTGCTAATCTGGGTTATTTCTGGTTTACTTTCACATTAAAGTTGTGCTGATGGTGTTTTCTGGTGATAACTATTTGAATCTGTCCAAAAGTTAACCAAATAATATAGTTTGATATAGCATTAATCTCCTTTAATGGGCCTTTAAGGCAATGTCATAAAATATTGGGCACTTATTCATCCAAGCGATCTGTGTGCCACACGAATCGAAGCACCGCTAGCCTTGGATCCCGGCTCATTTTACCTAGATATGCCTGCACAGGACCCAAATAACGCCACTTTAAACACTCTAAACCCCACACTTATACCTTACAGCTGTTGGGTACAATTCTACGGTGTATGTCTGTACAGGCCCCCACACGCCGTCGACTCCAACCATAGCAAGTAGAGCGAAGTAGTTGGTCAACTGGTCTTTCATGGCAACGTCTTTAGATAAAAAGACGAATGCTGTTTACTTGAATATAGACCCATTCATTTAGACTTTATTCAAGGTACAATATAATAACTGACCAGATTGGAATGAAGTGAATGCAACTGGTACCAAAACAATGAACAGAACAAATAATCTCAAACAATACAACTTTGTGACTGTCGAATACAATTCCCTTAACTTGAAACAGTGATAAAATGTTATTATTTTGGATTCAACCAGGACCGGTCTCTAAGGCCCATTGGGTTAAAACAAATTAAATTCGAACCGTTTCTTGTTCTTTCATTGAGGTGGTAATCTGTGGTTGTCGATTGATTATTGGATATTGTTGAAAACAGTGTACAGCAAAAACTTCGATTTTAATTCTATCGCTGGTTGTTGACTTAATGATATTACCTGCTGACTGTACGATACCAACTGCCAATCCACCAATAAGGCATACACCAAGAGCGAGCATGCTGGCCTTTTTGCGTCCGAATCTATATAATGAATATGGCCAAAATAACCGATTATTAAGACGATCTCTGGACATTTGGCGCAATGGTACATCTCATTTGATTCAAGAGTCGGATAAATTTGGTGTGCTTATATTGATAATCAAAATTGCGGCCTCGGTTTATATTCCTAATCAAATATATTTGATAAAAAAGAATCTGCGATATTTGAATATTTTGGCCATTCGATAAGAGAAATAAAAACCGGAGAAATGGATGCAGTGCAATAGTTCATGATGCGTGAGTATCGACATAAATGTATGATACTACCCCACGGAACACTAAATCCTTATTATGCATTCATGTTGGTTAAGCATAAAGCTTAGTTATATAATTGGTAAAATATCTCTAATTTCAGTACACTGGAATGAAACACAAATCTGATTGGCTGATTTACTTATTTCTGTTTGTTATTTCAAACAATTTCAACAAAACGACACTATTAATACATCCAAAACGTTGTGCATCAGATAATGATCGCAAGATATTTATAAACGTAATGACCTGTTTTGTAAATACATAGAAATGAATTTAGATGGAACGGAGGCCGCGCTGAACACAAATATATTGAAGAAAATACTGCCGGAGAGCTTTTTGATCCCGAAGTTGATACCATAGGCTACAAACCCCAGTGTGAACCTGAAGCAAAAACAGATCAGTGTCGTTAACAATACAACTACAGTCTAACTTATGTTAAGCAACCCTCTTTTGAAGCAGCAAACCTACATTAAACAACCACTACAGAAAGTCCCATTTTTGAATTTATAATGCAATTTGTGTAAAGCAACCAATCTGTCTTAATCAGCCAATTTTCTCAGTTCCATAGCTTGGCCTCTTGACACAAGTTTGACTGTACATGTAACATACTTCACATAGACTGCATCGAGACAAGACGTAAACTATATTATAACAAGCTTAACCCTTATAGTGCTGGAACCGACTTCATGCTTATGCAAACAGGTTGAATGCAGGCCAGTCGCCAAGTAGATTGGTCATTAAGATGTGCACAACGTGCACACATCTTTTTTAACAACGCGGCCTTCTGAAAACAAAAACATATAAGAGGACCCTAGGTCGCTAACCTTAAGTGAGTGCACCAACATTGTAAGTTTTAATTAGAACGAATTTAATTAGGAAAAATATATCAGGAAAATCTACCCCTGGCAGCTATTTTTGAGACATAGGCCTAAAGACAATTTATGTGAAACAATCTCACTAAAGGCCAATGTATGCCAAATTTTACATACAAATTAGTTAGAATCTCCGTTAACACAGAGCGCACTCTTCTAAAATACATGTATTACATATGGTACCACGTAAAAGCCAGTGGAAGTGTCAGCTTTAGTAGAGCCCGCCTCCGGAAAAGGTCAAACATCGTGTATTTCTCATTGGCGTCATCAGCTTCCTGGGCCTCCACTACTCGGCACATTTCGTCAAAGTCCGGGACCCGGTGGTTGTTCCATGAGGATATCCGGGAAATTATCTGCTTTGCGCGTTTGTATCGGCTGTGGCTTATGTACCAGCGAAAACTCTCCGGAACGAACCTTTTGGAAAAAAGGTTTGAAGTTACATTTAAAGAGTAAAGACTTTATTTTTAGTGAAAGTCGTACAATCAGATTTTAACAAGTTTAAGATTATTGTTGATTGGACTACAGCGCCATTTACTAATTTTGCACATCAATTCTTCTGAAGTTTTAATACAAATGACAAACCTAGAAAACTGCTGAGTCGTTTGAACCTTGTGTCAGCACAAGTTGAAATTAAATATGGTTTTTAGTTTAGTAATAATGATTAATCATATCATTATTGTTACTCCCAGTGCACAACTCTTCGAGTCAGTCCCTTAAACCCATTACCAAACAGTAACGACAGTGTACCACTTCGTTGCAAACGATTCTGGAAAACATTGTGGGAAACGTAGAAATTATGCAGTTATAACGTCAGTTTGGATATCAGTTTTGTTATGCAATTGTTCATATCGTTATATTGGAAGATGGTCGCTCTGAAGCATGTGTAAGAGAAAAACAGTGACACAAAACAGTTCATACCCAACAGTACATTGTTAATAGTGCAGTGTTTTTTTTAATGATGCAGTGGGCATATCTATTTGGGTCACACTATTTACATGCATAGTATTATGTACTGCTTATTTGTATTCACCAGGCATATCGAAGAGGTG
Source organism: Cerastoderma edule (assembly GCA_947846245.1). Classification (NCBI taxonomy): domain Eukaryota; kingdom Metazoa; phylum Mollusca; class Bivalvia; order Cardiida; family Cardiidae; genus Cerastoderma; species Cerastoderma edule. The sequence goes on along the minus strand of OX401406.1, from coordinate 26,572,194 downwards.
AACATGTTTATATTTCAACCACTTTTGGCATTGATAACGCAGACCTGTGCGTGTTTGAAATGTAAAAACACTTGCTGGACATACAGATCTAAGCCTTCACTCGAAAGGTGCTCGTTAAATACGGATTCTCTCATATTCCATTCCGAAAGTTGCCAAACATTCTATGGTTTGTTATAATGACATTTGCCTGGTATAAACGATGGAATATCTTACTGTAGTAGTGTATGAAACGATTGTTACAAAAAGATATATTGCTCATTACAAGCATATTTTTTGCAGAAGCGCAACGAGAATATTGCATTGAAAGATTCGTCGAGACCCGTACAGTAAAAACCACTTGTAATTTTGGAGTCAAATTGTACCATCGTTAGGATAAAAGGTGAATGTTTCTTCTGCTGCAATTGAATACATGTATATATATTTGTGTATATACATGTACATCCTAACGTATTTTATGATACAGTACATGACATTATCGAGAAAAACGCTATTTAAAATGGTGTCATAATTTTACTAATTGCTTTACTTATTCAACAAATAGCTATGATTCCTCCAAAACTCAGGTTTGAACAAAATTTGAATTGGGCCTCATTCCACAGACCTTATGGTGTATAGAAATGATAATAACTCAATTGCATCCACGTACCATCTGTGGACCATTTTTCTCAGACAGTGCTAAATATACGGAATTCAAATAGTTTGTACCACGTGATCGCAAGGAACACCAGGGCCAAAAGAGCGTTGATGAGTGTGATAGTTCTCCAGTCCTGTAGCAGCCAGGTCACAAGTGCGAACAGAGAAGCCTCTATAGCCCAGGATGGGAAGCTCACGATCACAGCCCGCCAACGAGATAGGGCGTAATCGGTTTGTACGCTGCAATACAGGCTCAGGTAAAACGCATCGGCCACACCTGCAGAATAATGTTCAAGATGTTGGTAAGAATATTGTTGAGGGGAAACAAGTTTGTTTAAAATGTCTTATGGTTTATTATCCCCTTCGAAAATCATCAATGTTCTCGAAACATGTATTCCAAAGTTGATGTTTCACACAGAATCCAACAGGAACATGTCCAGTAACCCGTACTGAGACATTGGCTTACATGGAAGGTTGATGCTCATAACCAAACTCTACTATATTAAGGATGCACTGACAAACGTTATGGTTCGATTGTTTGTTTTATTAGGTGAAGAGATTTAATTTATATTACGACATAAGGGTCTGTCACAATGAATCGTCGTAGAACTCATGCAGAGAGGGGTCATGTGATTCTCAGTTCAGTATTCTTACAACTTGGCCACATACATACTATTGAAGAAAGTGAAATAGACGAAGACACATGCACAAACAATAACATTGTATCATGGAGTATGGAGAGAGATATCAGAAGACAGTTCAGGTCATCGATCTGTGAAAGGTGGATCCAAAATTGGGTTACCATATATATTTATGTTGCGATACCGTGATTCACAAATTAGTCGAGGGTTTGTGAAGGTAACCTTACATTAGCCTGGAGCCCTCGTTTGCAAATATAACCCTTCTTGTGCGGGGCGCACTCGCGGTCAAGGGCTCTAGGCTACATCTACTTTTATTACTTACCAATGAAAAATTTGCAAACGGCAAACACCGTCCAGTTAGAGGCGAAATACGAGATGAGAAGAAACACAAATAACATGGTCATGGAAGCATATAGAGGCGGCTTCCGTCCGTACGCATCAGCCACGTGACCTGAGACGAGGCTTCCGACACACATACCAATCATCTGTACCGACGTGATGGTGGCCGTAACCCAGGACAACTCACACACAAGGTCAAACTACAATAAACGTAACGATACATGTCGCTCACAATGTCAACTAATCATCTGTACCGACGTGATGGTGGCCGTGACCCAGGAAAACTCACACAAAAGGTCAAACTAAAATGAACGTAACGATATTTTGCTCGCAACGCCAGATAAATAGCAAAAATGTGGATACATTCTGTATGCAATATCAAACAGAAATAGTCAGAGGGAGATGTTGCATAGGCACAAATTTTCCATTCATATTAACCGTGGAGACACGCTGTTCATAAATCATCATGAAGACAGATCGCACTCGAGGTCGAATTGAAATACTCAAGACAATATGTTACACATAAGGTCAAATTAAATTAATGGATACATACATGTTGCATCTCAAGGTCAAACTGCGCTTGACTTGGAGAAATAACACGCACAATGTCAAATTAGCAAAAAGCATGACGGGTTTTCAAATATATGCTCTTTGCGGACGACTAAATTTTTGATAAAGATAAATATAACTATAGTGTAAAAAGAAGCGGATATGATCGTGGCTTTAACTTATCACAGAACAAATCAAATAGCTAACTAATACTATAATATGTGACATGTTGACCACACGTTGAAAATCGAGTTGTCGAAATACGTGTTTTGAACTGTGAACCAGAAAACTTTGTATGCAATGTAAAACTTGAATTGGTATGGCTGACTATGAGAAAGAATGTGTCACCCTAAAGACATAACTAAATACGTTCAACAATTGTGTACATTATGAGCGAAGATAACTGTTGAGATGCTGTGACACGTAACAGAGAATAGGAAGAGGTCTTCTTTTTGTAATTTAGGGAAATATTCTTAATCATATAATGCTGTGTGATAAATTGTTATGCATTGTTCCATTTACGGTATCTTTCGTTTGAGAAAGATTTGATTAAATTCATAGTATATGCTACCTGGGAAACGATGGTTTTAATATGTGTGTCAAACCGGAACTGTTGGCAAGGTAACCCAGACGGGGTTTCACACGTCATGTCAAAAGCAGAATCATTTCCGGTTGTGCCATTAAAAGTGTATAATCCTATTCCAGTCGAATTGGCATCCACATCACATGTCCAGTCTGGGACGTAGGCCAGGAAACTGTTAGCTACCATTGACCAGCAGACGACGAGTTTCATGGACTGTACAAAGATTGAATTGATGACTTGGAACCGGCCACAGCCACCAAGCTCCTGTAGAATGTCGTCTGGTGTTAAATCGGGACGGTCAAGTTCGGAACCAGCGGGCATAGGAACCAAATCGACTCCATTGTGTTTCTCTGCAACAAAATAATCGGCGAAGACTGATTTATTACCGCTATATATACGATATAATATTATACACGGTGGTATGGTTCTAAATCAATGCAATCCTCATTAGGGACTAGGCAAAACAGTACACAGTTAACCCTTAGAATGCTGGGTAATTTTCTAAAAGAAGATTTGAGAAAAAGAACTTTGACGAGGAAAGATACTCAGAGATAAAATCAGGTTAGACCACAGGCCAGCCCTACGTGTCAGCTATGTTATAATTATGTCGCGATATAATAACCTAATTGTCTTTGTAAGAGTGCATGTGTGTCAGGGGTTGTAAGATGTGTTACTACTTAATAAATGCGTATGCGCATGTTTCTGAACATCGTTATCTCCGACCCTTATTAAAATATATCTAAAATGCGTACATGCTTGTGCATATATGCACTTCATTATAACGAAAGAAGTTGCAGAATAATTAACGCAAATTAGGCCTAGGTGTACAATTGTTATTAACATTCAATTAGGAGATAAAAAAACGACCCGATTAAAAAGAAAGCTTTAGTGAAAGTTTAAAAGGACGCTGAATACAACGCAAAAGAAATGATGACATGCCCATTCAGTCCAATGTCTAGCCTCTTTATCAAATAGATTCAACTAGGAACATTAAACGATTTACTCCATGAGTGAATAAAAAATCATCAATTCAATGCACAAAGACAACAAAATAAGCTATTTCAATTTTGTTATTTGTGGGATTTCGGTGTGATGATAACAAAAGAAATGACGAAAAACTTCTCTTCTTGAGATATCACTTACATATTATAATATCAAGAGATACACAGGGAATACAGTGATACTTTTACATATATACAGTACTTTTATCGCGAGTAGAGTATTAAAGAGAATTTCTTTTTGACATAATTTTGATTTTTTTTCTATACTAGTCATGAAATACCATCAGAGGCAATTGTCGAAAATTCGCTGCAACATGGAATATTTGATTATCCTGCCATTACAATCGTTCACAAAGAACCCCGACAAATTGACATATTTTCCCCCTTTTTTCTGTACGGCCCTAGCACAATTGATGCAACAACATATGAATAATACAGAAACCCTTGAATTCTGACCCACAATCTTGTATAACTCGTATTGTTTTAACACACACCTGTACAAGTATCGTCCTCAACACGTGTCAAAGGCTCGCTACCTGACCGGTCCTTATTTATTCCAGCAGTATCCATTGTCGTTCCGATATCACACCGATAACATTTATGCGCGATATTATGTCTCTGCTCCCTGTTTATGGCCATATAGAAACGGGAATCGATTAAGGCCGGGGATAGCACGTGTCGACAAAGAGGGTCGATTATGAAGTTTTGTCTACATCGTCTATATAATATAGTCTGGAGGCCTGGCCCATGTATACCCGCATTAGAACCTAGTTCGCGGTATACGAACGGGCCAGGCTCCAGGCTAATATAATATAGTCAGGCGCATAGCTACCTATACGCAACAAACGCAATTGCGTACGCATTGTCCAGGAAAAAAATAATAAACTGATATTACAGTCATGTGTTGAAACAATGTGTGAGGTTAAACATACAGTTACTACAATTTTTTTTTACACCGCAAATCCGTTCAACCCGAGCCCCAATACCACGATTTGGCCTCTTAAATTTTTTCCGGACACCACTGGCAGGCGCTCGTTGGGTCTATGGCCGAAATAAAATGCGTACACTTACTAAATGGTCTAGCTACGCCCCTGATAGTGCAGATTGTTTTGTTAAAATATAGATTGAAGATTTTTATTCACAATATGCATATAGATTAAAATTCAAGGGTAACGGCATTGTTTTAAATGTCGACATAGATACGAATATTTGTTAGACAGAAGACCCCTTGCTTTTGGACTATATGCAACCTGGAATACATCTCACAACATAGATCTATAGATCTTGTACATGGGGTCGGGGTAATAATGCTTCTTATACTGGAAATTCTTCGGAAATGAACAACTCCCGTCTAGTGGAGAGGTCATTGGCGTAGAAAAAAAAACTTGTGTGCTCTCAAATATATGCCAGGCTTCGGTTTCACAAAAAAAATAAGTTTTGACTCAGTTTTGAAAAGATAAAAAACTTAAGTCGCTTATTTTACTCAGCTGAGTTTCGAGCTCAAATCGCAGGTCACGAACGTCGACTCAGCTGAGTCGCTTATTTCATGTGTGTGTACTACGTCACAGGCTAGTTTCTACTAAAAATAGAAATAAAAGGTGGTACCTCTTCAAAAAGGAGAGAGTACGGGAATTGTCATTGTCAATTTAGGCAAAATTACTTAATTAAAATCAGAGACATAGATAACATGTTATCTATGTCTCTGTTAAAATTTAGGTTTAAATCAAGAAAAAATATGATAATCTCTTATGCGCATACCACAGTTAATACATGAATCGATTGGTCAGTCTCAAAATCTATCAACATGACTTTTTGTCAGAGAAAATAGTTTGTTTACATTCGTATTGGATAAATATTCCATTCGTTTTGCCAACCGGTTGTTTCGTCACGCATGTCGTATATCGATTCCCCATACATTTATTCGTTAAAAACCAAATGAAACACACCCGTTTACACAATGCGGTATGATTACTAAAGAACAATGATTTAAACGGGATCGTTTTGTTGGCATGTAAACAAATTCACATTGTCATGCTTACTCATATTTCGATGTTATTTTGATCGTAATTATTCCCGGCATTAAATGTCAGTTGAAAGCTGTTGACTAACGCTTCTTCATATTATTTTTTTTTCTTTGACCATTGTTTTGATATCGGCTGCTGCATGTTACTAGATACAGGAAAATATCATCCACCGTGGACATGGGATTGAAATGGGTTATCATTGCATGGTGAATATGCCCTTTGATATCAATACAGCACACAAATTCCTCATAGCATTGTGGGAAAATGAAAATTGGCTTGCTTTGGGGAAAAAAAAACCTTTTGTCACAAAATTTTCGTCTTTGTTACAGTTAAATAGGTCTCAGACCGAGAACAAGTCTAGTAGATTTTCTTCATGGTATATATTCTATTTGGGTATTAGTTCAGTTTGCTTGGGCTGTGTATTAGTTTTGCCTACATTTGCATAAGTCCAAAACAGCATTTTCTCTCAGTCTTACTTCAATACTGAGCTAAGCAATATAGCAAAGTAATACATCATTGGAATCGTCTCTCAGAGACGCTTCCAGTGATGTGACACATTGCAATATTGTACTTTCATTTAAAATACTACCCCATTTTGACGCAAAAAGATCCCTTAAGAAGTTTCCTTGGGTCATTTATTAAAATGGTATCGGTGATCAGTTTGTCTACATTTACATTGCAATAGTACCCTTGGTGGAGAAATACTGTGACCAATTCCCCAACATAGGAAAATGTAACTGGTCCAAATTGAAAGCAAAAACAAATGACCAAAAAGCATAGATAGACAACAATTTCAGGCCTTCTATTGTTAAGGAATGCTAATGCCTGAAAATCATTACTTGAGTCAAGATTTTAAACATCAATATGAACAAAGAAGAAAAATTTAAAATCTCAAGGCCTGAAATCAGAACCAGGCTTGCATTTTCTTAAATAGAATTAAGGTGCAAACCATTTTGAAAAAAGTGAACATAGCTAATTGTGAGCAATTTACCATTTATCTCGGTGGTTTGTGAATTCTTCTGAAGCAGATGCATTAAAGTGAGGTATTGGGGTGTAAGCTATTTATATAATTTGGGTCATAGATACTCTACATGTTTAAAGACAGTAGTTCATAACCAATGCTGGTAGAGCTGTCTTATTTCTTAACCCTTGTAGTGCTGGACCCCACTTCATGCTTATGCAAACAGGTTAGACCTAGGCCAGTCATGGTGAGTTGCCTATGATTTAACCTGTTTGCTACTCTCAGTATCTTTTCTCAACAATATTAAGCAGAAATTTCAGGTTTTGGAAGGCAGATGTAACAAAAATCTATTTTGAAAAAAAAAAAAAAATAACCAGCATTCTAAGGGCTAACATAAGATATTTTGGGACATTTACATTGGTCCAAATTGAAAGGAACACTAATTGTGATGACAATAATGAAAAAAAAAAACATTTCTATTTTATTACATTAGTACAAAATTTATTCAAAAAAGTCAAGACTATTAAGAACAAACTTCATGAGAAAAACAATCAAACGGATCTGCAGCAGTAAAAATCAGATAACATTTTCATGATAAGAAAACGAGTAAAAACATTCAACCTGCTTTCAGGTTTGTTCACATAAATCGAAGATCAAACAAAAAATCAAGTTTAAATGAAACATTACCAAACAACATTTTACCAGTTTGTTGCAGACAACTGTGGAAACATTGTAGGGAAAGGAGAAATTGCTCTTACCGAGCAATTTCTCTTTTTCCCATAAAGTTTTCTATCATGTCAGACGATTATTTTCCAGTTTCATCACATCGTGAAATGGCATTTGATAAAGGGTTAAAAAAAAACACATGAAATCGTTAGGAACAATCAAGAAAATGCTAAATCTGTAGTTCGAATTTCTCCTTTATCTCACCCTTACTTCTGTCTTATTATGTGAATTTACACATTAGATTCAAGTTTGTGTAAGAAAATGAAAAAACCAAATGATAATTGATTGTTTTTACTGGCAGATTTCCTATCTCTCACAAAGATTCAAAATATCATCTACAATAAAATTCCATCATATAGCATCCTTGAAGGCTTAAGCTGTTCACTTGAAGGTTGTAAAAAGCGGAAACTTAACACCAGTTATAGTGATAATGACATTGTAGACCCTTCATTGAGACCATTCAAGAATAACCCGATTTAGAACTTTAAAATAAAAACTCATTTATTATTATAGGCTTTCACCACCCTTAACCCTTATAGTGCTGGAACCCACCTCATACTTATGCAAACAGCTAAAAACCAGGCCAGCCGCCAAGTAAATTGGCAGCTTGCCTGTGATCTAACCTGCTTGCTTCTCTGAGTATCTTTTTCCATCAGAATTAAGCAGATATTTTAGGTTTTGGAAAGCTGAGGACACAAAAATCTATTTTTAGCAAACTTTCCCAGCATTCAAAGGCTTAAACTGGTTTTATCAGAAAAGAAAAAAGTTGCCAGGTGTCATTCCCCACTTTGTTGCTTTTTTATGTTCATTTCTTGTCCATGAAATGTGGTTTGTCACTGTCTCTCCGTCGGGTCAATATTTCGCAGCCAGTCTCCGTAACAAGCAGAGTGTGCTCAAACTGTGCCGAACGCTTTCCATCCTCAGTGACGGCCGTCCATTTATCCAGCCACATCTCGTCCCTCCATACACCTAAAAAAATAATATTGTATAAAGGGTTTAAAACAAAACAATCGCAAATCTGTTGCAAAAATAAAGCACATATTTGTATTAAACTTTCATTATTGGTATAAAATAATTAGTTATCCAAAGATTCTTTTGAGTATCTTCAATATAGAATTTAGATTTTAAAAAAAGAAAGAAGAAAACCATGCCTTCCATAGAATATACCTGTATTCAGTATGCAAGACAGGTGATGTCATTCTTGAAAAGATACCGATTCTTTACAAACATGTTAATCCTTTCCACTTCATGGCATTTAGAGCTAGTCAAAAAAGCCAAATGACGAATATAAAGTATGAAAAACTATAAGCTAGGGATATTGTCTGTTAGCCATTGAAGGTAAAAAGGAAATTTCTTGTCACAAGCAATTACTCCTTTTGGCTCAGGTGGTTGTTATACACTCTGCTTAAAGGGCATTAAAATGAGTCAATGTGAACGTGAAGTTAGTCATTTGACTGTCAACATTCACTTGTGGTATTTCTATTTAAACATATAAGCATTTTCCTTTTCTAGTGTTTTATCAATTTATACATAAATTGGGAGAGTGACTCTACCTTCGTTTATCATGGGCTCTATTGTAAAACAATGACCTGGTTTCATAACACCAACTGCTTTATTTTCTGGAAAATAAAATAAAAGAAGACTGCATTACAGTTCTGAAGTAAAACATAAATACCACGGTAGTTCTTACACAGACATCAGATTTTGGTTGTATTGCCTGTGAAAGTAAAACATCAGAAAACGTTAAATCCAGTTAAATGTACCAGGAACCAGTTGTAAATTTCATCCCAAGATTTAATGATGTCATGGAAATAAATTGAAATGGCAGAACACTGGCAATGAAAATTAAAAGGTAGTTGCGTAGGATGGAAATGATGATAGAAACTTTCCAAAATTTAATTCTTCATGTCATTGAGTCAATTTGCTTTTCACAAGCTATGCTAAACAGACTCATAAATGTCACAAATGATTAAACTTTTCACTCAAAAGGAGCAAACATTGTATTTTTCTGTTTTTTTTTTTTTTTTAAATTTCAATAATGTTACAAATTGAAAGCAATAACAGATGATAAAAAGAAAGAAAACTTAAAAATTCTGTTTGGTATTTGGTATAGACTATAAGATTAATTAATGGCAAAACTTAACACTACATTGTACTTACTGGCATAATGGGGCACACTGGGAGCTGTGTGAAACAATCTGAAAAAAAAATAGAAAAGATTTGAGGATTGACAATCGAAATATGTGTTATAACAAAGAGAGCAAGAAAGTACCAGTACCTAACATACCAAGTCTCATCAAAACCTATGATCTTGGTTTTGCCTCAGTATTGACCAGGATATTCTAATAGCAAATCACAAGAAAATGTCTTCAGAACAAAAAAATGAATGTATTGATTTAAATTTTTCAGCTGTTGATGATTTTGTATCTAAATATTTGTAATTTACGCATAACAATTACTATGACTTCTAAGGCCATTATCAACAAAAACAAAATTTTAGTATCCTTAAGGAACCCAAATCTTTCATAAGTTGATATTCATCCTTATAAATATTGGATACAGGGACACAATATACCCTGGTTTACTTACTGATGAATCCCATGACCACAATAACTTCTGACCACTGAGAATCCATTGGTTTGCGCATGTTTTTGTATCACAGATCCAATGTCTCTATATCTGACACCTGGTTTTACTGAAATAAGTGTAAATACAATATTAAGCTTTACAATGTTACTTCAATATTACTCTGTTACATACGTTTTCCTGTGAGAATATAACTCACACAATAGGGAATTTTCTGATGATAATTTCCGTGGCTAACTAATCAAATAAAAAATGTCTCTTTTTAACATTTTTTTTCCACTTCGTCCACCAGCACAACATGTCATATTCACTTTTATTAGGGATTCTGCAAAGAACTTTTATCTATCGTATATATGGAGTCATTCTTAAAAGGCTCGTACAAACATAGAAATAGTATGCAGAACAACATTTAAGTATATACTCTCATAAAAACAGTATTACTTATCTATTTGGGTTTTGACATAAATTCATAGATAGCATAAATATAACAGAATATTCAGAGCAATTGATGAAAACGTGAAAGATTACCTTCAATCTTATTGTGATAAATAAGACATATGGTAAAAGCACTTTCTTTTCTTTATCTATAAAAGTTTCTTCATTCGCAACGTTTTCAAAATTCACACTTACATAATTATGAAAGATAATCAATAGAAGGGCAACAAATGAAACTACAAAGTTTAAGCCCCTCTGTGTTACCTTCCTTTATAGCTGCATCAAGGCATTCCCAAGAAACTCTCACCAACTTCTTGTATTTTTCGTCTACATTCCCAATAAAAATGGTTTCATTCAAATCACCGTGAAAACCTTTGTAGTATACTGTAATGTCAACTGAAACAGAAATTCATACATAACATAACAGTGTTGAACTAATTGATAAGTTATCACAAATCAACATCAGCAGACAGGTGCTTGTTACCATACAAAAATTTCTAAGAATACTGCTGAGATGTGAACACACATATTGTAAAATATGTTTACATGTTACCCTATGATTATTTATTTCATTCATGAATGATTTTTCGGCAGTTTAACAGTACTTTGGCTTGATAGTAATGCATTGCCAAAGGTTCTCTTCACTTATACTTAGCTTTCAAAAGGAACAAACCTATACCCATTACCAAACGATGACATTTGACCAGTTTGTTGCAGACCACTCTGGAAAGCATTGTAGGAAAAGGAGATATTGCTCTTAACGAGCAATTTCTCCTTTTCCCTCAATGTTTTCTGGCCTTTCAGGAGATTTTCAATTTCATCACATTTTGAAATGTTGTCTGGAAACCCTTTCAATTCGGACCAGTCGAAAATTTGGTGTTTGGTAAAGGGTTAAACCCCTAAATCTCAAACACTGACCACTGTACCATGGAGGTTCCAACATACCTGTATATAGATTGCCCTTAGACTGTCTAGCTAATTCAACAACCCTTTAAGAAGAGGAAAGAATGTATATTTGATATATATCGCAACTTGTCACAAACATCAATCATCAAGGATACCTTAAACAGAAACATAGAATACACAGAATAATGAAACAGGTACACAATGTTAAAGTTCACTGCTGGGTAAAGCCCGATACCGAGTTGTATCAATTTTAAATCAATATTGCCCAAAATACTTACTATTCAAAATGTCACCATCTTCCAGCTTCCTTGAGTCTGGTATACCATGACAAATTACCTCATTTACTGACCTGAAAAAGTACCTTATATACAAATTTTCTTCATATTTTCATAGATTTTTTTCTATTCTAACAATATAGCCTTTCAGCAAAGAGACTAACCATAAAGTAATGAAGCTACAAGCAATGTCTACTCAGTCGAAATAATTCGAATTTCAAGGTTATGATTGGTTACTTTAAATTGCAACTGTTCTTAAAATGCTTGGTAAGAAACACAAATTAGGTAAAAGACTTGCTTAAGACTGCCTTGTTCCTTATAATTATCAGAAACAATTATCAAATAACCGAAAAACATGTATCTAATTTATCCCTTTGGTTTAAAAGTTTCCACCCAATATAAAATAAAAATGTTTATCTATGCTTTATAATTTTCTATTTCTATTGCTTGAAATTTTGACCATTGTGACATCAAACTTGTACCAGTCTCAGAAAGGTAATGAAATCACCAAGCAAGTATTAATAAATTTCCTTATAACTTTAATAATTAATTTATATACCAATAATTTTTAAACAAAACTAAAATAAGCTAAAAAGTACTTGTTAACCCTTTCCCAAACAATAACGACATTTGACCACTTTGTTGCAGAGGACTTAAGATATAGTGGAAAAAGGAGAAATTGCTCGTAATGAGCAATTCCTCCTTTTTCCACAATGTTTTCTGCCCTATCAGAAGATTATTTTCCAATTTCATCACATTTTGACGAACGTCTGCAAACCCTTTCAATTTGGCATTTGATAAAGGGTTAACAGTTAAAAGTTGACTGCTCGGTATACACTGAAATATAATTGCTATCCAAGTTCCCTTCATAAGGCTAGTCCATTCAACAACAAAAAGCACTTGCCAACAGTCAAAAGCCAACTCATCTGCATTCCGCTTTCCTCCAAACTCTTTTCATTAGGTTAGTCCATGTAACAATAATCCACAGCTCCAATTTCAATTCACACTTAAAATTAAAATCCACCTTGTTTTAAGTTAAAATCATCTTTCAAATAATTACAAGTTCAAAATGCACTGAAGGTTTCATTTGCTTATTTTTTAGATTGCCAACTGTACAATCATAGTTCTCAATATTCTCTTTTATATACTGTCATAGGATCCTCTAGAAAATCCAGGAACCTTAATGGAATGTTCTGAAAGGATCTTGTATATTCCTCATTGATTTCAGGTCTGTCAATAACTATATACTCATTAGATGATGGAATGTTCTGGAATATTTTTCCTGTTTACCATCAACAGGTACTCAAGTATCATTGAGGTGGACAGTTCAAGAATGTTTTTTTTTACGAATATCAACAAGTCATCAAGAATTTGTGCAGACATTTGATATACTTGTCTATTGTACATGTCTATTGTAGATATATCTTATGTGCATGTATCAGTTACACTCATACAAACAACTAATCCAAAGTATCAAATAACTCACATATAAAATGTGAATCAGTGCAAACACTGATCAGATATACAGTCGAGCCTCGATAGTATGGTCATTGTTAATCCGGATTATTCGCCATCCGGACAGAATTTGTAAAGAACTGCCCTTACCTTCATTAATTATACTGTTTAATCCAGAAATCAACATTCCAGCTCCGGACAATAAAAGTTGGGAACCAGACCTAACTGTTAATAGTATATGCATATTGCTAATCAGGAAACCAGCATAATGGTTATCTTTTTTTGGGGGGTTACCTACGTTCATTGTCGATATGGTTATCAGACATTCACACCTTTTGCAAACTTGCACATAGGCTTGATCATAAAATGTCACCCAGTGTTGAGTAATGAAAGGTGTTGATTGTTTGTAAATCGGTCACATGTCAGTTAGCTGGTCTTACCTCATTGTAATCATCGTCGCGTGCAGAAAGTCGAGTTTGTAAAAGGGGATCATTCGCTGCAAGAACAGCGATCAGGAGACAATGTCTGGCAATCATTTTCGGTTACATGTATTACATATTTTTCACCTCATAGTACATGTAATTATAATTTTACAGTGTATAGGTAAACATTTTACTGGAAACTCGCCAATTCTTTATTCTGGATTATTTGTTAATACGGACACTACTCATGGGAACAAAAGCTCGACTGTATCATGTTCACAACACCATCTATATTATCTCGCAACACTGCATATTCAAGAGTTCCTGGTTCATCAAGTTAAAAGGAGTATTAATATGAACTTACGTGCAACAGGAAGCTGGAAAGTTGTAATAGTTTAAAGGTGAGGGGTAGCAGCCCCTGTCTACACATGCCTGTAATATATAACATGGCTAGAGTTAGTAAAACTAATTTCGCAATCGGAAAATATTGAAAAAAAATTGTATCAGGCAATATCCCCGTCACATCAAATTCAAACCATTCATTTAATAGAGGACGGTGCGACAAAAAATTTTGTCACAATGTTTGAAGAGCCATGATGCCATTGTTCTTGAAAATTATCAAAATATTGTACTTAGAGTTGTGAATTAATCCTTTTTAAATCAATCCAAGCACATAACTGTGGAATATAAGTTTATTTGACATATCTTTTCCTATCAATTGACTTTAAATGGCCATTTTGTGCTTTAAATCCGAAAATCAGAATTCAAAAAGTCCAACACTATTTGGATCCTACCAAATTTCAATGTTAGATTGCCCCATCAGAAAATAGAAAGCAATCTTAAAGTCAAATTATTTTTACTAAGCTAGAGTATGATGGAAGTCAAAGCAGTCATTTACAAAACCATCCTTGCTTGTATCAGACTTTCAAAGTCACTTTCTTAACCCTTTCCCAAATGCCAAATATTTGACTGTCCCGTATTGAAAGAGTTTGCAGGCGATCTTTCAAAATTTAATGGATTTTGAAAACAATTTTCTTGATACGAAAGTAAGCATTGTGGGAAAAGTAGAAATTGCTTGATAAGCGCAATTTCTCCTGTTCCCACAATATTTGCCAGAGTCGTCTGCAGCAAACTGGTCAAATGCCGTTATTGTTCAGTAATGGGTTAACCAACCTTTACAATGCCGGGTAAATTTTCTAAACATCTACTTTCGTGTCGTCTGCTTTCCAAAACATTAAATATCAAATTGATTTTGATGAGGAATGATACTCAGAGTGGCAAACAGGTTAGATCACAGGCCAGCCGCCAATTGACTTGGTGGGTGGCCTTGATCTAACTTGTTTGTATAAGCATGAAGTCGGTTCCAGCACTTTAAGGGTTAATCAGATTACTAAAGTCAAATGTTTAATACTGGAAATGGATAATGTTTTAATAAAAGATATACACCATGTTTTTGTTGTATTTTGGTAGTCAGTGTAACCGCGGATCAGGAAATCTCCAAATCACAATTGGTCTGAGAATCGGCCAAAAAACCCTTCATACATCTTCATTTCCCCCCCAAGAAAAAATATAAATTATTAATTTCTTTTATGCATCTAACCATAGTTAATGCTTAATGTGAAAGATTTAAACACACCTTTGTTTGGGTGGATTAACACTAAGTATAAACTTAATGTTTATGTATTCTTAGTTCCAATAATCATATATGATTTTCTTTTCGAAATGAAAGGTTAACACGATCTGAGGTCCATTTGTTTTAAACTCTTCAAGAGTCTCTTTGGTGATTCCCCTGATGTTCTATAAAGTTATTCAACGTTTAAAAATTGCGTTGTGTCGGCATGGGAAAACAGTTTTCAATATCATCAATCTTTACACATTAAAACTATTTGATGTCTAGCAATCTAACAAGTACAATGTAACTTTACACTTCTGACTGAATGTGCATAATTTGATCGGTTTTCAAGGAATAAGGGTGTCATGTGTACTTCTCAATCAAGCGTGCCTGTCTGTTTACAATTAAACCACTTATATGCGCCTCGGGCATTGTTTGACACAGGGATAACAATTAATGGGTTAATTATGTGATTCTAGAGGTATTGTTGGGTGTGAAGAGTGTTATATGCGTTTATTATCCGAACCGATTATTCATCAAATCTGAACTTGTAACCGGTCCAGTACAACCAAAATCGGTCCAAAACCGACAAAACCGGCATTTGATCCCTGAGTGTAACTATCAATGTTGCCGCTCTTCTATAAAGTGTTTTTACCAAGCCACTCTCTGCTTTCAAAGTTTTCACAGAAGTTTTCAATGGTAAGATAATAATGTTTAACACATTAACTTTATGAAGCATTACAAAAAATATGGTATACCATAGCTGCCTTTATGGCAAGGCATACTAAATACCAACTGACTTTGAGGCTTAGCATTGTGTAAAGATCTTAGTTGATAAACTTTAATGAGGTCATTATTACAAAATGAGAATTCCCTCATGACAAACAAGTTCTACTAATTATCTCAGTAACAGAATACATACATCAAACACGATTCTATCTATTTCAGCTGTGGTAACTCCAACCTTTGATGCTTTGACTGCAATATCCAACACTTCTCTGCCAAGCTGAAATAACAAAATCAAATTAGGACCACCAGTGAAAAAAACCACATCTAGTCCCAATGTTTCTATTTTCATACAAATGACACATTCCAAATTCATTTTTTTTGTTTTTGTTTTTTTGAATGAGATTAAAGACAGTATCAATGCTTTTTCAGTCATATCATGGCTGGGATTCACTAAAACATTAAATTTTTGTCACAAGATATCACCTACTATGGTATATTTTGGACCAAAATAGATAGCTGGTTACAATTCAAATAAAAGTAAACTAATACATTTTATGGAAACTGTTTCGAGAGCAGTAGCATTACTATACAATTAACTTCTCTTTTTACTTCCCAAATCACCTCAGTATTTAGAACCTACTTTACAGGCCACTCTCATGCCCTCTTGTTCTTCTTCTGTGAGTATTCGGATGTTATTGTTTCCACGCAGCTGCCTCTCTGAGGTGGGTTCCCCTGTAATTATCAAAACAAGAAATGTTATAGACCTAATGATAAAGACTTAATGGAAAACATATATGATGAATTTCAGTTGAGAAAAACATACTTACAACCAAAAAGACTGGAAATTTCACATCTTAAGATAAAAATTCACAAAAAGTTGGCAACTAATGGTGAAGCTTGTGGCATGTCTATTTTTTTTTAATGATGGTCAATCTAGTTATTTTTTTGTTTAAAAAATCTTGAGGGTTATAGGCCTGTAAAATCCTGGGATAGCAACAAAATAAATGCATTTTCAAGCGCTTTGCCTTCTTTGCGTGTTTGGAAGTGCTAAGTGACACTGTAAGAACCTGCACTTTATATGAAAACTCTTATTTTTCCCAACATTCACTATGTTTCTATATTTATTGCTATGGGTGTCTTATAACAAGACTCGTATCTAAGCTATTGATTGTTTATATGATAACATATTGATTGTTTATATGATAACATATTAGTTGTTTACATAACATATTGGTTGTTTATATGATAGCATATTTGTTGTTTATATGATAACATATTGGTTGTTTATATGATAACATATTGATTGTCTATATAACATATTGATTGTTTACATGATAACATATTGGTTGTTTATATGATAACATATTGATTGTTTATATGATAACATGTAAACAGAAACCCTTACCATCCAAATTGTTTGCATAATCTGGCCGTGGTATGTGATCTGGACAAGTTCTCATGGGTGGCTAAAATGAATAAAAAAACAATTCATTAAAACTAATTTACCCTCAATCCAGTCATCTGTAATTAATACACATTTTGTAAAAGATATGTTCTCTTTGGTGACCATTAAACACATTTAACACTTTACCAAACAGCAATTTTCGACTCTCCCAAATTGAAAGAGCTTGCAGACAACATTTCAAAATGTGATGAATTTGCAAAAGAACCCTCTGATAGGGCAGAAAACATTGTGGGAAAAGGAGAAATTGCTCGTTTAGAGCAATTTCTCCTTTTCCCACAATGTTTTTAAGGACCGTCTGCAACAAACTAGTCAAATGTCATTATTGATTGGTAATGGAACAAGTATGACCAGTCTAACACATTATCATTTTAAGATTTTAAAAATTTGATCTGATTTATTTGTCTTTCACCACTTGTCAATAATGTTCAAGTGGCAAAGCAGTCAGTGGCTTGGAAAGAATATCATGCAGCACTGGTGAGGAAATAATATGAAATGAATAGGAGTCCCTGACCACAGCAATGTTGAAACAGCATACAATCCCAAAATCTTATTTCAATTGAAAGTTTGAAGCCATTATCAAATTGGAAACTTCTCTTGCCGATAGAAAGAACAACTGTTTCCATGGGCAAATTCCCTATTGCAAACAACTCTCTATGTCGAATACAACAAAACTAAATGATTTTATATGTATCTTTTATCAAATCTGAATCCAAACTTCAGTGAATCCACTATTACTATGTTATATAAGGAACTCGTAAAACTTAGTTCAGTGACATAAATTTTAACATACATTTTTGTGATTTACTCCTACAAAAAGGATAATACTTTACCACTATTCCTGGTCGAAGATCCCCAGTAAATCTGTAACCAGGCCAGACAGGCATTTGTTGGCCTGAATTAGGGACTTCATCTGTTTGTGCATAAAAATTATTTGATGCATTAACCCCTTCCCAAACACCAAATTTTCGACTGTCCCAAATTGAAAGAGTTTGCAGACGACATATCAAAATGCGATGAAATTGGAAATTAATCTTCTGATAGGGCAGAAAACTTTGTGGGAAAAGGAAAAATTTCTCCTTTTCCCACAATGTTTTCTAAAGTTGTCTGCAACAAAGTAGTCATATGTCATTATTGTTTGGGAAAGGGTTAAACAGTAGTAGTGCTTCAAAAAACATTATTTTTTTGCAGGTATGTACCACATGCTAATTTCATAGTGGCCAAAAAAATAAACTTTAAAAAAAAAAGGATTGGCCAGTAGGCAATAAATTCACCATTTATCTTTGTTCTTCAAATGTTCTCTCAATCAATGCATCATGTATTTTGACTCTCTTAAACTAACCTACGGTTGAAAACAGGCAATCGATCCTCTTGTCTCAACAGTTTCTTTCAACCTATCCACAATAAATAATTGCGTAAGTATACATCCTTTATGATTGTCACTGGTCATTTCATTCAATAAAGACCATTTGCAAATGCCAAGGAAGTTCCTCTCCATCAAGTTTTAAATCATCATTCGCAGAGACATCTTCAAGGTCTATCAAAGCTGTTACGCGGATGAATACCGCCACACTTGCATGAAGTATTCCCTGATCATAATGGATCTTGGGTACTTCCAGATAAAAATTTGAGTGTGGCTTTAATATGCTGGTATTTCATAATGAAAAAGGTGCCCTACTTCAGATTTAAATGATTATATTAAATGAAGATATTGTGTGTTGTTGGCTATCAAGGGGCATTCTGAGTGTGTATTTTAGAACCTTTTTGGAAGGTAATAGATTCTAACCACTTTGGGTGACTCTGCTGTGGAATCTTTAAGACACTGTCAGGGTTTTCCTTTCATGGTGTCGGGAGAAAACAAAATTCTATTGGTGACCATAAATGCAGGTTCCAAGAGACGCTAAATAAGATTAAGTGGTCAATTGACAATTGACAAAGTCACTATAGAATTTAGAGGAACATGTTTTTATCCATTGGTGAAAGCTTAAGCTTTCAATGTACATTAGTCATAGAGAGTCTGTAGAGTTCGTGATAAAATACGTTTCTAAACAAAAATATGAATGGGGTATACTTACTAGCTTTCTTATGACATTTCTTGTGCTCTGTCCAGAAATTTTTAAAACAAACCTGAAGGAAAAAATAGCTTGTATGAACTTGAGGGATATAAAAATGAAACATGTAGACAACAATGGTGCATTGGTTACTATTTGGTATAGCCTTGCAATCTTCATGTCAAATTATTTTGAATATCTGAAGTAATTGGCTGATGCAAACATTTCTCAATCACATCAAATTCTTTCAAATAAGGGACCTGTTGGATTGAACTCAGATGAAAATTAACATTATCAGTGCCTTGCAGTAATTAGATTAGATTAGATTGCAGTCATTCCTGTTAAGGTTTAGAATTTGTGTTGTGACTGTTCGCTAGTAGTCAAAATAATTTGAAATTATTTAGAATAGTTTGGAAATTTTGAACAATCCAAATAATGTCGGAATTTTTTTACACTTATTTTCAGATTTAAAGCAATAATGGCCATTCAAAGTCAATTGATATGACAAGATATGTTAAATAAACTTATATACCACCAAACAATGGTATCCAATTGCCGTTAAACAATTAAAAAAATGCTTATTAGGTTTTCCCAATCCAGTGCACATGCGCCAAGAAAAAAATCATAAGGAGCAAAAAATCGTCATCTAACGTTGATTAAACTGTTCTTATAAAGTTTATATGAGGAATACAGACATGTAAAGTGCATGGATAGATTAAAAAATAATTAATTCACAACTGTAAGTAAAATAATTAAATAATTTTCAATAACAATGAAAGTGTTGGTCTTCATATGGTGCGACTAAATTTTTGTAGCAAGTAGCCACCATTAAATTAATGGTTTGAAAGTTTGATGTGACGGGAGATATTGCCCGATACAAAAATTTCCCAATATTTTCCGATCGCGTCAAATTAGTTTGTCTAGTTCGCTAGAACCGACTGTTAAGACAAGTTGAAGGGAAATCATCTTTCTAGTGCTGCATTGGTTGTAGGCTTGATCCCTATACCGGATACCCTTCCCTTTCATGTTTACATTACAGTACATTACGGTAAAGAAATGCGCCCGACGTAGGACTCGAACCCAAGTTTTGCACGTATCGGGTTTAATCGTGTCGGCCATGCTTGAGAGATCATCGCCAATGTTTACTTAGCCACTTACTTGATCGCAGAAAAAGGAGCCTGGAATTCCTAATTTGATACAAGTCGGACACTGAAGTTTAGCCTCTTTATCACAAGTGGATGTCAAACAAGTCCGTGTGGCGACTGCTGTGGCAGCCATGATGAGAATTTCTGAAATATGTTCAATTAGAGTGCTCCCCCTTTGTAATACGGGTTAAAACACAGACTTTTCAATTGCACGGTTACGTCGTTCTCCTATACATTAATAAGTCTGAAGAAATCGAGACTCCTCTGTGTTGTTCTGTTCTCAGGATTATATTTGCAGCAATTGCTTTAATAAAAGGTTTTGAAAATATGATTAATTTTGGACAGACTTATACACTTAGTGATGCCTACAAATTGCGATGCAGTAGAAATATCTTGTGGCTATTTTGTTGGTCTGAGAGCAGCGAGGACACATAGGCCTAGTCAAAATAATTAGACGTGGAGATTGCTTTCTATTTTCTGATCGGTCAATCTAACGTGAGATATTGCCCGATAGAAAAAAATTCTCAAAATTTTCCGATCGCGTCAAATTAGTTTGACTACGAGAACACAATGTAGTAAACATAACTTCTAGCAGAGACATAGATAACATAGCTGGTAGCAATACTAATGGTGTTAGGGGTATGCAGTTGAACATCCAGTGGTGACAACAGGAAAAATCCTCAGACTTTTCAGTGACAGCCAATCATTTGTTGGTATTTTGACCATGGGTTGGAAGGGTAACAATCATAGAGGCGTCATAGTAGAGAAAAGCCCAGGAGGCTACGGTATTTCCATCAAGGTTAGGCATAATCATCGAGCTGATGTGGACCCCCAGGACACGCGGGCATACAAGGCAATGACATAGCAGACTAACTTGCCAAAAAAAGGAGCACAAGAAGCCTTACAAATGTCTGAAGGGACCAGATTGGTAACCCTGCAGGATATCAAGCATATCAGCAACAACGTCTGTTTGTCCAAGTAGCAAATAAGATGGGACAACTCTATCACAGGAAGAAACTATCATGAGTGTGTACCAAAAGTAGCCCAAAAAAGACAGAGCTATACTTTCCAGTCAAGACTAAATTTCAACTTATCCTGTAGCTACAAACCGGATATTCACAGCTAAATGCTAACCGACATAAGATTGGATGAACGGTTGTGAAGTGTTCCCGCCTTAGACACCGAGACACAGCTTAGTATAGAAGATCATCCACAGATTGAGAGCTGGAGGACCAGCATCCAATTAGAACTTGGTTGTTTCATAGCAACCACTGGAAGATTTGATCTTCCTCAAACCCAAGAGAGAACGGATCTGACATTCACAACATATATAAATGAACTTACCATAGTAGAAATTACCTGCGAGGAATAGACTAGCTTAGAGACAAACATATCAAGAAATAAGTGACATTCAGTCCGTGGATCAAGATCAAGATCAAACGACTTAAATAAGAAGATATATTCACTTAAATGTTACACTTCCAATTCGATTATAAAGGTTGGTACTGAGAAGCGAAGAATCGATGCTCACGGACAAGCTAGTGTGTTGATACACATGAACCAGGGTACCGTTTTACTAAACAACTTAAGGACACTATTTGTGTAAGTCATAATTGTTACACACGGCTAGTTTCTTCAATGAAAGTACAATATTGCAATGTGACACGTTATTGGAAGCGTCTCGGAGAGATGATTCCAATGATGTGTTACTTTGCAGTATTGCTTTGCCAAATATTGATACAAGAGGAACTGTTGTTTTAGACTGACGCAAATCTTAAGTGTAAACTGCTTAGTAAAACGATACCCAGGATTCGATTCCCGATGGCAATCAACTTTTTAATCGTTAACTGTCCTTTTGCAAGACATATTTCCTAACCTATTACTGGAAGTTTATCTTGGAAACATGCAATGTATACGATTCTGCTCTCGTATATCTCTGAATATACGGGCAATGCTGTTCTATACCAGTCTTGATTTAACCATCTTTTTATGACGGAGTTCATGATTTGCCTTTATTCAAGGCGACACGTAAATTATTTACACGTTTTATAGAAATAAACGTTTCTTTTGTGATTTTTGGAAGACATTGTTACGAAAAAAAACGAGAAATAACTGCTAACGAGCCTTTTGTTCTCTTGTTACAGTGTTCCATTTAGAATTTATTGCATGTAACAATCTAAAAATACGAGCAGGCTTGTATACTTTAAACATATTTTATTGCCATAACATTTTACAAAATATACATGTACATTTAATAAAATAAACGAGTTATAAGGCAAAAGGGTTTGGCCACAAGTTCTACCAACATAGATTCGGCCATCCCCTTGGCAGGTATTTACATATTGTAATTATCAAGAATGTTTTCATATGTACAATGTATTTGTTAAATTATTGATTCATTAATGTTCCGGTAACTTTGGAAAAACATCTCTACTATAGGACAATAAGGAGATAACAATTGAAAAAGAATGATTTGGAAAGAGAAAAAAATGAATAAGTGAAATAAGTGATGTGAATCGTGTGCTACTGGGGCCCAGGTTCGACGACCGAAGGAGTGATTTTTTTAATGAAATACTACAATAACCTTTTGCTATCCTTAATGAAGGTATGTACTGTAATGAAGATTTTACAGTTGTCTTCATAATTAAAGTCTACAGAGTCAAACAAAAATTTACTTGTATTCAATGGATGATACATGCGAAGTTCAGAAAATAATTAAACCTTTGAGCTGAAAACTGCTCGCATTGGAAGAAATAGTGTTCGGCATCCTCGAGTGAATGACCACATAAACATAAAGTGTCTTGTGCTAAATGATTAGCAAATAAGTTTGATCGAAGATCACTACATTTATTTCGAATTCTAGTTTGTAGTACTGCTAGCTTACGTGCACCAATTAAAAAGTGTTTTGGTACTACTACTGAGGAAAACATGTTCCTTATCTTACTTTTGAACAGGGAAAGCTAATTGATCGACCTGATGCCAAGGGGAAGCTCGTTCCATCTAGAGAAAGCTGAAGGTATATAAGAGTTTGCAAATATTTCAGTTCTCCTGCTTATAAAGTCTATATATGAAGCATTACGCAAAGGATAATCAGTTCTAGCACCAACCGTAGAAGGGAAAATATCGCTTAGATAATTTGGATAAAGTCCATTGACTGTTTTAAATGTAAGAATCAACTTTTGATAAGCACGTCTATCAGAAAGAGATAACCATCCTATTTCCCTGTAAAGATTGTTCAAAGATACAGAACGGGTAACGCCCGTTACAATACGTGCAGCCTCATTTTGTACTTTTTCAAGTGATTCTTGTTCTCTTGTCGTACAGTTATCCCATACCACGGAGGCATACTCTAAGATTGGTCGTAAAAATGACAGATACATTTGATTGAGTGATTTTCTGCGAATTTTAAATTTCAGTGAACGCATTATTCCTAGAATTTTGGATGCTGAAGTTAAAGTGTTTGAAACGTGTTCATGCCATTTTCCATAATAACTTAGTGAAATTCCTAGATGCTTATGATTGTTAACAAACGTTATTGTGGTGTCATTAAAAGTTAAAGATTGAGGATTTAGCGATTGATTGGAAAAGAGAATGGCTTCAGACTTTAAAGGATTGAAAGATACCATCCACTGTTTTGCCCATTGTGATATGATAAGTAAGTCATAATTCAAAATCCCTTCAATGTCGTTAATGCTGGTTGCTGAACACGCCAATGAGGTGTCATCAGCAAACAGTCGCGAAATGCTTAGTAGGTTTTCAGATATGTCATTAACATAGACAAGAAAAAAAAGAGGACAAAGGACAGAGCCCTGGGGTACGCACGCGTTTGTTAATGCTTTTGAAGAGATGGCAGTTCCTACCATAACAGACTGTTCACGTAGAGAAATATAGTTATGTAACCAGTTTAAAAAAGGACCGTTTATTCCTAATTGGAGAAGTTTAAAAACAAGACCAGGATGCCAGACTCTGTCAAATGCTTTTGAAATATCACAAAATACCACACATAAGTTTTGCCTATAGTCGATAGCTTGTACTACATGATGATAAATATCTAGAAGTTGGTGTACAGTTGAATGACCTTTTAAAAACCCAGATTGTTTCGAATGAATTAGGTTGTTTGACTGTAGATGATTGTACAAATGTTTGTGAACACAGCGTTCCATGCGTTTTCCTAAAGACATAAGGTTTGATAAGTGATTCTCGTTTACATTGAGAAGATCTTGGTTAAGGTCACCAACAACAATTACATTAGTGTTTTGATCAAGGGCTTTTTCAAGACAAAAATTGAATCTTTCCCAGAAAATTACAGGTGTATTAGGTGGCCGATAGATCGTGCAAAGTAGAATGACAGATGACCTATATTTGACCTCCGTCCAAATCGCTTGTATACAGTCAACTTCCAAATCTAGCCTTCTCTGTGAAATGAGTGAACAAGGAATATATACCAGAATTCCACCTGAAAATGAATTTAAGTCGCGTCTGTAGATTTTATAGGCTTGTTCGTCAAAGGTCAAACTTGAGTTTAGAATGTTCTCATCAAGATGGGTTTCTGTAAATGACATGGTATCAAAGTCTAATAAATGAGTGCTGACATAATTGAGCTTATTTCAAATGCTTCGTATATTAAGGTGAATTATAGAGATACCACCAGTATTAACAGAGTCTGAATTATGTTGATCTGGTCCAGGGTTGAGCTCAATATCCCCCGATAAGATAAGCAGAAGAGAAAGAAAAGTGTTAACAGCACTGGATAAACTCCCCATGACATAGGCAATCAAATAAAAAAGCAGTCGGACAGAAACAAATGACACGATCAGGGATTCATTCAAGTTAAGATTTGCCCCATGATTAAGACGACATCCTTGAGTTCTTGTATAGAACAGTCCAATGGCCGCGCGCCATTCAACAACGCTACTACCTATGGTGGTTCAAACATAACATAACTAACATTGACGCTCAGACATTGGACCGACATATTGACTATAACGGGGAAAACGGGAGGCTTGTATATAACAGGAAAGGGTGGATATGGTACGAAGCTTTATTCATTGGGAGTACAGCTGTATCATTCTTTGCTGGAAGGATTTTCCTTTATCCCAACATTATCAAATGATTGAGGTCTTCTTTAAAAAACGGGAAAACAAAAGACGTAGACGGTGAAAGTCGTTTATTTCACGAAAAACCTGATTACAACACAGCGACGTAACGTTAAGATAAAACCAAACATTTGAAAAATCCTGAAATAAAGAGTATTCGACCATTTGGTTTCACAGCAACTAATCAGTTATCAATGCTAATACTTGTTTAGGTCGCGGGTTGTTATTTTTTGGCCCAGCTATGACTTAATACTGGTAGGGGAACCCGGCGTCTTCCATGGTTTTCTTGATCCAGTCGGAGTATTGGCTCACGTCCTCAAACACACTCGGTTCATCGGCCTGTGTACAGTCACCTCCAGATGATGCGAGACCTTAAAGTGAATGGAACATTGGTGGTTAACCTTAACTTTAACCAGGGGTAAAGATTTACAAAGCAACGTAGCGGAAATATTTGCGTAACGGTTGAAATTGAAAAACATAGATAGTATTTTAAATGAAAACAAACACCATATTGTAATGTGACACGTCATTATTGAAATATCAGGGAATGTTGTTATGAACTTTCATAAATCTTTAGCATAAATCTCTTAGAATATCAGTACCCTGGGTTCTAGTTAATAGTATGGATAATCACTAAACCTTAGGTTGCTGGGTAAATATACCGTTTGTGTAGTTTGCTTTCCAAAACCTAAGACATATGCTTAATTTTGCAGAGGAAAGTAGTCAGACTAGCAAATAGGTTATATCACAGGCCAGACGTCAAGCCACTTGGCGGCTGGCTTGGATCTAACCTGTTTGCATAAGCATGAAGTCGGATTCAGCACTATAAGGTTATAAATACGGCGTATATAAAATAGTGGAAACGAAAGTAATCTGTACTTTGTCTGTACATTATACTCAGACATTTCAGGGACTGTCGTGTTAAAGACAAAGATAATTCGCCTTAACGTTATGAGGAACTCATACATGCTTTATTAGTCCGTTAGTTGGTGAATCAAGGAATTATTAAAATATTTTAAAATATTCGCAAATTCATATCGGTCTCACTTAAGGCACCCGCTACGTCTGATCGATGTTTCGACCAAGTCTAATTGTGATGAATCCATATTCAGAGCTATTGGTCTGACCTCTGGAATAAGTATTATGTTAATAACAAATATTCTAAAATAGTGTAAATTGTGGGCGTTATTGGTACACTAGGAGATTGGGAAATTACCGGGAATATCCCACGAATCGGCGCGAGTACTGGGGTAGTATCCAGGAAGCAGTCATCGAGAGCGCATTTAATAAGCTTCAAGCTTCCGTCACATTCGGTGTTAAATAAATAAATAAATAAATCTAAGCTTATAATTATACAAAAATTGAATAGTCTTCTTACCTTGAACATACCATGCCCCGCTCGAATCCTTGCACATAAGTGGGCTACCGAGATCATCCTAAAATCATGAATAATGGGTCAAACTTCAATCCACTACCAAACAGTGACGGCATTTGACCAATTTGTTGCAGACGGCTCTAGAAAACATTGTGGGAAAAGGAGAAATGGCTCATAACGAGCATTTTCTCCGTTTCCCGCAACGTTTTCCGCTCTATCAGCAGATCATTTTTTCAATTTTATCACATTTTGAAATGTCGTCTGCAAACTCTTTCAATTTGGGACAGTCTAACATTTGCTGTTTGGTAAAGGACGAAAAGAAGATAAAGAAATATTCTGAACTGCAATGTTTTATTAACTTGGATGGAAATATGCCCATAATAGTCGGACAAAACAGATTGGTACTTTTTTTTAAACTACCTGTACTGTATTATCAACGAATGCAAATAGAATGAAATGATTTGGATGGAATTTAAACGTTGTTTTCTTTTAATATATTTCGGAAAGTGGTTCATTTTATACTATCTTCTTGTGTTGATTTCTGACATGTTAGGTTGAAAATTATGTCGTTCTCTTTACAAGTAAAGCACAATGTGATGTTTTTGTTGTGCCGCCGTCATCTTTATACACCATTTTGTTTCTAAGCAGATGGTCATGTGACATTTGTGGTTGCAGTGATTAATTTCGTAAAGGGTAGTCACTGTGATGAGTTTTGGCAAAAAGTGTCGTACTGCGAGTGCATACGAGTCCGATGATTCAAGAAAATCTTAAAAGAAAACCTTTTGGCACCAAATAGGATAAAAATATATCTCATCTGATGGGAATATAAAACTGAACCAAAGCTCTAGATGCATGGTTTGTATAAACATAAAACAATTCTATCCAAGAGGGATGTGATGTTAAAATGCACGTTGTTTACTTTGTTAATACACCAGTGAACTGCAACTCCGGATGCGGGGTTTAAATAAGCTATAAATAAGTTTTCCATCCATGTTGCTGGTATTGAATCATAAAAGCTCAGAGCACATGTATATCCGTATTTGGATAAATTCTGATCCTAGTCCATCTCGATATGCATATGTTTCAGGGTACATGTAACGGATTGACACTTACACCACACCAATCTTTGCCACCATTTTCATATCCGGCGCACATTTCCGTTCCTCCGATGTAGTCCTGGAAGTGGTTGGCGCAAACAGAGTCGTCCAAAATAGGAAGGTCCACCTGGTTCATGACCTCCTCGTTTCCGGTCTCTGTGAAAAGACGATTGTTTTGGAGTTTTACGCCGGTCAAACAGTACTTCTTGCTGTCCCAAGACAACATTACAGGATTTTATGACTCAGCGTCATATAGGCTTACTGTATTGACTATGCCAAATTAAACAAGTGTAAATCACTGAAAAAATATATGGAGTTCTTTCATTAAGTTCATAACAGTCATAAAAAAGAATTCATGAAAACTGTGAGACCCTATTTGATAAACTCCTTTAACATAAGTTAGTTTGTGGCTGATATATAGTCATCTCCAATACAATCAGGTTTATCAACAATCTGTTTGTTCACATATCTAAAATAATGGACTCTGATTGGTCGGTCCCGAAATTGGTGTATCACGTGATTAGGTCAGCGGATGAAAAATCAGACAATCTGAATTATTTAACTTGCTAATCTGGGTTATTTCTCGTTGGCTTTCACGTTTAAGTTGTGCTGATGGGGTTCCGGGTGATTACTATTTGAATCTGACCAAAAGTTTACCGATAATATACAGTCAAACTTGCGTTAAGAGGCCAGCCTATGGAACTGAGAAAATGGGCTGTGTAAGACAGGTTGGCTGCTTAACACCACTTGATGTACACAATAAATCTATTAATGGGACATTCTGTAGTGGTTGTTTAAGGCAGGCTGCTTCAAAGGATGGTTGCTTAACACAAGTTGGACTGTAGTTCGATATAGCATTAGTCTCCTTTCAAAAGCCTTCAGTTAGTATACTTACGCGAGGTGCTTCCCCAGCCAGGCAGGTAACAGGTCTCACCAACTGTGTAGGTATGGGTTGAGTCCGGCAGACATGCGGGTCTTGTGTGGTCGTTTACACTGGACAATATAGGAATACATTTACTTTTCAAACGGTAACCCATAGAATGCTGGGTAATTTTTTAAAACTAGACTTTTGTGTCGTCTGCTTTCAAAAACATTAAACAGCTGCTTAATTTTGTTGAGGAAAGATACGCAGACAAGCAAACTGGTTAGATCATATGGCAGCTGTCATGAAATAGTGTGGACAAGTAATACAAGCTTGCATACTCTTATTTAGTGTCAATAATGATCCGTAAACGAAGCTTTTTTCAACATTGGGACATTTCTTGTGCTTGGAAGGCGTCAGTCAATTTAGAAATAGCCTTCGAGATCAGAATTCTGCACTAACCCATATTTACTTTACTACTCGGCTCATGTAATAAAAACGCTGCTTACACAATTGGGTCTACGATCATCAACGCCACATCGTTGATGAGGCTGGTGTAGTTGTAGCCCGGATGTAGAATCACTCGGCGGACATTGTAGTACTTCTCGTAGGGATCGGTCGTGGAGATGTTGTACTCACCGGCATAAACCCGCCACAACTGAAGGTCAAGGTCGAAAAGGGAATATCCCTTCCTGTTAACGGTAGAATAAGTTATTTATTGTAGCATTAACTCAAACTCGGCACAGGAGTACTTCCCTTTTGCTACACTACAGTACAGTCAATCGGAACTACTCGGGCATTTCCGTGAGCTGTGAAATACACCTCGGATTTAAGTGTAGGGTTACAATTTTTCGGGTAAATCGGGGCATCCGGCGTCTAACACATTTTCAAAGCGTGCACATTGAGTAGTTCAATGTGTATGGAAGTGTTGGACATCCTTTTAAATCATTTTTTTATAAGTAACTCATACGAAATGGCGAAATTGTTGTTGTGACATGTATAGTTGTTTCATCAATCAATTTTAACGAATTTTTAGATTTCACATTTAAGATCTATTTTTAAAAACGAAAGTAAAGTGAGGCATTCTAGCGGGAAACAATATGGCGTCATCCCTATTATTTCAGAGGTGTTTTCATTGGATAAACCCGATGAGTTCAGATTGCAGTACAGTACCAATCGGAACTACACGGGTATTTCCGTGAGCTGAGAATTAAACCTTTTCATTGGATAAACCCGATGTGTTCAGATGGTGCCTATCTCCTAACCAAATGAAAAGGGAGATCGCTGCGTAGGAGAATGGCAAAGATTAAAGAACCATGTCGGTAATGATTTCCCGGTTGCATTCTGGGTAATGGTAATTGCGAAACGTCTAGAAAGGACAATTCCAGGCAAATATAAATGTAGCACCCGTTAACACGATGGGAAGCCGCTATAAAGCTCAATATCGGTTGAGAACAGCGTTAAGTGCCGGGTTGCAATATTGTTCGTATCATCATCATTTTCGTATTTGCCAGTGTAATAAGACTAGTACATTTGTACCTCGCATGGCAGCCGGACATTCCATTCAATGTACCACAGGCGGCATCTGCACTGGTTCATGACACAACGCGCACACATAATTATAGAATGCATTTACAAACAACAAACTCTTAGCGCATATAGGCATATCGAAGACTATGGATGTGCACAATAATGTCTTGTTTTGGGACAAGGAGAATATATCCATAGCATATTTTACAGTTAGTCTCAATAATGATCCGTGAACGAAGCTTTTTTCACCGTTTGGACATTTCTTGTGCTTCGACGGCGTCAGTCAACAAAGCAAATTAGCAATAGCATTCGAGACCAGAAATCTGGATTATTTTTACAGTGGCCCATCATATTATTTTCTACTTTATCTTTTTCTTTTTTAAAATACCTTTTTGTTTTACATCGATTGTGAAGGAGCTTAAACCTTGTTCAAAGGCACTTACAATGACTGCTTCCTGGACACTTAACCAGTACTCGTGCCGATCTGTTGGGTAACTTACGGGAAATTTTCAACTCGCTTTTAAAGAAAAACTAACAAATCTTTTGTTACATTTGAGTCGAAACATATAAATCATCTAATCAAATCGGTGGTATATTTTACCACCGTTTGCTGCAAATTACACAGAGTAGTGTAGGAAGATCATTGTATAATTACGATTTACCCCTCAAAATGCTGTGCTGACGTCAGAATCACGTGACTGTCGATCATGACACCACTTCCGGAAATGTAGCCAAGATCATCCTCTAACAGCACCTGGAATAAAGCCACCATGTTCACATTGTTTTGTTCACAGGCCAAATTTAACCATTATAGCGCTCGAACCGACATCATGCATATGCAAACAGGTAAGATCCAGTCCAGCCGCCAAGTAAATTGGCGGCTGACCTTACTTGGCGGCTGACCTGTGCTCTAACCTGTCTGCTACTCTGTGTATCTTTCCATAACAAAATCAAGCAGATATTTAAGGTTTTGGAATGCAGACGACACAAAAATTAGTTTGTAGAAAGATATACAGCTTAATAAGGGTTAAAGCAACTGCAGACAACAAGTATGAAGAATGAAAACTTCCATTTTCTTTTCCCTGCTTCGATACGCCCATATATATAGGTACAGTATATCTAAAAATAAAACATTTGAGCCTCTTTCATAATGCTAACACACCTTGATAATCAATGATAAATATGTATAATTGTCAATATTGTTGCATTACTTAGTTTTATTATATCATTTTTTTTTATTTGAAATGACAAAGCAAATGAATAGAGCTCTTAACCTTCATCACACTTGGTGGATAGACTGCCCACCCAATCGCAGTGGCACCTGCGTGGCTTAGTCGTTATGAAGGTGAACTGAAAACTCGGGGGTCCAGGGTTCGAGCACCACCGAGACCTATAGTTTTGTGGGAATGGTATTTGGCAAGTCACTTCAGAGCCATAGCCTTGTACTGGTGTATCTAGTGAAGCCGTTACATAACTGACAAATGTTGGTTCGGCACCGACGAAGAGGACCCTGAACTTTTCATAAGCACAGTTAACCCTTTACCAAACGTTAAGTCGTCGACTATCTCAAATTGAAAGAGTTTGCAGACGACTTTTCAAAATGTGATGAAATTGAAAAATAATATTCTGGTACGACAAAAACATTGTGGAAAAGGGAGAATTTGCTCGCATAGAGTAAATTAGCCTTTTCCCACAATGTTTTCCAGAGTCATCTGCAACAAAGTGGTCAAATGCCGTTATTGTTTGGTAATGGGTAAATTGACCTTACGACAGACTTTGATTGACAGCTGGAACTGACCAATCAGCGAACACTTCGGTTGCTATCCGCCATTTTCTCCAACACGTTGTGCGACTCCGTCAACACATAGCACTATATTGTGCTGTGATTTTTCTTCGTCAATCCTGCTTAAGATATTGTTTAAGTACTTATTATAGAGAAATTATTTATAATGAGAGACTTGTGGGTGAAGTAGAGTTTATCCCGTTTCCAAAATCTGTCACATATATTGTGAAATGACTGAGAACTACACGCAATTAGTAAATATATGGAAACAGTTAATTTATAAAACGATGTAAAGAATAGAAGTATGAACTATTATTTTCTTTCTTTTTTTCACATGTAAGTAAATTTTTATTTTAGTCTTTTATCTTCGATTGAAAATGAAAAATTGTTGTTTTTAAAAAACGGAATTGACACTTAAAAACGAATGTAATTGGTTGCATTTGATAATGAATCAAATGTTTACTAAAAATACAATATTGATCGATAATGATGTGAGAGGACATGGTTTCCAGTTGGATATATACAAATTCTTCAGATTAGATTTTAATTAATTGATTTTGTTTTTAAATTGACCCCAAGAGCACCTAAAACAATTAATTAACTGTCTTATTATAGCCCATCAATCCACCTACCTGTAATGATCGATGTATCGTATCCAAATTTAAAAGCTATTAAAAACAAAACAAATCCATAGCTCCTTATTGCAACTTTATCCGAATACCGTTAAGAATCTAATGTTGCTGTAATATGTTGTAAAACACACTCTTGGTAGCCAGTGGTTGATTACAAAGACCGCCGATCGGCTAAACAATAAAGGGTTTGTGACTTGACCATAAAGTGCAATTGTGTCAGATTGATATTAATTAGCGTCGAAACCCTTAATCCTTTTTAACAATCGAGGTTTGTTAACCCTTTACCAAACAATAACTACATTTGACAACTTTGTTACAGACAACTAGGGAAATATTGTGGGAAAAGGAGAAATTGCTCTTAACGAGCAAGTTATCCTTTTCCAGCAATATGGTCTGCCCTATCAGAAAAGTATTAATTCATCATCTTCAATTCTTTAATCGTCTTTAAATGACGTCTGCGAACTCTTTGAATTTTTTGAACAATTGAAAATATTTCGTTTGGTAAAATGACCCTTAGTTCGTAATCAAGTAGCAAAACCGACAATCATCCATTGAGTATGATTATGTTCGAAAGTCTTGATTATTAACTTATTTGACAACAAAATAGTGAGTGTACCTATCAGCAATTGTTTAACACCATAATCTCAACATTACCAACACTATAATACCATTTTCAACATGACAAAATTGGTAGGTCTGCGTTTTGAATCATTCAGGATATACGCCGATTTAGTAAAATAAAAAATCTAAACTGTTTAAGAATCAAAATGAGATAATTTCGTTCGTAACCTGCAAATACTGCAAATTAACTGTTTTGAAGTTGTATGAAATACGGTCATTTTTGAAGGTCCGGTCGAACCAGTGCCGAACGGACCAATGTCGTTCGGATCAGAGTCTGATCGGACTTTGGACGGATCGTGTTTGGTGCCGATCGGACTCCAAACTGCTGGGGTAACTCACTCCCCTAACGCCATAGAGATATATAATAGAGCTGTTATAAATGTCTCTGCTAACGCTCAAAATATACCATCTTCTTTACAAATTGTCATGCTATGTACATATTATCCAGCAATAAAGGCAGGTGCTTATTTTGTAAGAATATTTCCGATTTCAAATAAGAATATCCGAAATCATCGGCAATGTCAAACAAGGATCCTAGTTTGTGCATTGACGCTATTTCACTCAGAATGTCGGGGAAAATTAGAGTGACCTCCCCTATTTACGGTGGGCGTGGTTAACTGCTCTGTGTCGTAAGGTCAATTGATAAAGTCTAGAACCGTTAACCCTCGTATAAGACTCGTATGCATGTTACCATCCAAGGCCACGATCCCGGTTTGGCCACCTGTCCTCCGACGATCCTCGAGGTGATGGGCTGTACTGTAGGGACACCACATGGAACATCTGGTAAACAAATATACAATGTAAGGTGATATGTTTGTTTGTTTTACGATTGATTGATTGATTGATTGATTGATTGGTTAATTGCTTGCTTGCTTGCTTGATTGATTGCTTGCTTGCTTGATTGATCGATCGATCGAACGATTGATTGATTGCTTGTTTGATTGATTGATCGATCGATTGATTGATTGATTGATTGATTGATTGATTGATTGATTGATTAATTGATTGATTAATTGATTGATTGATTGATTGATTGATTGATTGATTGATTGATTGATTGATTGATTGATTGATTGATTGATTGATTGATTGATTGATTGATTGATTGATTGATTGATTGATTGATTGATTGATTGATTGATTGATTGATTGATTGATTGATTGATTGATTGATTGATTGATCGAACGAACGATTGATTGATCGATTGATCAATTGATCGATTGATGTGGCCTCATTCATCAATCGGAACTCTTCGGGTATTTCCGTGAGCTGTGAAATACACCTCGGATATAAGTGTAGGGTTACAATTTTTCGGGTAAATCGGCATCCGCCGATGAACACCTTTTCTAAGCGTGCATGTTAAGTAGTTCAATGTGTATGGAAGTGTTGGACATCCTTTTTAATCACTTTTGATCAGTAACTCATACCAAATGGCGAACTTGTTGTTGTGACATGTATACTTGTTTCCCTTATCAAATTTAACGACTTTTTGGATTTTACAGTCAAGATCTATTTTTAGAAACGAAAGAAAGTGACGTCATTCTCGCGGGAAACAATATGGCGTCATCCCTATTATTTCAGAGGTGTTTTCTATTGGATAAACCCGATGTGCTCAGATTGCTCATTCATAGCATAAAATTTACCATGTTGCCTTTTATTTCTTTTTTTCAAGACAAAATGGTTCATTTCCCACAAAAACATTGGAGGCAACACATTCTCTGTAATCATACTTTTTTTCGGACATTCAATAAGATTTTGTAGATTTCTATGGAACTGTTTGCATCTTTAAATTTTAATCTAGATGTACATTCATTTTGGGGTTCATTATTTTAGTCAATTCCAACAATAAGAATTAGAATTATTCGTCGGTACTGCGAAGGTATGCTATCTCTATTTATTTTCTCTCGTCGTAGACCGAAAACCTCCTAAATCACAAGAATTACAATACAATGCTTTATCTATTTAACCCATTACCAAGCAATGACGACATTTGACCACTTTGTTGCCGTTGACATTTGTCTCAAAAACATTGTGGGAAAAGGAGAAATTGTTCGTAACGAGCAATTTCTCCTTTTTGCATAATGTTTTCTGCCCTATCAGAAGAGTATTTTTCAATTTCGTCAAATATTGAAATGTCAATTTGGGACATTCGAAAATTTGGCGTTTTGTAAATGGTAAAATAAAAATGTACTTACTTGTTTGTCCGAGGACAGTTCCAACTACTAACAAAGTTGCGACGATGTACAGCATTTTGTTCTGAAAGACAAATAAAACGAAACTTTGTCATAGTTTACATAGTTTAACCCTTAACCAAACGCAAATTTTTAGACTGTCCCAGATTGAAAGAGATAGCAGACGACATTTCAAAGTGTGATGGAATTCAAAAATAATCCTCTGATAGGGCAGAAAATATTGCTGGAAAATGAGAAATTGCTCGATAAGAGCAACTTCTCCTTTTCCCACACTGTTATCCAAAGTCGCATGCAATGAACTGGTCAAATGTCGTTACTGTTTGGTAATGGGTATTACACGAATGCAGCGCACTCGCTCTAGAGATTCGTCTTGAATCAAAACCCTAACAACCCACAATGAATATACTAAGGATATAGTTAATTTCTTAATTAGCCTTCCAGATCGATGGTATTGTTCCCTTGTCACAAAAAGAGTTATGTTTAATAAATTAGAGAACAGTTTGCCAATGGTCACCGTATGGACACATTACTTGTTGGATGAAATGAAGCCATCAGCTTTGCTTGACATTATCTAAGTATCAAAATGCAACCAGCTATGGGTAGTTAAAAGTTTTATAACAACCCGAATTAGAGTTTGATAACAAACCGAATTAAAGTTTGATAACAAACCGAATTAGAGTTTGATAACAAACCGAATTTTATTTTTAGTGTCTGCTATGGACAAAGCTTTGAGCTTATGGCTAAGAGAAATACAACTAGAATCAAATAACAATTAATTTCAATTAAAATTAGTTCTTGAATTTTTATCCAAATTGAATATTTTAAAAGCTTTGAGTGTAATACAAGTCTATGGCGATACAACTGCATTTTCTCTCAGATTTGACATTGGCACTGTTAAAAATTCAAAGTAGCATCAGACCAAATGACCATATACAAATCAAAAGATTCATTTCACTTGCGATATTTGGAAGAGATCAAAAGGATGAATTGCTCGATAAGAGCAAATTGACATGTTGTGATGCTGGCTTCTTTATTGGCCTTCAATTGGCCTTAACATGAGCAAACATGTGACAGTTGTTTCTTAACAGCGGTTCATTTGAACTTTGATATAAGGTTCGTTATAAAACGAGTATATAAATGGATTAACGATATGTAAGATCAAGAATACCTCCACACTGTTCCCTGGGTTAGATCAAACTGATTCCAGCTGGTCACGGCTTGGGAGCTCCAGGGTTTTGTCGTCTGCCTTATCTTTTGGGAGTTGCTACTCGTTACGTGGTAACTATGTCATAGTTATTCCCTCGTTACTTCATAGATAGCCATCGTCAACTCGTAACTTTTGATATACTCGAAGAGTGATGGTGAATATGACAATAAGAGCTAGTGCATTTAGAGTTTCCTTTACTTGTGCAATTATTGTAGGTAAGATCATGTTAGTATTTGCGATTGACAGCAAACGGACGCACAAATAAAGTTCAAAACAGTTGAATTTTGATTCTTATGAAAACATTTTTGTGTGAATTGAATATTCAATAAATATGATATCACTTCTTCGCTGTATCATTACGTCAGACCAAACAAATAACCAGGGTTTTAGAGTGTATACCCAAAGAAATGAGAAATGAAAAAAGGGTATTAGAAGAAAGGGAATTACGTTATAACGATGCTGCGAAATACTGAAGAAAATGATGAAAAGAGAAAAATCGCTGCATCATTACTTCGGACTGCAACAAAATATCGAGGGTTTAAGAGTGTATATCCCAAAAATTAGAAATGAAAAAGAAGTTTAGAAGAAAGGAAATTACGATATCTTATTTAAACGAAACTGCGAAATACTTAAGAAAGTGATATAAAAAAGAAATGGCGTAATATGATGATTGGTATAATTTGGAAACTGTTCAATGGGGAGGATGCTCAAATGTAATGCGACTTCTGAAATAATGAGGATTCTGGAATTCAATAATTACATGCTATAGACACGTATTAGTCACGAAAAGGGATCTACAGTGCTATGTTTGTTCTTTATAATGACACTGTCCAAAAACTGGACCGGACCGATTCATCCTGTTCAGGGGTCTACGCCATCAGTAACGACAGACTTTAGTGCAGAGCGCACCTGTAGAACACAATTGGATCGACTTATAACCTTCTTTATTTTACAATCATTTGAAACGGCATGGATCAATCTAAAGCCCCATACGCGCTAAATTGTGTTGACCACAATCAAAGCACGAACAGGTGATAAATTACAAAGAATAAATGGTGACGTATGATTTGTGATTCGGGGAACAAACTAGATTAGTTTGACACATGGCTCACCACGTTCTACAAATAAAAATGTTCGAAAAGAATTTGCCTTGTTTCAAAGGAGTATAGCACATGACACAACCGAACGTCAGCGTTTGTGCAAGATGTCCATAGGGCAACATAAATTCTGCATGAGCGAAAAGTTTAAGACAAGATAACTCTCAGACGACTGTTTGAGTGCACGTTTAGATCACCAGTGGATCCATGCCTTTGTAATAACTCTGACTTTCATGGTAAATCTAGGCCTTACCTCTTTCAGACGAAAAAGGGCTTTTGATTAGGACGATAGTTGCAATGCTCTCTAATTCACCAAGTAAAGTAAGAAAGCGCTGGTTAGTCCTGAGCGGGATAATGGGCCCACGTCTCATTTCTTTTTATTCGACGAGATTAGCCATTAATGAATAGTTTAAACTTATTTGTTTTACGCCTGTGAACCAAGTTCTTAGAAATTAGATTAATCACTCTCTATTCTACTTCCTGGATACATAACTAAAACTGGTGCCGAATGCAGATCCCGCTTCTCACGGAATGCGAACCCACGACCCTGGTGTCCAGAAGCCGAGGCTCTACCCCTTAATTACTGTCCCCACAAGGGATACATAGCTGATGGAAACAAACTGGTTCTAAAAGAATCGTCTCTATGCAAATATGATCGCACTGAGCAATAGTATCGACCGGGCAAATTGTTCTAAGATTCTTTGCCGCCAGATGCGTCAATCTGTGTCACATCTCGGAACATTGCTGTTACAGTTCATGCCATATCAGTCTTATGCGAATTATTAGAACAACAGTGACGGTTTATATTTTGTTATCTCTAGTGATCGGTCTTTAAGGTAATATAACTTTATCCATTGATTCCTAGAACCATGTACGTGTGTGACAATAATTCAAGAAAACTTTGTGACTAAAAAAGAAGTGCTAGGGACAATATTTTTCCCCTTTTGCCCCAATGGCTTTTTTACATAATATGACACAGTCAACATCATTTCACAAGCTTAACATTTGTGGTCCAACTCTTTCTATCAGTTTGACTATCAATAAATCGCACATAACGGAATGTACTTGATAGACTGTGCAAAAGTACAACGGTACGCTTTGGTGTGCTGTAATCACTTTCGTATTATTATAAAATAATAAATAATGTCTCCCATTGAAGGCACATAGGTCAGGATAGTCTCGAAATATTTCTGAATATAACAAATCATATTGTCTTCGAATGCTACAGTTGTACCTCAAACACATTCGATGGTAACATTTTCAATGTATCACCTCGGCATACTAACCGAAACAGACCTCCCGGTCTTTGTAGCATTTCCAGGTAACTCTACTTCCGGTCAAAAAGTTAAATTTGATACCGGAGAGATTAAACTTAATCACGAAATTTCAACCTATTCCACGATTCATAACTGAAACTTTGCCTTAAGGTGGTTGGATTCGATAAGGGTTGCATTATGTTCTTAGATTTCCGATATTCTTGTCTGTTAATGCAGAAAAAATTAAAAGCCTCAATTAAAAGCACTTAAACGGAAGTTGCGCAACCGATTTTGCCGTCAGCACCATATGGTGGTGCGGTAGCTGCGATCACCAGCCGTATGGACATCTCTAAGCAAGTTATGTTAAGAAAATTTGCAGGGGAATTCAATTTTCAATATGGCCACTTAAAGGAGCAAATGGTGAAGAAATCTCATCGTGTATTGAAGATCATGGGTTCAATACACAGGCCAGCCAAAAGGATATATCGTCTGGAAAAGCCGATTCAACGTAGAGGTGAAGTATTGGCTTGGATGCAAGAATCACCAATATGCAGAAATCTGTTGAGAATGCGATCATGCATTAAATGGCGAGAGGTCTCCATCAGAACACCCCTCATCGCCCCTGATTTGTCGCCATTTTAAGCAAAGTTTACTCTATTACGTATTTCATTTTCTTTTCTTACTTTAAAGCAAACACATTTGGAAAGCAGCCTTATCCATCTGATCAGATAGATACATGAGTTGTAAATCGTTATATAATTTAAACGTAAACACACGTGTGTAACATGTGTTCAATTCGTACGCATTGTAAGACTATCAGAGGGTTGGTTCACAAGTGAAACCACAGCATGTTACAAAACTGTTAGTAAGTAAAACTATATAATCACGCTATCACAAGTTTGTGAGCTAGTTTCTTCCGCCGGGTCATGCGAACACTCCACAAATTGATCTCCCTTTGCTATGCTGCATCGATCACTGCTACCTCAAGATTTTTTATCAAGATTTGGATTATCTTATTTTTCAAATGTGTTTTATTTTTAACCTGGTAAAAATGTCTTCCCGTGTTAATTTCTGACCAGTTAAATTGAAAAATATTTTATTTTATTTACAAATAAAGCCAAAAATAAATGGTCTTTTTGTGTCACCGCCTTCTTTAAACGCCAGTTCTAAGCAAACGGTCATGTGACATTTGTGGTAGCAGTGATCAATCCCATAAAGAGGACATCACTACCCGGACTATGTTCAAATCAGTGAACACCTATGCAGTAAGGATTGAATTACGACTAGAACACAAAAGTTATGTCTGAATGCGAAAAATTGCTTTGAAACCGCCGATTCTTCACACTCGTAAATGAACAATTGAGAAGTTGATATGGAAAATTTGACACCTGATGTCTCAAAAGACAAAACTAATTTAACAAAATGCCATGGCTATGTCCTAATTCAACAAATTGAGCAGTTTTTCATACATACAGTCCGATAACAAATGTTTATTTAGACTAGGATTCTTCCATGCCCAAAAAAGGGGTCTGTTAAATAGAATGTTACGAGAACATGTATTCGTTGATACTTTACAGAAATAAATCTATGAAACGTTAAAAATGTCAATCCAAAACTTACATAAAGTTGTTAGTTTAGCACAGTTTTAACACTTGTAAGTTTTATCTCGGCGACAACTCACTAACTGGGTAGACATGAACCATTTGTCTAATCTGGGGTCCTGTCGCATGCATACCGGTATTAGGGGTATACGCATTGGTCAGATACCATTTGTCAAGTTTCTCAGAACGGATCAAGAGTTCAATGCACGAAAATAGTCAGTGAATTGGAATCACTGGTTCATGCATGGTGTTGGGTAGAAAAGGAACACGAAAGTGTGCAAAGACTATACCGAGATACATCTATATACCGAGATACAATATATAACGAATTCGGGCATCACATAGGTAACGTATATCAGTCATAAGATATTGGGGGTCACGCACCGGTTTCGTCGGAATGACCTTCGGCAAGTCACTACAGAGCCATAGCCTGTTCCTGGGGCATCAAGGAAAGCCGTTA
Organism: Cerastoderma edule; assembly: GCA_947846245.1. Taxonomy (NCBI): domain Eukaryota; kingdom Metazoa; phylum Mollusca; class Bivalvia; order Cardiida; family Cardiidae; genus Cerastoderma; species Cerastoderma edule. The sequence continues at coordinate 26,530,849 of OX401406.1, read as the reverse complement.
AAAACTGAAAAAAAAATGTTGGCACGGCACTGACGAAGAATACTCATACATAAGGGACATGTGTCAGTAATTTACTAACTGTATATTACGAAAATATTCATCACATAAGTAACATATTTATATTAGTAAACTCTAAAAGGGTCACTCAATGATAAAGGTCAATGTTTCTGTACGAGATGTATCCCACCAGCTGTCAGCCCGCCGTTCTCTTACCACACTTTAACCCTTTACCAAACGCCAAATTTTCGACTGCCCGAATTGAAAGAGTTTACGGACGACATTTTAAAATATGATAAAATTGAAAAGTAACCCTCTGATAGGACAGAAAACATAATGGGTAAAGGAGAAATTGCTCGTCAAGAGCAATTCCTCCTTTTCCCACATTTCTTTCCAGAGTTGTCTGAAACGAAGTGATCAAATGTCGTTATTGTATGGTATCACATCTTTTATAGGAAACTGCGACTGGTTCAATTCTAAACATGTGGTAGTAGTTAGAAAAGAATACTGTTTCTTTGAGATTGTGGGTAAAAAGCATCATGACAGAAGGAGATATTGCCCTTCAATGGCCTTTTGTCAAATTGTTTTTAACTTCATCTGCAGCATGTCCTGAAGAGTGAAATATCAAGAAGTAACGCGTGAAGACATTCCCTTTTAAATTGTTTGGCTTGTATAGACGGAACTGCAAACGTCAATCAATCTCAGGGTGAATAAACCTAAATTCGTTTTGTAAGATGTGGAAATTCTAAGCAACTGTTCTTAAGAGAGATTGTTCGTTACAAGCAGTTTCTTTTCTTAGGTTCTCAAGTCATCTGCTGAAGACCCTTTAAAGTGGAGCATTATTACCTTTTCTATCCCCTTTACCAAACGACAAATTTCCGACTCTCCCAAATTGAAAGCGTTTGCTGACATTTTATAATTTGTTGATATTAGAAAATAATCTTTTGAAAGGGCAGAAAACATTGTGGGAAAAGGAAAAATTGCTCATTACGTGCAATTTCTCCTTTTCCCACAGTGTTTTCCAGAGTTGTCTGCAATAAATTGGTTAAATGTCGTGATTGTTTGGTAATGGGTTATGTCATAGTGGGATTAATCTAGGACGAAAAAGAGTGAACTGGGCTGGAAATAACCATAGATGATAAGAATCGTGACCAAGTAAAATAATTTAGGTCGTAAAATAAAATGTGACGGCAGATCTTTGGTTCCCGCCATTAGTTATTCCCTCCATTATCCAGGCGATACAGAACTACTATACAGTCGACCATAACTGAAAAAAGGGTTCCAAAAGAAGGACGTTTCCATTGACATTTCTTTTAACCATTAGAATGCTGGGTAATTTTCTAACAAAAGATTTTTGTGTCGTCTGCCTTCCAAAAACCTTAAATTTCTGCTAAATTTTGTTGACGAAAGATACTCAGAGTAGCAAACAGAATAGATCACATGCCAGCCACCAAATTACTTGGACGATCTAACCTGCTTGCATAAGCATGAAGTCAGTTCCAGCACTATAAGGGCTAAAGATTTCTGTAGTTTGTTCTGCAAACGGTATCAGGGCTATGGAAAAACAACTAAATGCTCAACAAAAACTCTTTATTCCTAAAGCTCTGACAAAATCAAAACAACATTTGTTCCAGGAAACACATATGCTCATAGAAAACCTTTTCACTTTGTCAAACTATTTCAACAAGATTTTATTGGAAGTTTCAGGTTTTTTCGATTCACAAAAAAAGGTCTTTCAAATTCACCATCTCTCTTAATTAATCATGCAGTTTTCACACCAGCTTTTTTAGATTCCCAATGATGAATTTCATGATATAACTTCCTAAAACTAGCAGGCCTTGGCCACTTCCGGATTCAATGGAAAAAAGGCCCTGAGTTTTACAATTTTTGTCAGTAAACATTCAGTTATAGTGTGATGTTTCTTCAATCCAAACTCAAAACAATCGTTATATGACATATTTGGCTGTCAATGTGGTGTTTTCATCATTTTGCAAAATAAAAAACCAACATGGAAAATAACAAATAACACTGTTCTGTTCTTTAAAATAAGTAAACTTGTTTATTCCATGTATTATCTACAAACTATAGAAATACAAATGCAGTCAACTTGTACAGGTCATTGAGATACATCAAACAATGAATTTGGAAGAAACTAGCCATTTCATTTTCATGAGAAAGGATAATGTTGAATGTCGACTGTCTGTAATTGAAAGAGTTTGCAGTCGACATTTCAAAAAGTGCTGAAATTGGAAAATAATCTTCTGAAAGGGCAGAAAACATTATAGGAAAAGGAAAAATTGCCCATTATGAGCGCAATGTTTTCCAGAGTCATCTGCAACAAAGTGGTCAAAGGCCTTTATTGTTTGGTAATGGGAAAAGCAAGACATGGTACTGTTGACCTCTGGATAGATGTTCTAAAACATGCCCAGCATGCATTGTAACAACTGGCATTGCGATGGGAACCAAATTTGCAATAGTTATTGCAAAACTAGTTAATATAACAATCCTAATTAATATGTTGAACCAGGTTTGCAATAACCGGAAATACAATAAAAAAAATTTAATTAGTGTGAATACTTTTGCACCCTTTAAAAATCATTTAGAAATAGAGTTACCCACAGTTTCCGGTTCATTCAGACAAGCACCAGCATATTCTTTGAACATGTTTAACAAATAAAATAAGAATTGTTTCAAAAATCTCCAAAAGAATCACATTTCACAAAAGCAGCATTACAATATATTCAAATCTCTGACCACAATTCAAGCAAAATCTAGCTGTGACTCTTGAACCTGAAATGATAGAAAGTCAAATTTTATCATAAAGATTTTAATTAAAATCATTTTTTTTTACAGACTGTCAAACACCTTGAAAACAATGACTAGAGGAGAATTGGTCAGTTATGAGATATTTGCTAAATATCAACTCTCAAATTGTTCAAAACAAGATTTGAATTATAACAATTTTTGTGATAGTATAAACTTCAGCCTGCTTTTCAAAAAAAAAAAAAAAAAAAAAAAATGTAAAATAAATTGCTTGAAATAAAGACTTTCCCTTTGGCACTATGATTCCTTTCAATTAACTCAGCATTTGAATGGATATTTTTCTAAGCAACATTCACATCAAATGCAATCTGCTATATAATGCTTTTAAAAAGGGCATGGGATCAAACCATTAGAAAATTGCATTTCAATGCAAAATTGTTTAAATTCCCCACAAAAGTAAATGCTTCACAAAAGTTTTAAGCAATTATTCCTATCTAATAACTTGTTTCATCCCATAGATGGCAACTCTAGAAATATCATTATAGTTTTGATTATTACATATCTAAATCCTTAATCAATTTCTGTTCATCTTCAAACGAATGCACCAAATGAAAACAGAAAGCTTAACAGATAAAAAAGAATATCCTCTATCAGTTGGAAGAAAATACCGAGAATAAAATAAGACATCATGGCAGAGCAATTGAAATGCAGCTCTTCATAAACTATGCAATTCTTGTTCTCTAAGCATAAGCATTGTTGACAAGAGAATAAATTTATGAATATTCCCAACATATCATTAAAAGTTAAAAATTCTCTGATCATTTTGTGATCAACCCATTAAAAAACAATAAGGACATTTGACCAGTTTGTTGCAGACGACTCTGAAAAACATTGCGGGAAAAGGAGAAATTGCTCTTATTCCCACAAAGCTTTCTGCCTTATAAGAAGATTACCTGTCTGAATAAAGTTTGCAATTGGAAACGGGTTGAACAACATTTTAAAGACTTTTAAAGTCATGAATCATGACCATTTTAACATTTTTTTTTGCCTGAAACTGGTTGTTTCCGTCATAATATTAGCTGTTTTTACACAAAGTGTCAATGAAAGAGGGAAGCAGTTACTATGATGATAAAAAGAATACATTCCCTTACCTTCAAACTAATTAGACTTTGGTACTTCATCACTTTTTTCTCCCAATTTTTGCTCTAGTTTCTCAAACTCCTCTTTCCCCACCTCATCTACTACATCCTCTATCTAAAAATAAATGGAAGTAGTTCAATAGAAATACTACCATACTTCACACATATGGGGAATGATATCAGGTAGATTTGTTTGTGTTAACGCCATATGACCTAAACACTCAAAGAGACCAATACAGTAGCAAAATCCAGTCAATCTTGTTAAGCAACCACCCTTAATTTAACCATGTAGAAAAAGTTACTTATTCTGAGACACATTCTTCAGAAAGCTCCAACAGCAGTAAAGAAGAACTTTCTAATTAAAAGCAATATCTTCTTCTTTCACAAAAATCAACATCACAAAGAAAGTGTTATTATTCATTCTTTGTACCTATCATTGTTTGATGCTTTCATTTTGGATCTGAAAGTACAAATATAAACCTGCACGAGTACTGGTTTAGTGTCCAGGAAGCAGTCATCAAATATGAACAAGCTTCCATCAAAGTAAATAAAAATGGTTTAAACTAAATAAGATATATCACAAAGTATGAAAATTACTTTTCTTCTGAGATGTTGGTAAAAACCTGTGTGACAAAAGGAGAAATTGCTAAAAAAAAAAAAGAAAAAAAAGAGCCAAATTAGTCATGAAGAGCAATTTCTCCATTGTAACAATGTTTTCAAAAGTCCTCTGTTTCAGATGTTTAAAACAAGTATATATATGTGCTATGGATTAAAACCTGAATGAATGAATAGTGTTTTAAGGCGCATCGACAGGTGAAGTCATTTAGCTTGCATTTTGATGATGTGAATAAGCATATATTGAATTATTTACAGGTTAAAATGTATTTGGTTTAAGAAAGATGAATAAGTATTTGTTATGAATGAATGATTATAAATAGAAAATTTGTAATGGGTTAACGATAGTAAATAGATAGTTTGTAATGAATGTATGAATTTCAATTGAAAGTTTGTATTTAGTTAATGTTATTGATATATGAATATTATTGATGAGTACAGAATCACAAGTTATTGTAAATTCAGGTTAAAGCTTGACAGGTCTAAATAATGTACCAACCTGCTCCACATCTTCCACCTCTGGTATATAAAACTGAAGCATGTTTTTGACTCCATTCTTCAATGTTACAGTAGAACTGGGACAACCCGTACAAGAACCTTGCATCTTTAGTTTCACAATTCCATCCTCATATCCCTGAAACATAGGAGTAATTTACCCTTAATGTGCTGGAACTGACTTCATGCTTATTCAGACAGGTAAGATACAGGCAGTTTGCTTATTAAATACTTTGAGTATCTCTGCTCAACAAAATTATGCAGATATTCAAGGTTTTTAAAAAGCAGACAACCCAAAAATCTATTTTTAGAGAATTACCCAGCATTCTGAGGGTTAATGTTGGTGAGGGAAAGGGCTTAAAATATATTGTTCCTGTAAAATGCTTGAAAATAAAGGGGAAGGTAGATCTACTTAAATTTTCAAAATGCTACAGTTCATGAAAACTAACTAAGAAAATGCCATAAAGAGAATATCACTGATAACATTTAGAAGAGATTCAGCATAAAGCATATACCACTGGGAACATTCATAGGACTTTTGGTATAATGAAAGTATTTCATTTATAAAGTATGGCACTGGAAATAAAAAGAATTGATTTTCCATAGAGAATATATCATCAGGGTACCAACCTACTTAACATTTTATGCTCATAATTTGCATTAATCCAAATCAATATTTCCTCTTATTTCAATGACATCACATTGCAATAGTGTATGTTTACTCAAAATATTATCCGTGTTTATCAGTTTTGACTTATGTAAATATTTTCTTTTAGTTGTTTAGTAGAACAGTACCTAGGAGTGTAAAGAACAAATTCAACACAAATATTAATCACTGTGAATATCAGACTAAAGAATTTACCATATAGAGTATATCACCTCCATCTTCCTGAACTGTTGGACGAATTCTTGTATCCAGTAACTCCTTTATCATAGCCACAGTGTCGTCATCTTCTGGGTCAGGTACTGAATAAACAAGTCAGAGGTTAACAGAGGTTAATACTATAGCTGTGCTCATTTACAATTTAATTGTGAAAGTTCTACAATAATTGAAAATTTATCTAAAATTACTTCAAATTCCCTTTTACAAAGCAACTGATACGATAACACATTCACACGATTCTTCTAAAGGAGTGAATATGAGGTCAGCCGAGAAACATTGGGAACCAATGTCAGTCGAGAAACATTGGGAACCAGTGAAACTTGAGAAATTCATTATTTTGAATGATCACGTTGGTGGTATTGGATAAATAACAGTCGTTGGTGGTATTGGACAAATAACAGTATCTTAATATGTTTTATGTGATTTTCTAACCAGGTGATCACCACTCGTTCATCTGAGCACTCAATTCCATTTTAGATGTTACTGGAACGTAAACAATTTAAGTTAAATTGATGGGTTCAAAATTTGTGAAAATAGCACTTTGAAACATAGATAATTAATAGTGAAGGCGTTATATTGTCATGATTCAATGACGTTTCTTTATGCTTCAATATATTCTCTCATATTTTATAACTCATTTTACTCAGTTTTGCAGTTTTCTGAGCACTTATATGCTTTAAAAAAACAGAAAAACGGTTGCCTTACATGTGTCCTGAGAAGGTTCATCTTCATTGAGTACAGGTAAACCAGTGGCAAAGAAATCCATTATTGTGGCAAACACATCCGGTTTAAGGACAGCCCAGTCCATATCATCATCGACCTGTAAAATAGCATTCAAAATGTAACCTTATAATCAACCGGAGACTGGTCCAGATTTAAAACAACACTTTCTTCACAGCAAACACCAAATTCAATGGGTGAGAAAGATACAGTGTTTTCAAAATGTTTTTGTCACAACTCTTTCCAAGACATATCATCAAGAAATTTATATTTCTTATCATTTTTGTCATCTGTTATTGCTTTCAAATTTGGTTATGTCACAAGTTCTCATATTGCCGGTTGGGTTACCGGTATATGGAGTATTGGATTAATGCTCAAATATAAAAAAGAATGTGGTGGCATCCTCTGACAGGAATTTCATATTTATAAAGCATTGTCCTATAATTTGAAGGATATGTCCATGTCTTACCTTGGTTATTGTTACAAAATCGCTGCCAAAGAACACAGCTTTTACACCATTTATTCGAAACAGCTGCCTGAAAAAAGGCAAAAGACCTTCCTATCATTTAAACCTTTGTATTAGAATTAAGGAAGAGTCTATTGAAAGGAACCTATCTTAAATAATGTAGCTAGAGTTTATGGAAAGGAAACTATCTTAACGAAAGATCCTTCACAATTCAGCAGTTTTCACATACCTAAAAAGTTATGCCTGCTTTTCTGGTTTTATTTCAGCAATGTGACCACTATTTTTTCTAAAGTTTATCTGGTTAAAAATCTTTCCCCAAATCAAGGAAAAGCAGCTCTGTCTTAAATCTTCAAGCAATAGTGAATGCAGTGTAGAGAACAGATTCAAAATATTCTATTCTGTTCTGTGATAGGCATGAAATATTATCTTATACAACTCCTTTTTCCATTTTGGGGGGGTGTAATTTTTAGTATAACCTTTTTCCATGGGCAGAAAACACAAAATGTTGCTAGGAACTTGTGTGATGTCATGACCACAAGATTTTGATTCCGTGACGTCATAATCCAAAAATTCAAAATTATTCCAGCTTATTGTCTTCAATTTCAGCTTGGGCCTTTTCCCAATTCAAGGGGAAAAACCCCCTCAATTAGCAATTAGGGTCATGCAAAAGAGAACATGCACATGGGTCCTCTACACTACATTCAATCTTGGAATATCCTTCAGGTGTCGCATTCTAGTACAAATACTCACTTTGCTAAGGGAGAGCAAAATGCAGATTGTCCTGTTGGGAAATCCTTCGTTCCTGACTCCAATACTGTCACACCAGGTAAAAACTTCAGGCAGTTAGGATTTGGGGTAGATTGGGTCTGTATAAACATGGTTCTTACTGAATTATAGAGAAATAACATCCAATATCAGAAAACAGTGCAACCATTTTGCTCTTTAAAGGTTATGTATAAATGCTACTTATTAGCTGCAGATGACTTTTGGTATAGTTTTGCAGACAGTATAACATAAACAATGTGTTGTAAGATACTAGATTTTTTTAGTGCAACTGTTGTAGTTCTTTGTTGAGGAAATGAAGACGTATATTTTAGCAATATGCACTTCACATCATTTTGAAAATGATCTACATTGGTAACAACTTTTAAAAAGTTATCCTAACCTTTAAAACCTACAGATGTGTGAAAGATAAACATAATTTAAGAAAAAAAAGAAAAGAAATTATGAAAAGTAAGAGGATAGACACTTATAAATGAAAGACAAAAATTCTATCTTGTATGCCCATGCTTCCTAGCACTTTTTTTAGAAAGAAACACAGATCTGTATTTCTTTCTAAAAAAGTGCTAAGAAGCATGGGCATACAAGATATAACTGTTTTATAAAATCATACAGGACCTTTTTTGCATTATATAACAGACTCCCATAAAAGTCACCTTCCCAATGGAAATTTCTTTAAAATCATGCAGTTTTCCCCAAAACTCAGAGTAATTCCAGCTTTCAGGCTTCCCAATTTATCGATAACAGATATAAAATTTCCAAAATTCAACAGGCTTGGGCCTCTTCCCAATTAAAGAAAAAAAGCCTTGTCATATGTGGTTATTCAGCAGAGTTGATACTGTTTATTAAACAATAATAAATGAAAATCAATTACATGTAGTTTGGTCCTACTGCTATAAGAGAGAACAGTAACCAAAGTTTCTATCTATTTGATTAACTACTATTCTTATTATCAATTTTTGAAAATGGCATTTCTTTTTTGAAATATAAAAGTAGTTCACTGTTAGAGAGCTTTTAAAGACACATGATCCATGAAACATATTTGACTGTTTCAAATATCAAATTTAACAAATATGCAGCAGAAAAACTTAGAATATTGGTGCAAAAAAACAACAACAACAGAATTTCATGGTTAACATTACCTCACATTTGTTACATCACAAAACATTAAAAAGAAACTGTTGCATTTCATGATTGTCATCTGCTGTTGATTTTAATTAAGGGGCCACAGTCGTTTCGGTAAATGACTAGTTCGGTAAAAAAGTAAACTAGAGTTAAAGGTCTGGCTGGTTCGGTAAAAACCTATACTAAAGAAAAAGTAATTGTACGTAGTGTATGAAATGTATTTGTTTAATTACTTAATATATGAAATTCCTCCTTTAAACAACCAGTTTGATCGTTTTAATACTTAGGTTGAGAAAGTCCAACTATAATTGATTAAGATGAGTGTTTGCATTATAAAACGAACTGCACAGATTTTACTTTAATCAAATCCGAAACATAGATATAACATTCATGTCTCTGGTCAAATCATTGATTGTATTTTGTGTGAATTAAAATGTTGTAAGTATGAAATTACAGTGTGTATCAAAATAGAAATTAACTATTTTGCATTTATGTAAATAATAGTAAGTGTTAATTAATTAACACTAAATTAATATGGGATTTAACTATTTCTTATACCCAATTAAACTGTTGTTCTCTCTAGTATTGGTATTTACCGAACCAACCAGACCCTTTACTATAGTTTATATTTTTACCGAACTAGACATTTACCGAACTGACCTGTAATCTAATTAAACATGGTATATGTTCCTATATCAAGTGTTCATTGCAACACTTCAGCAACTCCTTTACAAAGGTGAAGGACTTGATATTGCCTTACACTGAGCCTTCTAAACTATATAAAGGAATGAGATGATAGAAATTACCCTGCTGAATGTTCTGTATCTGTGAAAGTTTTAACAGCCTGTTGTTTATCCTGTGTAACTGTGTTGTTGGTAAAGAGGATAGGCTGTGGATTTGGTGGCATGATGGACAAGATGAGGAAACCCTTGGCATGGAGAGTCTTTCTCTAAATAAATACAAAAAATGGAATGAAAATGGTTAATAGAAATCCCAAGTTTCAATTCTAAGCAGGTTCTTGTTCTGGGTATTTTGTATCAGTCAACACTACCCCATGGACCTTTATACCTTATAACCTCAATCATTAAGTCACGTCTGCTGTGAACACTTTAGAACCAACATTCATAAAGGCAAAGGATGAATTACTTCTAATAAGCATTTCTTCCTTTGGTCATAATTGTTTCCATGAAATGCTATAAAGAAAGAGATGTTTCCCTTACTTTCCTTTGGCAGTTTCCTTATGCTTGGACTTAAAAGCTTTTAAATTGTTCAGAATTGTTTAGACTTATAATGTATATCACATCAATTTTGAAATAAGTTCTCATATAGCTTTAACTATAAATCACAAATCTTCAAATTCACAGAAATCCCTAAAAACTGCTTCTTTAAGCATTGAATCATTCTGATCAAAAGGACACATTTCCAATTATGTTCAATTTTTCCCTCTTCATCTTGTGAACCTTTCTTAGAATGCAATAATCTAGTTGTAATGTGAATGACATTCAATGTCTGTTAATGTATAAGAAAATTATTAACTTATCATCAAAGTGTAAAAATGAACTTATTCATACAATCAATTTGTTTTTCTCTGACAATTTTCTACATATCTACAGTACATTTCATCAAACATATCCATCACAGCCGAACTCAGATGTTGATGATTTATTTCTCAGTAAAGAATTAAGCAATGCACTAGTACTGGCCTAGCTAAAGGCCAAAAAGAGCGTTTAGTAACTAGAAATATTAATTTGTTCCGTTGAAAAAATATGTTGTTACCATAAGTAACCTTTCATGTATCCTAAAGAACTGAAAAAATAAATGTTTGTGACAGGATGAGAAGTGAAACAGTTTGAGTACGAAACGCCTGTTATAAAATGTTGTTTTCCAGAAATCCTTACAAGATGTCACCTGTAATCAAAATCATTTGATTAAAATTCTAAGCCTGTGAAAACGTTTATTCAGATGCAAATAGCTTACATATATTTGAATCGGCGACATAATTCCGAAGTCATACGACGCAAAATGACATTGGAAGACGCCATTTTCCTTTACAGCAGCATAACATCCAAGATGCTGCGAATTTAACTGTAGAAACAGACTGGATTACCTGCCCCTAACAATACGAAGCATGCCTGTGATATTTTTCCAAATTAAATCAATGGGCTTTTTTGACAAAAACTTACAAATCAATTGGGTTTTCTATAGAAACATGATTAAAACGAATGAAAGTAATGAGTTTTGGGGAAATTTTATGAGATTTTTAGGGCAAACAATTATCCCTGCATGCACGTGCCAATGACCGATGATGTAGAACGTGCAGATCAATACAATTTTTTCCAAATTGTCAGAAAATGAAAAAAATGTATAGAACAAATAGTGTTATTATAATCAACAATATGGATTATTATTAGTAAAAAATGTTTTTAAATCTTTGATTGATATCTGTGGGTGTCATTGCATGGCCACTGCGATATTGCGCTGACAATACTTCGCGTGAATGGACACCGCGTTGGGTGTTTTAAGTTGTTGTCTGTGAGAAAATTTGACGTGGACACCCTGACCCAGCATCAACCCAATGGGTGTCTTTTGGAATGATTCCTAATCATTTCTGAAACCCAACCGAGCAGATAGCACAGCACCATCATTTATCTGTATGGCCAATAAACAAACATATAAACGCTCATTTTGCACGAGCCATAGGATGTCATATGAGGGAATAGGTCTGATTTTTACAACATTTGACCAAATAACATCAGATTGACATTCAGGTAACAAAAGTGTGGGGTTTTGCAATGATCCTTGCCTAGTGAGTAAAGCATAGACCCATAGGCGTAGGAACGTTTTCAACATGGGGAGGAGGCCAACTTCAGATGAGGACCGGTCTAAGAATAAATATAAATGTTCCTAATCTTTCTCATGACTAATCATGCGTCTACAAATTCAATATCATTAAATGAATTAAAAGAAAGCGTATGAAAATGTTTATCGAAAATGTGTATCTTAGTTAAGACAAAATAACCAAAAGAAAAAGAAAATAGGAGCGGCCAAGCCTCGATCTCACGCGGAAAGCATATTGTATTGATATTAACTAAAAGTGACAGTCACCATGCTGTCACAGCCACGAGTTCTTCTTCAATTCCGAACAAACAATAAGTTACTATTTAAATACAATATAGGGTCTGACTGCTTAGAGTACGTTTTGCATCACTGTTTTCGTTAGTCGGAACTGCTTTCCGTGAGCTGAGATTTCATTGGATAAACCCGATCTACTCTGCCCCCCCCCAGTCTGGATATTGGGGGGCCGGGCCCCTGGCCCCCCGGCTCCTACGCCTATGAGACCTCAAAATCGTCTTGACCAGCCGTTTTGGGAAGCTAAGTTTGGAGTCATCATACAGGTATCGCCATAAAACTGTTCGGAATATTCTTTCCGCGACGCTATGCGCTATCAAACATATTGAATGTTTACACTCTATAATTCTTAAACCAAAGAGACGAATATCTTACACCCTAGGCAAGCATGGAAGCTTCGAATTACAGTAGCACATAAATGCCGAAGACCCTGCGACGTCCTATCCAGATCCAGAGATATAAATCGCAACCTTTGTTTACCCACTCACATATTTGTATATCATTTCACTGTGTAAGCGCACAGCACGTTGCTTCAGGATATAAATGAAATCAAAGCAGATGATCATTACAAAATAAGCCAACAGACGCAGACGATTGCCTTAGAGCATTATGTACTTTCCCGCACGCCGATCTGAAAAAAAAGGCTCTACATGTTCTGTCCACTTTTAATTTTATTTGTTAAATACACATTGTCATACACAGTTGTAGAATATAACCTTGTGAAACATAATGGCAAGATAAAACCATTTTCGTTTGGTCACCAAGATTTCTTTTGGACTTGCGTCCTAGTGAACTGTTACAATGTGTTACCTGATACTGAAGGATATTGTCTAGAATTCTGACGGATATGGGTAAAAATAAAAGAGTAATATCTGTTAGCCTGTCCTGTTTTCTTAGACTGATCACCCGTGTGATGTGAATGGGTATCAAATGGCAGGTTTTTACAGCAGTTTGGGTTTCAGATATATCCGTATACCATTTTGGGACGGATGCCTGGCCATTTCTATTTCATCTCTGTTTGACTTCCTGGTTGTTTAGAATCACAGATGATGAACTAAAAAAAGCAACTAGTAGTAATGCCTGCTTGCTAGCTTGGCCGATGCAAAATTTGGATACAAAAAATGCCCCATATGGAAGATCGTTGAACGAATAAGCTTAAGCATCACTATAAAGCACGTTCTTCATGAACACCATACGTTTCATACAAACAAAAAATCACAGAAGAAATGAAATCTGATTAAAAAAGGACATGTATCAACTCAAGTATATATGCATGGGATTACCTTTTTAAAAAAGAAAGAAAAACCTCTTCCTCATACATCTAAAGAGGATGAACGAGATATGAAAATTGTAGTAACTATCAATTTTGCATATTATGTCCAAGAACTACATTATACCAGCATTTGGAATATATTTTTTTTGTCAGGGTGACTTTGGTTGGACAAACACAGCACAACAAATAGGGAATATCCGTCAGAAAATATGTTATTTAAGACTCCAAACACTTCGGTTTGAGTAATCCATTATCCCACAACAAACACTTTCTAAAGTTACAATTTCGAAATTGTAAAACTGCCTTTTTTAGAATTTATTTATTTTCAACAATAAAACACCTAACATCTTTCTACTTTTTCGAAACCATGTCATTAAGGAATAATGTTTTGGAACTATAGTGATTTCAATAATTTTAAAGAACTCAAAATCAATAAAAAATAAGAGTGTTTTACTAAAGTGTTAGCGAAAATTAGATGGTGCGTATCCTCAAGTCAGTCAATTAGATGCAAAAGTGGGGAACCAATAAATACATGGTAACCAAAAACAGCCACTGTTTATTTTGTATTTCTGACAAATGAAAATACTGAATACCATATACTTAAAACCCGAACGAATGACCATTTATGGTCAATTGATATACTCTTTATATAACATTTACAATTTGAGTATATTCGATTTTCAATATATAGGCGAAACGTGCGAACTACTTTTCTTTAGCAGGTGCTACCGCGGAAGCTGTTGTGTACATACAGTGTGCTGTTAGGTCAAAAACACCATGGTTGTTTAATTTCGCGAAGAATTGAATAAATTGGATTTTTTAAGTGTGCCTTTTCTACAGCAAAGACAGGATGTCATCAGACACAGTTGCGAAAGCTGTTGGCAAGAAGTTGTGAGTAAACCCATCGTTTATTTCATTATAAACACAAGCATACCGAACATAAACAAGGTCCTGTACCCAAGTCAAATATTGACAGTAACTAGCACTGTAGCAGCGGTAGCATTTCAAACGTATTCTTAAGTCTATGTTTATTCTTTGAATTGGTGAAAACACTACCATGTTGCCGTGTAATGAATGAACAAAATGGCATTGCTGAAAGAAGAGAGTTGACATGTGCATTTTACTAGAAGCTTGTCATTCCAATGAATATTGTAGGCCTTTAAAACTCCCAAACCCTTTATCCCTATATTGGAATGAGTGTTTGACCCTTGACATTATAATGTGTTGGTCAATGATTACAGATATATTCTTATTTTTATGACCCAACTTGGTAGGCATTGAAACAAGAATGATAAGCGATACAATAATTAGTGATGAAATAGTATCCTGATTGTAATATGATCAAAATGAAAGCTCAGTGTAAATAAAGTGCTACATTCACAATTCCACCCACGTTTAAGAGTGTTTAACATAAGATTTGTTGGGTTATGGTTAAATATTTTTTCCAAAATGACTTTGAATACCAGATTGAACTTTGAGGCACCAGCTTGGTCAATATTTTGGCTGTTGTTTGGTCAAATGTGTTATTTTCTCACAATAGTGCCCTTAGTCTTCTTTTTATGTTTATCATGTGGAGAAACTTCAAAAGAATGTGAGAAAAAACATCATGGCCCATTGGCATACAAACAGAAAAAATCTTTAGATCTAAACATAAAAGGCATCTCAGTTATTACAAACAACAAACTAACCTTTTATTCCCTGTATATGCATTTTGTGATTTGTCCAGAAAAAAAGCAACAGCAAAACATATTTTAATGACAATGAAAAATGACGAAGTTTTGTAATACATGTAATCTGAAGAAAAAAAACCGCATTTGATAAATGGAGAAAATGTACTAAAAGTTTCCTTTTGCCTAACTGTATTCTTAGAAGGGCTATATATCTCATACATTGGAATTTAAACCTTTTTGAAATCAGTTTCTTCTATCGATAGAATGACAACATAGATGTGTATAGTAACATTAAACTAGATTACTGTTAGCTTTCCAAACCCCTTTAAATCCATTCAAGGAATGTATGAAAATTGGCATTGCAGTTATTGCGAATTGTTTAGATGGGTTTCTTTTCGTTAAACAATAATCTAAACTTAGAATAAGAGGTGGTGTTTTTAGATACCATTGTCAAATGGGTCTTCTTAAACTTTTACCTGCTCTTGTTATGTGACGCTAGTAAGGTGTTGGAGGAAGTATTCCAACATTCATTTTAGACTGGCAGTCCCGTGGAAGTGCTGACAAACGAGAAGGCTCACTTCACATTGTTAAATGAAAACACAGGATTTCAGCATCATAGAAGTGAAGAATTTGAAAAAAGATCTTTGTTTTAAGCGATATAGACTATTAATATATTTTTTTTCCCCTGTATTTCTTCCAGAGCACATATTACTAAATCAGTCACTTTAATGCTCATTACTACAATCAATTAAAATGTGTGTATTAGAAGGATGAAGGATAAAAGGCATAAATTCATCCAATTTCAATTGTTTTCTGCAAATATTTCTAATTTAGAATGATCCCCTTATGTGTCATTTGCTGAAGAGTTATACGTCTTTTTCATTTGGTGATTGGAATACAAAATTTGAATTTCTGATATTATTCTCAACATTTGTCTCATCATCTTTTTCATATGAAAAGTAATCTATAGATTAATTTACTGCAGATAATAAATCTGATAATATTGAAACCAACTACTGAAGCCGAAGAGAGTATTAAAAGAAAACTGACTAATTGATAATGAACAATGAGAAATGATAAAAACTTAAGGAGAATTAATTTACTCTTAATGAAAAAATACTCATTTTATCACTTTTTAAACATTTTGGTTGTTGCCTGTTGAAGTAATTATGTATTATGAAGGATGCCATATTGTTTTAAATGAATTTTAAAAAATCATACAAAAAAAAAAATTACAATATAATTGTTTCTAAGAATATTACAAATAGAAAAGTGCTCAAAACAGGAGATGTTATCTTTTATATCAATAAGTCTATGGATGGTATGTTTCATATCTGTGGCTTTATAGCTGTGGGCTCATCCTTTGGGAAAAACACTTTTGGGCAGGAAATGATGCATCAAGTTACCGATTGCTTGTATCAATAATGAATTAGTTTTATTGATTTAATCCTTTTTCACTTCAATGTAACACTTTCCTCTGTCACAGTAAACAAAGTCTTTTATGACATTGTGCCAAAGGTTGTCATTTGCCACAAGACTTACTGCAATGACGTCTTTGTCATGTTTATGTTTAAAGGAAATAATTTTCAATTGTAACTGAAAATTGCTTTGATTTGTAGTTTTCTATGCAAGTGTATACTCAGTGATTCAGTTGTGCTAAGCTGAATGGTTCTGCCAATTGTTTTGTTCACCAATGGCAACAAACATTGAAGCATCATCTATTGAGAGGAAGTTTTAGATTTTAAATTCTATCTATACATAATCATGTGTCAAGGCAGAATTAGAAATGGTTGTTGAATATTGTTTTTTAGTCAATATGCGCAAACAAATGGGGTCACTATATTGATTTTGTATTGATGTTTTCTTTTAAGCAGTTTTTCGCATTTCACAATATATTTATAAGGATATAGATGATAAAGATTTTTCAGTTGTTAGTTTATTTTTTGGCCACTTAGGCTATACAGTGGCCTGTGAGTACTTTTTGAGACAATTATAATAGTCCCCCTGTTCCCATAGAAAAATGGTAGCTCTGATAATTGTACAAGTATTTTATACTTGAGACACCTCTAATTTTAACTCAAGAGGAGGGGAATCCTTTTATTTATCCTTTCAGTGAAATGCTTCTTAAGGGATCATAGTTTAAGCACCAGGTCATTGTAAACATTGGTGCAGGGGTAGAGCGTCAGGCTCTTGAACCAAGGGTCCCGGGTTCAAATCACCATTAGGCGAGGTGAAAATTACCGGAACTAACCCACAACCCAGCCTGATTACTGGTTTAGTATCCAGGAAGCAGTCATCGAGAGTGGCTTTGAACAAGCTTTAAGCTTCATTCACAGTCAATGTAAAACAAATATGGTGAATATTATAAAAAATGCTTACAAATTTGAAGTTCTTGTGTGTAAATTTATCATAAAATTGAGAAAAGTATCCTGGGTTTCTGGTCAAAGGAACCAGGAGAAATCCCTGGCCCCTAGATCTGAATGTGAGTTTTCTAGATCATGGACAAAAAGTCTTACATTGATAGCCAAATTATATCCATACTAAGTATTGTGGCAATGATTTCACTCATCAAATGATTCTTGGAGACACACTATAGTTTTTTCTAACTGCTGAAAGATAAGCAAGCAAGCAAGAAAAGTTAATCTCTGAACTATAATGTTGATGGGATGTCAATCTTTGAAAAACTGATTGAAAATGCATAAATCCAACACCTATTTAACATATATGCTTTTTCTCTGATAAGTATATAGAAATACGCTTTTCACTAGTCTTTTTGTGAGAAATGTTTGATTAAGATCAGTTACATCACAAATTCTAATTTTTGAAAGCATAAATTCAGTAAAATAGAGATATTGACTGAATACTTTAAGTGAGGGTAAGCTTTTATTTACTTTGTTATTAAGGTGGAGTGAGTTACCCTTTACCTTCATGGCATTTGAATCCCTTTCCCTGTACTAATGAACCTGCTAAACATAACTGTAACAGTAACTTCAATTTCCTCAGAATACTTCATAATTCACTGGCAGTAAAGACAGGATTGCTTTTAACCCTTATAATGCTGAGTAATTTTCTCCAAACAGATTTTTGTGTCGCCTGCTTTCCAAAACTTAAAATGTTTATGAGGAAAGATGCTCTTACAGGTTACAATTTACTTACTTGGCGGCTGGCCTGGTTCTAACCTGTTTGCATAAGAATGAAGTCAGTTCCAGCACTATAAGGGTTTACAAGTAAATACTCACTTGTCCAATGTTTCTTACCTGATTGGACAGAGATAAAAAAAATTAACTTTAATTCATACTGATTATTTCTATCTGCTATTGCGTCGACATTGGAAAGGTAACAAACTAGTTTTATATGATAAAATGGGTGAAATAAAACAAGAACAAGTTGCCTCATATAGTCTCATACTTGTACTTACACCCTCATCTTAACAGATAGATTTCCAAAGTTTTACCTGTTCCTGTATCCCGTGGGGATAATCAGCTTGTTAGAAACCTTTCTCAAATTGGAGTGATACATTGTCTCTAATAATGATACCTTGATATAGCTTAAATTTACAGGAAAAAGGCTATAGGCCTGTAACTCCTGCTCTTGTCTTATTTATCTGAACTATGTTTGTCAAGCATTTCTCTTGCATCCAAGTTTTTTATATTTATATTTATGTTGCTAATGTGTTTAATTTCTATCACTGATTTATTACAACGATTTATGACAATCACTATCTGATTAAGTCTGTTTTTTCATCATTTGTGGTTATCTCAAGACCTTTCCTTTTCCTTTCTTTTAACACCTAAACACTTGTGTTGCTGTAAGCAGCTCACAACATTGTGGTGCAGTAATGATTTCAATGTTTATTGATTAAATATGGATTCTATTTTGTTCTCGGGTTTGATCGGTGGCAATTCATTTAAAACAGTGTAGGGTATATACCCAAAGAAGAAGGAGTGCTATTGGAGGGTTCAATGCCTGCCTATAGTAAGACCATCTCAACATAATGTCCTTATTACTATAGTATTGCACTGAACCCTTGATTTTCTCTAATTGACACAACAGTCACTTTGTAGACAGTTAACTTCATGTGTGGAAGGTTGCAGGTTTTAATACTACAGCTGAAGGCCAAAAATTTATTCAACCCTTTCCCAAACAATAAATATTCGACTATACCAAATTGAAAGAGTTTGTAGACGACATTTCAAAATGTGATGAAATTGGACAATGATATTGTGACAGAGCAGAAAACATTCTGGGGAAAGGAAAAATTGCTCATTACGAGCAATTTCTCCTTTTCCCACAATGTTTTCTAAAGTCGTCTGCAACAAAGTGGTCGAATATTGTTATTGTTTTGGAAAGGGTTAATAAAAGCAATGTCTGTCCTGCATGAGACTCTTGGTACTGGGTACCGGTATAGCTACTGGAAAAGCCAGGTTAAGGACGAGGTCAAAAGAGATGATTGACAGCGCGAATTCTAAACACCTCTAATAAAAGCCTCCTCAAAGTAATTCTGTGTGCTATGCCAGGTCGCCATTTAACTTGTATGTCTCTCTGTTATCCCTTCCACAATGTATTGTCACGTTATGCACAGTTATTGTATTTGATTTTGTAAATGAATACTTTTATATTTTGTTTTTAGTTTATTTCGAAATTTATGTCACCGATAGCGAGGTAAGATTTGATGAAAAATCGATCTAAATATAAAAAAGATATAACATTTGACACACAGAACAATATCTCAGAAAACACAAAATTAATTTGTTAATTGTTATCCCCTTGTGTTGTTCTCAAACAATGCCCGAGGCGTGTATCAATTGGGGTTTAATTGCAAACATATCGGCATGATTGGTTGAGAAGTACATATTACATGCTTGTCTCGCGAACTGATTTCTATTACGAGTATCAATTAAACATTTGTTACCCTTATCAATTATTTATGTTGACTTTATATAAAACTCAAAGACAGATAAATAAAGAAAACACACTCAATTTCAAAAAGTTCAAGCAATGCATTTAATCATATGTATTTTTACAATCATTTGATTCTTATGTCGATCACAAAACAGTGATCCTTGCTGTAAAATAAGCAGAGGTATTTCAAAGTAGTTTATATGTTGATAATGGACGATCTTTGGTGATGAGGTTTTAATTTTGCGGTACCTTCAACCATCGCGAAATATAAACCCCGTGAATTTAGGAACCCATAAGAAACGCGAAATATTGGCACCACGAATATAAAGCGCTATACATGTAAATTGAAATCAGCTTTCCTAAACTCTGATACTAATTCAAACTTTCAAAAAGGCAAAGAAATTGATAAAACTGTGTATAGACATCCTTGCAGTTGAGTGTTTGATGTTGGATGTAAATGTTATGTGAAGTACTGGTAGTCTTAAATTTACCCATGGAATCCCTTAATTGACTTTGGGACTTGTCCTATTTAAAACAGCAGCAGACAACAAAATTATTCAAAGACGCTCATTTAATGTGATATTATGAAAAAAAATATGAGCTAGAAACCAACAGGTGGAATGATTTCTGCCATTGTCACACTGTGACAGAGAGATCTTAAGTCATCAACTGAAAGGTTGTCAAAATGAGTCAACATGAAGTAAGGGCAGTTTAATCATAAAGTTAAATATTGCCTTTCAACACTTCTTTATATAGATCTTGCAATCTTTAATAAATAATTAAAAAAGACTTATAGCCGTAGCTTTCACACCTAGAAGACAACTCTCACTGTTTTGTTTTTTCGTTTGTTATGACTTTAACCCTGTTTTCAACAATTTTTGATATTTTGTATTTGGGCAACAATTCACAAAACCATGCTACCTTCATAAATAAACAGCACTTTCCTGGAACTGGCTTTCTAGTGCTATCTTCATTACCCTGGTTATAAGTGTCATTGAGATTTTAAATCAGACAAGTTATTCTTGCAATCAAGATGAGGTTGAGGTAGATATAGAGGATAATCAACTCCTTTCAATTGATATCAAAAATATGTCACGAGAATGGGTTGTTATCAGGTTGAAAAAACGAGTTCTAACGAGTTTTTTTCTATATGATAACAACCCAATCAAGGGACATATTTTTTATATTCAATTGAATGGAGTTGATTATTCTATTTATTTTATTCCACTTTAGTAAATATACTTGCCAAATTTATACCTCCATAAACGCCAAATGGAAAAAAAAATGGGAGGAGCAAAGCAGGTAACAACGCCCATGACATCATTTTTGCGTCCTATGACGTCATTCACGCGTATGGATACATTTTAGAATACAAACACTTGAGTGCTGTGTGCAAAAGTGCAGCAATGACTTTAATATAAAGGAATGGTAAAAAAAGTAGATTCGTCAAAACTGAAATCATCACTAATGATGATATGACTTTTTTGATATCGTCACTAGTGACGATATTCACTGTGACAAAATTGAAAATTATCAGGGTTTAGAAAAGAAATAAATATGTTTTGGACCCTTTCCCAAATGCCAAATTTTCGATTGTCCCCAATTGAAAGTTTGCAGATGACATTTCAAAATGTGATGAAATTGAAAAAGAATCTTATGATAAGGCAGAAAACATTCTGGAAAATGGAGACATTTCTCATTACAAGCAATTTCTCCTTTTCCCACATTGTTTTCCAGATTTGTCAGTGGTTAATTGCCGTAATTGTTTGGTAATGGGTTAAAGGGGGGAAAACACTTTTATCCGAACTGCCTCTTACAAAGGATTCAATTAAGAGCACAATGAACTGACATGAGAGGTAAATGTTCATTCATGAACACAATTACATTCATGAACCTGTTCTCTTTGTTCATGGACATATTCTTTAAATTCAGGAACATGTTATAAACAGCTCTGTGTTCATGAACAGCCATTTGATGTTAATGAAATTCTGATCAGACTAATATAACATTGTACGCTGATACTATGATGTTTATGACCAGATGTTTTAAAATGTAAGTAATTCTTTTACATAATTCAAATGCTTATTTTCTATTACAGGAGGTATTATTTTGAGGTGAAGAGATTAGAAGATGGATTTGACTTGTCAGGCTTGAATGCCCCACAGCTTAATCATCCACCCCTCAAATCGGTTAGTAAACTCAGGGTTCTTTACTAGATAAAAGGGGTATCAGATTCATATGCATTCAAAACCTCTCTTTGTAAAACTTAAATGTGAATACTCATTTGATTTGTCTGATCAAGATGATTGAAATGATTACCAATAATGCAGATTTAGAAAAATTACCAGTGAAAATATCTATCTACTTTTGAGTAGTTCAAATAGTCAGAAAGTTTTGATTTTTTCCCAGGAGTAAATAAATGTGTCGTGTAACTGTCAATGTGTTTAATTGTGCTGGTAATGTTAAGTTACAAAGTGATCTTTTTTATTGACTGCTTTACTACATGCATGCGCATCCTTTAAATAGTGAAAATAAAGTATTTTTACCTTATTGCTTCTTGTGTTAAAAAAATGAAGATATTTTATGAATTTTATAGTTTATAGAAATATTCAAGTTTTATGACATAAATGAACAATACTATGTTATCAAGCAATTTGACAACAATAAACTATTATTTACTCCTTGATTGATGAATAGTTGACTATATATGCATTGAAAATGCTGTATATAAAGAAGAATTTGTTCGTAAAGAACAAATTTTAATTTTCAAATGTTCACATCTGCAAAGGAGATGAGAGCTGACTAGATCGAAGAAATGCTTAACTGGAACTTATTTGTTTTAAACAGCTTTGCACCCCTAATATAGGGTCCTTACAACATAAACCTCCAAAACAAGTTAAACCCTCCAAATTTCTAAGGAGTAAATCAGTAAATTCAGACCATCAGGTAGGGAATGCACAGTCACCCACCATATATGCAGGTTTATTTACCATTTGCAGATTGATTGTGCCACAGTTTTCATAGATTTGTTTAGCTTCAATATACATGTAATAATATATGCACTGTTATTTGTTGTTATTTTTTTTTTACCTTTTACATTAATTTTGTGCTGTTACCCTTTGTATAGAGTTGTTTTAAGGCACTAATAGTATATAAGCTGTTGGAAACTACCATGACGAATAATGGAAGAATTGCTTTTGATAAGCTATATGTCTGCTTCTTTTGATGGTTTAAAGGACAAATTCATTATTTAAAAAATGTCTTGATTAATGGCACAATAACAACTTAAAAATTGTTAAGTAACTGAGAAGAAATTGCTCTGACAATATATGTACATAGAGAATAGACGGTTGGTGTCATGAATCGGAAATGTTATCGGGCAAGGCGTAGGAATATTATCTGGTGAGCCTAAGGCGAAACGGATAATAATCCGAGGCCGAGCCCGATAACTTTTCCTATTCAAAGACACCAATCATCTATTCTATTTATCCTTTCATCTCCATGGATTATTATAAACAAAAAAACTGAAAACAAAATACAAAATAAAGGAAACAAAAGATAGAAACCAAGAAGAGAATGATGCACACATGACGTCATATGCAATGGCGTACATATGACATCATGATTTCACACGTGAATGTGTGGTATATTGTTAGTGCCGGATATCACAAATGTTTTATGGCACCCTGTTATCGGTCCGTTAATTGCACTGTCGCACTGGTGACAGGATAAACAATGGAATAACTCCTTGTCTCAAAGTTTTTGCGACAAGGAATTACCTCTTTTGTCACGGTGGTTTCTTTTTAACCTTACCAATTGCCAAACTTTCGTCTGTCCAAGTTGCAAGAGTTTGTAGACAACATTTCAAAATGTGATGCAATTGAAAAGTTAAACCTTCTGATAGGGCAGAAAATAATGTGGGAAAAGGAGAAATTGCTCGTTATGAGCAATTTCTCCTTTTCCCACAATATTTTCCAGAGTTATTTGCAACAAACTGGTCAAACGTCGTTATTGTTTGGTATTATGGGTTCAAGTCCTCACTTGTTAATTTTTCAACATGATTAAATAAAGGGTTTTAGGCACTGTGTATTTTGACTTATCATTTCCTTTCTCTTTTTATCCTCGTTTTTCATTCAATGAACATGTTTGTTTTTGGTAGAGGGCCACCTTGCAGTATGATGGACTACACGATCGGGCTTTGAAGCACTATTTCAGTCAGCCCGAGGTGAAAGTCAGACTGACACAACTCTCTCCTGTGAGTACAATCTCATGCCTCCTCTTCCTCCTTCTCCTTTCATTAACCCTTATAGTGCTGGAACCGTGTTCATGCTTATGCAAACAGGTGAGATCCAGGCCAGCCGCCAAGTTAATTGGCGGCTGGCCTGTGATCTTACCTGTTTGCTACTTTGAGAATCTTTCCTCATCAAAAGTAGAGCAGACATGTAAAGTTTTGGAATGCAGACGGCACACAAATCTATTTTTAGAAAATTACACAACAATCTAAGGGTTAAAGTAACTGTATATGATGTAATGGGTTTTGTGAGTCAGGTTCAGGTTAAATTTCTTGCATCCTGAGATACTTAGACCTACATTTTCAGTATTTCACATTCAAAAAGGTCAAGATAATGGGCAGTAATTCAGAGTCCTTTCAACACAATGTCTATAAAATTACTTTGTTTACCCTATTTTGTAGGTAACCATTGGAGTGTTCTTATTGGGACTATTCCAATGATTACTAATGACATTGTGCTTTGAGTAGAATTGAAAATATCAACAAACGAAATACATCTCTTGTCTTGAGCTTTATCACAATATTGTACCAAAACATAAGGTTGATAAAACATTTTTTTTCTCTACAGCAAAATGACCAATCCATTATCATATTGCAATTTTAAGAGATTATCCATTTCAAAGTAGAATCATCTGGGTTCCTTTTTACTAAGCATTTTAAGCTTAAAATGTGTGTAAGTTTAAAACGGCATTCATTCTTATTTCAATATTGGACTAAGAAATATTGCAAAGTAACACATCATTGGAATCGTCTCTCCGAGACACTTCCAATGATGTGTCACAATGCAATATTGTACTCTCATTGAAGATACTATCCTGTTTTTCAGTTTTGACAATACCAATATTTTCTTTAAGTTGTTTAGTAAAACCGTACTCTGATTATAATATTGTGCATAGATAGAGGCACATGATTTTGGCATCAGCTAGAAACCATTTGAAGGAACAAGAAATTGCTTATTACATGCATGATGTGCTGATTTTTTTTATCTATTGAAAACTATACTTTTCAGAACAAAGTTTGGGTGAAACTTATCCCTTATAAATCCTTGTTTTAATGTAGACAGGTCAATCAAGAATCATGACACACAATGGTATTGCTAAAAAAAATTCTTTAGTTTCTCACTCAGTGTTTTGATATTGATCCAGGATGGAGGACATTGGTCCAGGAGTAGAGCATCGGCCTCTGGATACGAGGGTTGTGAGTTTGAATCCCATGAGTAGCGGCATCTGCCTTGCAACCTTTCATTTATCCACATTTTGCGAGAGTACTGGTGATGTATCTAGGAAGCAGAATCGAGAGTGATTAATCTAAGTTATAAGATCTTGCTTCACAATCGATGTGTGAATTAATAAGTTTAAAGTGTTTTGATATTGGAAATGTTAATCTTAGTGAATACAATTCTTGTCTGCTGTTGCTTTGAATTTGGACCAGCTTTAAAAACCAATATGAGGGAATTTGATCAGACAAATTATCAAAAGATCTGTTGACATTTGTAGATATGATAGAGTTAACATGAACACAGTTTTATCCTTGAAACCTTTAATGTAAAACGGATTTATCGACCATGGTGACAAACAATTGTGTTCGGTATTCAATCTTTACCCTCATAGCCAATAATTTTAGCATACATAGAGCATTCAAGTGAAAAAACAATTGTGATGAAAGGGGAAATTGCTTGTGAGAAGCAATGTCTTTTGTCACAATGGCTTCCCCTAAAATCATCATGAAAATGTATTTTTATTTCTTCATCTATGGTTTTTGTGTGCTTTTGATTTCAGTTCAAACCATTCTTAAAATTCCATAAAAGAAAATGGTTAAGTTAACTACTTCTACGGACATTCCATTGCTCTGAAAAAAGAAAATAATTTTATGCATGATTACTTTGTGAGGTCTATATAAATCTGAAATGTTGAAACTGATGTAGAATTTGCTCATATGATGATATACCACAATGATTTTGAAAGAGGTTTACTAAATCAATTACATCAAATGACATCTAGCGATGAGAAAGGTAAAATTGATGAAAGTTGTGTTGAAGTTTATATGACATTATCTCTTTAACAAATTGTCTTTTTTATCATCTCAAGTTGAAAAGGTTTTTAATTGAAATCACAAGACAAGACACTCCTGGTTTTGTAGAAATTGTAATTGGATAAAAGATATGCTGCTTTTATGAGCAAATGTTTTTTCAAGCCATTGCTTCAAAATTAGTTAGGGATAGACTTGTATGGTACTAAGTTTGACAGAGGGAGAGCTGTTTATTGGGTTTGAATTACAATAGAATCTATTGCACTTGATAATAGTTTTAAGGAAAACATTTGTAAATTCAAATTACCAAACATAAGATCTATAACAAGTATGAACTCTCAAACCCTTTCAAATTAAAGAAAAACTTCATATGTCATCGTCTAAGGGGAACATGAAAAATTTGCAGCTCTACAATAATGTCTGTACATTCAATTAAAATCTTATCTTTTTGAAGAAACAGAATAAGTCAAGGATTCAATGCATACTGCAATAAGTTGTCTACAGACATGAAGCACTTACTGTATTGTTGTGTTGAATCCATGCAATGTCGCCCATAGTAAGGTGAAGCAATCTAAAGGAAAAAAATGTAATAAAACCTGGTATTTTACATGGATGCAGACAATTTCCCCTTGAACAACTTTGATTTTTAACTGTTGCACAAATATTTTAATGATGTTTTACTAATGCATCTGAAGCTAGTTACTCTTCAAGCTCACTGCCACAAAATGACAATGGTTTTAATAAAGATTTCTCCTTTTTGTTCAAGTGTAACTTTTTTTCCCCAAATCACCAAGAAAGAATACTTTTGATGATAAGCTATTATTACTTCCTTTCACTTTACACTATGTATAACATCCAAAACTAGCAAATGGGCTCAGTAGATTTTAGTGATTTTTAACTTGAGTTTTATTTATTTTCTTAGTATGATTTACTATTATTTTAACCCTTACAATGCTGGGTAATTTTCTACAAATAGATTTTTATGTCGTCTGCTTTCCCAAACCTTAGATATCTGCTAAGTTTTGATGAAGAAAGGTACTCAGAGTAGCAAACAGGTTAGGTCACAGGCCAGCCGCCAATTTACTTGGCGGCTGGCCTGGATCTAACCTGTTTGCATAAGCCTGAAGTCATTTCTAGCACTATAAGGGTTATTAACCTGATTATAATAATTATGATTTATCAGCATGATTTATGAGTATAATTCACACATTTGATGTAGCAGTATTATTTATTGGTATGGTTTTGCAGTATTAGATCACTAACGATGTTTTAATCCATATACAGGAGGATGGTGATGGGAATCACAATGGTGAAATGAAGAGATTGTTAAAGCGCTATATGTACAAACATAGATTCGTTGTGAGTATTACATATCGTAGCAAAT
Source organism: Cerastoderma edule (assembly GCA_947846245.1). Lineage (NCBI taxonomy): Eukaryota > Metazoa > Mollusca > Bivalvia > Cardiida > Cardiidae > Cerastoderma > Cerastoderma edule. Next base: position 26,503,189 of record OX401406.1, on the reverse strand, counting down.
CCCGTTCTAGTGCCCTCTAATCTAAGTCTTCTAGGTGCATACTACATAGGCATGTGTGATATTAACTTATTAACCCTTACAGTGCTGGAAACAACTTCATGCTTTTGCAAACAAGTTAGATCACAGGCCAACCACCAATTTACTTGGCATTTGGCCTGTGATCTAACCTGTTTGCTACTGTGAGTATTTTTCCTGAACAAAATTAATCAGATATTTAATGTTTTGGAAAGCAGACGACACAAGAATGTATTTTTAGAAAACTACCCAGCAGTCTAAGTGTTGAAAAAACTCCTAACTCTCTTCTGATGATATCCCTGTTTCGATTGTCCTTAACAAAACATGTATCTTTTGTAGAATCCAAGTAGAATCCAAGTAGTTCTGGGTACCGTTTTACTAAACAGTTTACGCTTAAGATTTCCGTAAGTCTAAAACAACAATTCCTCTTTTATCAATATTTGGCTAAGCAATATTGCAAAGTAACACATCATTGGAATCGTCTCTCCGAGACGCTTCCAATGATGTGTCACATTGCAATATTGATCGTTCTTTGAAGATACTAGCCATGTTTATCAATTATGACTTACGCAAACATTTTCTGTAACTTGTTTAGTAAAACGGGCCCCTGTTCTTTTTCTCATGCATTGTTATTCACCTTTGGCAGCTAAATAAAGAAACAGATGTTACAAAGGAAATGCTTGATGTAATCAATGTTTTTCATTTTGTCTCATTGGATTCTACATCAAGTCACACAGAATTTTTTTCATTGTCTGTTGCTGCTTTCTATTTTTCCTAGTTAGTTGCAAAATCCGATAACGGGGATTTGGTTAACAGTCTTGCGCTGCAATGATCACAATAGTTCTCACACATTATTGCTGATACTGCAACTTCAGCATCAACATTTCTTAGAGTTCTATTTTGTATGAAGAATAAATTACCATTTATTGACAGCAAAGACCATATGATTTTCATGCTTTAACTTAGCTTTTGGATTTTACCCTTTAAGGGAGTCAGCTGTTTTCAAATTGAACCATTCACATGTTCCTAATGTCAAGAATAGGTTAAGGCTTCATCTTCAATACCTTAATTTTATGACCTGAATAATTGGATTGAACATTTTGTTTTGTTTTGCTCATGTACTCATCAACAATGATTGAACCCTGGTTCTGTTCCGTGATTATTACATGATGAGTGCCCCTAGAAAAGACACTGTTTCATTGTACTGGTAACTAAGCTTAACCAGGGAGCTGTATCGATCAGATTTTTTTTTTGAAAATTGGAATAAACTCCAAATAAAAAGATAATTGCCTGTATATGGCAGAGTTGCTAATTCATCATGCGTAATGCAAACAGATTGATTGTGCACAAATTATTGTTCATTACTTCATAATTATGTACTCCTTTGATAAAAACAACTTAATTAGCCCAAGATTTTTAAGAAATAGTAAAAACTGTGATAGAAGGAGAAATTGCTTTGATAAGCAACTTTTTTTTCACAAAGTTTTCATCAAATGTCTTTAATATTATTTCTGATAGTTTATTATATGCTGTGGTTTTGCATTTAGGCCACAAATCACATATCTAGCACAAATGAATGGGTTTGTCAAAGAAATATGCTTGCTGTTTGTTTTTTTGTGTAGGACTTCATCTAAATATTCATTGTTGCTATGGCTTTGTAAATCACTGATGTTAGAAATAACATCACTGTTTGATTAGAGAGTGAGTTTAAACCTATATTTTCTTACCCACATTTTGATCTCATTCTCATTATCTAACAGCAAGATTCCTAATAATCATACCGATGTATAACTACATTTATATTTGTATATTTTGTAATATCTTTCGCTAGCCATATAGATCTAAATTCATACTTTTACTTTGGTATAGTGCGAACAAATTCACCTGACATTGATGACCTCTATTATCATAATTTCACACAACTTTGGGTTAGTATACAATGTAAATATCTTCGGGTCTGTTGGTCAACTATTTGCCAAGAACACACGGTAAGTACGAAGTACAAGCTCTTGGCGATCATTAAATTATACCACATCATCCCACTTTAATTTACTCTCGCACAAAAGTCAACATCAGGTGAATTTGTAAGCACTATACTTTGGTATAATTTACCCATCACTAATTAATGGACCATATATGTTTCACTTTCTATAAGCCAAACCCTGCAGGGCCGTGTAATGGGTTATTACTTAGCGGGCCTCCAAAGTTAGTTGGTTTAGATCGAGATGAGAAGGATCGTGACAGTTGGAGAAAGGCTCTGCTTCCTCCACCGCCCAAAAAGGTCTTTGTAAATCAACACACCATTCTGCATTAGTTCTGTACACACCAGCAGAGGATATTTGTAATTCTGTCTTCGTTAAGCCCTTCATAAATCAAACCTTTGTTAAGTCAGGTCTGTTGCAAGCAAAATTGGAATTCCTTTTCTGTTTCAAGTTTTGTACAAATTCTTTTAGACAATAAAAGAACTAACTTTTGCATGATCTTGTCTGCAAATCCTTCCTGCTTGACAATAAAAGAATTGCCATATTGAAGAAATCATTATGATACAAGAAGTGATTGAATGATGTTTATGTTGTCAAAATACTTTCTTGAAGGGACATTATATATGTAACAGAGATTTTTTTAGTCAAACATTTTGAATTGATCCGGAATATTTTCAGTTTCCTGTCTTGAAATGAAACATGGGCATGCCATAATTAGAAATCCTATTTTTTTTAAAGATAACTCTTGAATAAATGTCTTTTTGAATGATTTAATCATACATTTATTTTACTGCTTAGATATATTCATCGGTAAAGAAATCCCTTTGACTGTTTTGGCAATATGTGATAGTTTGAAAAAAGTGATGTCAGATATCTTCTGCTGAAGGTGTTGGTTTGTTTAAATCTTTACCAAGTGATAAGTTAAATATTTCACCTAATCGAAGGTTATTGAAGATATCATAAAAAAGAATAAAAACCTTATAACTCTCTTCAGATGAAAATACTTCTGAAAGATTAAGAATTACTGTTGGAAAATAAAGAAATTTCCAGCTAGAAATTATTTTTTGTACACTTTGTTTTACTAAGTTGTCTCCAGGCAATAAGTTAAATCAATGGATTGTTGTTTGGTAAAGAATTAATTGACAATGAATGGGTGATGGTTTAATGATACAGTTTATATATACATGTATTGTGGTATAGTATGGCGGTGGTAATCCAAGACATTTAGCCAGACATTGTATATAACCATTACATGTAGAATGTTCATTGTAAGTAAATAGTAATAATTTTATTTTTATGTACAATTTGCTACAGTCTTCAGTATATAACCAAACATGTATTGTGGTATAGTATGGCGGTGGTAATCCCAGACATTTAGCCAGACAATGTATATAACCATTACATGTTGAATGTTCATTGTAAGTCAATAGTAATAATTTTATTTTTATGTACAATTTGCTACAGTCTTCAGTATATAACCAAACATGTATTGTGATGTAGTATGGCAGTGGTAAACCCAGACATTTAGCCAGACATTGTATATAACCATTACATGTTGAATGTTCATTGCAAGACAATAGTTTTCATTTTTGTGAAGGACTTACTGCAGTCTTGCCTTAAAGGTGCTTGTTCACAGAAGACAAAATTTGAAAGTCAGACTAATTGATCATTGAAAAAATACAGTTTTTGTATTGTTGTTTGATGTACAAATAGACATAGCTATTGAGAGTATAATTAATTCAGGAAGCGCCAATTTATCTAAGAATGTACAGTGTACCGGTATATGCGGTAGATCTCAAAAGTAGGGGCCTCCGTGGCCTAGTGGTTAGAGTACAGAACTTGAAATCACATGGCCCCTCTCCGCGTGGGTTCAAATCCTGAGAGGGATATGGATTTTCATGAGAGGCAGTCTCCCGACTGACTTACGGAATGCCGATGGTTCTACTCGCCTTGACCAGCCCTTATGGGCAGTTGAGTATGGGGTCTTCCTCCATCATTAAGAGTCGGCATCGCTACATAACTGAAATAATGTTGATGTGATTTAAAACCCATATAAAAAAAAAATCTCAAAAACGATGTCTTGCTTTTGGATTGAACATTATATTAATGCACTGTTTACACACTTTAAAGAATTAACATAATTATGCTCCCAATGACCATTTTTCTGTGGGTATCACATAACAGTATAGCTGTTTTGTAGTTTTGAAGAAATCAATTTTCGTCTACCAAATTGCCTCACATCTATGAAAAAGCACCTTCAAACCTTCAGCATTATCAAACCACCAAACATGTATAATTGTGGTGTGAAATGGCAGTGTTAATTCAAGACATATTTAGCCAGACATGGTTTACAATCATATCGACTAGTGTGCCCAGTGGATTCTGTACATATTCAGTTATAAGAAGCTATCTTTCTTTTTGCCAATGTCACCATAATTATGGTATTTTGGAACTGGTCCTTTTAATTTAAGCAAGAAACCATTATTTAAAAAAAAAATTGCTCTTTAAGGCAAATTCATTATTGTCTCAATGGTTTCCTAAATATTCTTGTTGCGTAGATGTAAATTTGGTCATGCCTTTCTCCACAGTGCTATGATCTGTAGGGTATGCTTTTCATATGTCAATTAATCTTCCAGGATTGATTGAATACCCATACTTTTCTTTATCAAAGAATTGTGGCAAACCTAAAGTAAATCAATTCACCTTGTTTTGAACTTTATTGAAAGTTTCCACTGAATCGTCGATGTATATGTAACAAAATATCGTATATCAAGAATGTATAATGGCTTTACAGGGTAGAGCAAATGAAAAAAAGAAGAAAAAGAATGTATATTTCTTGTACCTGGACACATGTTTTATGATATAAAGGCCTACCAGCTTAGAGGTATATCATCATGAAGCCATCCCCTGATTATTTTGTATTTCCATGCCTCAATAAGATCAATACTTGATTGTCATAAATCTAATCATAATAAACTCGGATGTAAATCGATATAACCATTTTATTATTGTGAATTGTATGTTTGTGGGCGGATTAGCACTTTTATCCTTATGTACCTGAGATTGTCATTTTATCCTCTGAGTACAACTTTGGTTGTGTATTTTTATTCTATGTATTCGTACATTTTGTGTATGAATGCTCCCGATTTTGTGGATGATGTCATGTTTATAGGGAAAAATGAATCTCTGTGATGTAAGTACTTGACGCAACATGTATGTCACAAAGCTTAATATCTAGTCAAGTAAAGATAAAAGATACCTTCCTGTTGATTGTGTTCTCATGGGTGAGTCTGAGCTGTCAATTTCTTCAGATGTTATCCTATCTTTAATCCAAATAAAAAGTAATAGTAGATGACATTATTGCATAAGCTTACTTTTCCGTAAGAAATTTATTTAAAAATCATTGTGACAAAAGGAGGATTGAACCTATAACAGAAGATATGATTAACCGCTTTTATAAAAAATATCGCATAAGACATATTTTTTTGCATGAAATGAATTTTTTATCGACTGTTCGTTTTTTTTGATCAGTCTTAAATATGTTGAAAGTCATACAAACTTTGGTATATGGTATATACATTGTTATTAGTTATAATAGGTGATAGTGGCTTTTTCCTATCCTGCTAAATGCTAGGAGTGCTGTTACTGCTTTGTATGTTTTAGTTTTAGACATGTCAAATAGTTCCCTTAAAAAGAATTTTGTGACTAGTAAGATATTATCTATAGTGCCTTTTGACAGAAAGTTTTAAACGGCAATTTCTTCTTTTGTCACTGGAGTTTATTCTGCAACACATTCAGTTAAACAGTTCTGTACAACTAGGTTAACCCTTATAGTGCTGGAATCCCGAACTTCATGCTTATGCAAACAGGTTTGATCACAGGCCAGCCACAGGCCTGTGATCTTACCTGTTTGCTACTCTGAGTATCTTTTCTCAACAAATTCATGCAGATATTTAATGTTTTAGAAAGCGGACTACACAAAAATCTGTTTTAAGAAAATTACCCAGCATTGTAAGGGTTTAACCGACATTCTGTTAGTGCTAGGAGACAAATGTGTTTTTTCTTAGCTATTTGCTGCTAACCAATATTTATCATGAGTAAAACATGTGGAAATTATCAGATAAAAAGGATAGAATCCACCGTGACAAAACGACTTGTGGCTTGTAATGAGCTATTTCTCCTTTTTCTTTATTCAGGTGCTTGTTTGCCCATGTGAGGGAAGGGTTTAAATCATGTTTAAGCTTGTGCTCTCTAATCTCTGTGTGTAACTAAATGCTTTCAAACTTTATGTTTGTTTCTTATTCACCGCAATCCAGTGTTGAATTTAATTCTTTTGTTATTGTAGTTATGTTTTTAGCTTTTTAAGTTTACTCAGTTTAATTTCTTCATAGTTAAGGCTATCTGTATATTTTGGCTGAAAAATGACTTTTTGATACTCATAATATGATATATACAGGGTAGAAAACAAATAATCAATTGTATTGGATGGAGAAAAATTCCTTTATACATTTACTTTCAACCTTTTCTGAGTCATCTTACAGTTAATGATATTATAGTCAATGGCAGAATGTAACACAGGAGATTGCATTATTGAATAAAAGCCATTGAAATCTTTAGGACAGAATCAGAACTCTTTCTTTTTGAGAAGAATCGTTTTGCATTACTTGCATCGCCATAAAAATTGTTAAAGAAGGGCATTATCCATGGAAGTTTTGGGATCTTTTTATCATTTTCTTCATTTTCATATTATGAGCACAATGCTAATAAATCTAATGACCAAATTCTCCTTTGGACACAATAGCTTTGAATATTATATGACCTTTGAAGGAGTAGGCCAAGGGTCAACCCATTTCCAAACAATAACGACATTTGACCAGTTTGTTGCAGACAATTATGCAAAACATGAGGGTAAAAGAAGAAATTGCTCTTAAGGAGCAATTTCTCCTTTACCCAGGATGTTTTCTGCCCTATCAGAAGATTGGTTTTCAATTTCATCAGATTTTGAAATGTTGTCTGCAAACTCTTTCAATTTGGTTCAGTCGAAAATTTGGTGTTTGGTAAAGGGTTATGTGCAAGACTGTAGTAAGTCAAAAGCAATGGGCATTCTATTATCTTGTACTGAACTCTCTTGGGATAGTTGCAAAGATTGCCATGCTATAAAAGAAATACTGTTGACATAAGCTTACAAATTTGTTTCCATGCAACCAATTTCAGATTGATTTTAAACTTTCATATGTGGGGAGTCACTAAACTGTCTGCTGCCAATTCAGAACGAAAGGAAAGGACATATTTTTTTCTGAATGATAATTAAGATAACCAGCAGAATCATAAAGAAAAGCACAACTTTTTATTGAATAATGAAGCAACAGGCAGACTAATTTATAATCATGGTAACTGCAACCTTACTTTAATTTCAAATGTCATATGTTGGATAAACCCAAAATATCTACAAATAAAAAGCATTTGTTTGTTACAGTCTCTGTTTCTTTCGTTTCAGCATCCTACAATGCCTGATTATATGTACAAATATCAACCAAGTAAAGGAAGAGTAATTCGACCAGAGTTTGTTGGGTTTGGGGTTGGATTACCATCACAGAAAAGAAAGTGAGAATATGGCATCTTTTTTCAACTCCATTTAACCCTTATTGTGCTGGAACCAACTTCAAGTTTGTGCAAACAGGTTAGAACCAGGCCATCCGCCAACTAAATTGGCGGCTGACCTGAGATCTAACCTGTTTGCTACTCTAAATATCTTCCCTCATCGAAATTAAGCAGATATTTAAGGTTTTAAAATGCAGACGACACAAAAATCATCTTTTAGAAAACTACACAACATTCTAAGGGTTAAAGCAAATACACCATTGATTTAGTTTTTCATATCCAAATTATAATTCTGTTTTATGAGAATATCTGCAGATCTAGTTTCAAAGTATTTTTTGTATACCATCTGAAAACTATGTATCGATTTGGTAATATTTGGAAGTAACCATTGAGAAAGAAGAAGAAATTGCTCTTCGAGATCATTATATATCTTCTTTTGTCACAATCTTTTCCGATATCCTGTGCTTTCCTGAGGTTAATATGATCATATAAGCTTGACTCTCAGTTTAGATTTATTCATTTCACATCAATTGTGGAACATGTTCTCATAACTTAATCACTCTTATTTCCTCTTCTTAGATACATAACCTGCAGTCATGCAGATTTTGAATTATTAAAAGGTTGCTTTTGATCACTCACACTGTGGTATAATGATTGTTCAACTTTAACATAGAATAAATGAAAATACAAAGCAATAACCTTGACAAAATGTTAATCTTTTTTAAAACTGATCTAAATTGATAGCATCAAAAGCATAGAAATTGTTTAGGTTGTTCTCTTGCATAAATTACATTTGAATTAAAGCATTAATTTTGTAGATAGTAATTTTGAAGAATATTGTACAATTTGATTGAAACTATTTTGAGAAAAGCAGAACTTTGCTTGTCTATAGGAATTTCTTATTTCTTTGCACTTGTTTCATTAGCCAGCTGTATAAGGTGAGTTAAAAGAATGTTATATTAAAGGGATTAATTATCTCAGAGATCAAGGCTCTAATCTCTTTTAAACTGAAATGTCTTCTATGGATAAAATGACATTACAGCTCTATAGCATTTTGTAACATGAAACTAGATTATTGGTACTCTATTCAACTCTGTCCATAGCCAAAAGTGATCTAGATTCAGAACAACCTGTACGTAAATGATGATAATTTTTTGATACCATCATCACATAGGTTATGCAGCCATTAACTTGGCTTGCCCATACCTTTTTTCTGTCATCCACAACCATTAAAGTAGGTTGTTGCCAATCAAAGCACTGGCAGGCTCAACATCTTGATTCATTTTCAAATAAAATCACACATGTTAAACAACTTTTTAAAATAACGAAATTAAAAAGAGTCTTTTGTTTAGTAATATAAGGTTTTTTAAACCACAATTTCAATGTTTGTTGTACATGGAACAACTTATCTGTGATAAAGTCCCTTTAAAGATGAAATTGACAATACCTATCATGATCTTGCTAAATTCTCATTTTCTCTCCTTCAAGGCGAATCAAAGGTGGATACCCATTGCTTAGAACAGTTCCCAGTCAGAAGGTCACCCAGTCAGAGGCACACAGACTCATTGATATGGCTACAAAAGTTTTGGTGGCTTCGGTATGTATGCATGTTGGTGGTTATTGGTTGAGTCGGCTTAACCCATTACCAAACAAAAATGACATTTGACCAGTTTGTTGCAAATGAACCTGAAAAATATTGTGGGAAAAGGAGGAATTGCTCATAATGAGCAATTTCTCCTTTTCTCACAATGCTTTCTACCCTATCAGAAGATTATTTTTCAATTTCATCACATTTTGAAATGTGGTCTGCAAACTCTTTCAATTTGGGACAGTTGAACATTTGGCGGTAGTTTAACAGTTAAACTAAATGTGTAATCAATTGTTAATTTTTTACTGTAATTTCATTATGATTTTGTTGAATCTGTTTTGCATAATGAAATATTTCTTTTTGTGCTACAACTAATGATTGGTCCTTGATATGACTTGTACCATCTCAATCAGTAGCCTTCTATTCATTGGATCGACAATAAAACAATGATCTTCTTAACCCATCACCAAACAATAAAGACATGGCCAGTTTGTTGCAGATGAATCTGAAAATCATTGTGGGAAAAGGAGCAATTGCTCTTGACGAGCAATTTCTCCTTTTCCCACAATGTTTTCTGCCCGATCAGAAGATTTTCAATTTCATCACATTTTGAAATGTAGTCTGCAAACTCTTCAAATTTGGGACAGGCGAGAATTAGGCGTTTGGTAAGGGGTTAAACAAAATGGGTATTGTATTAATTTGTTTAAAATTGTTAATTGTTACGTCTTTTGCCATATTTTGACATGTTTTGTTAATAGCAAATTCAGTTAAATGGAGATGTGATGAAAACCGACAAGAAGAAGCCATTGTGACAAAAAGAAAGCCCTTTCTTATAAGCAATTCTATCGTTCTACTGTAAAGTCATCATAACTTTGATTGAATCTTTTGCTATTTTTGAACCTGAAATTTGGTTTTGCTTTGAAACAACCCAATTCTTGATGAATATTAAAACTGGTTTGGTTTTAAAGTAAGTTTATTGGTTTGTAATGGTTAAACACTAATTTCAATGATACTCAGACCAGTCTAAGCAATAGCTCATATATCCATCCATAATTGAATAATTCAAAATTAGTTTTGCCTTTTTTGACCCGGAAAGGTCATTCCAGCTGTGATCCTATCGTTGGTATCAAGAATGTGGTGAAGAAAGCTAATGCCACAATTAATATTTGGTCCTTGGTATGACTTGCACCATCTAAAATCAGCAGCCTAATCTTTTCATTGGATGGACATTAAAACAGTGATCTTCTTAAACTGTGTGGCCCAATGGTTAGTGTGGTGTAATTGTAACAGTATTGTCCCAGGTTTGTGCCTCATTAGTATCAGTGGTTTAGTGGGAGAGTCTTTTAGCAAGTTACTTCAGAGAAATTGAGTGATAAAGAAATGATTTGATAACAAAATATTAAAGACACCAGTGAATAGTTAAAACAGCTAGATTGTGGTTGTTAAACACATGTGGCCTTCGATAATAATATAACTGAAAAGTGTGACATGTTGTTAAACCCTATATTATACCCAAAATGATGTTATTGAATAATATGAAAAGTTGACAAGTGTGATGGTTTTTTCGTTAGATCCATAGATAGGATAACAAATTGGTTTGTGTCTGTTAACAGGAAAAGGTTCATGAGCTTCAATCTCGCCCAGTTACCCCTGCCTCCAGACAAACAGCCCCACAGCCTTTTGAGGTAGGAACACTTGACGCTTACCCAGCTCTTTGTAACATGCAACAGACAACTTTAAATGTATCAAGGAGACAAAAGTTCAATTGAAATTGCAGTTGTGTTATATGGAAAAAAATTTAAGGACAATTTATTTGAAATTGTTTGCGTCAGATGGTGTATAGATAAACAAACTCCTTTTTATGACATTGTAATCAAAATCCATCTGTTTCAAGATTGTTCAAGTATTTCTTTCACAAATTGAGCTATTACATTTTGCAACAGAAAAATGAAAAACCCATAGAAAAAATGATTTTGCTTACTAATGATGAAAGTATGGGACAATGTTTTAGTACCGGTATATATCTTTCACTACTGATGTTTTTTCTATGATTGGTCAAAACATTCAAAGTTGCCTGTTGCAGAAATCTAGTAGCAGAAGCACACATATACATCATATTAACAATGGTTACTATAATTATCTAACCTTAATCTTCTTACCTTTCAATTCACATCAAACAAGATTTTGATTTAAGTATTTCTTCAACCAATGAAAAGTCTTATTTGTCAAGATATTATTTAAACTTATCATTTATACTTGTTTAACCCATACCCAAACAATAATGCCATTTAACATGTTTGTTTCAGACGGCTCTAGAAAATAATGTGGGAAAAGGAGAAATTGCTTTTAATGAGCAATTTCTCTTTTTCCCACAATGTTTTCCTGCCCTATCAGAAGATTATTTTTCAATTTCATCACATTTTGAAATGTGGTGACTGCAAAGTCTTTCAGTTTGGGACAGTCTGAAATTTGGGGTTTGGTAAAGGGTTTAAACACCTACACATGTTAGATTACAATTCAAATTTATATGGAAACAAATAAAGTGATATGATTTTATTATACATGTAATGCATTCTACAAAAGATCTATATTTGTCTAAATATATACTTGAAATCATTTTATCAACAATAAAAGCAATATTCTGTGAATTTTCTTTGCCTTTTTAGGTCTTTTGATTGCATTAGTTTGAAATAAAACTATTATGACAAAATGAGGACCTACTGATTAGGAGCAATTTCTCCTTCCTTGCCAATGTTTTCATATGATCACTTGCAAATTAATTGCACAACTAGGTATTGATACAACAAAAATCTTTCATAAGGTAAAAAATAACAGTATTATTACTTATGTTTTTAACATTCAAAATGCTGAAGTGAAAGTTAAAGTAAAATAGAGACTTGTTAAAAAGTGTGATTGTGATTTCACAGGTAGGAATCATGTTCTCTTTTGTCTTAGTTAACCCTTGTCTGAGGGTCTCAATCTATTCCTCTTTGTATTTTACATTTATAAGAAAATCTGTTCTATGAACCATTTGAACTGTACCTTACATGCTGGAAAGTAATTGAGACACCATTATTTTTATTCAGTTAGTTGATAAATAAATATTGATATAAACAATTTATTTAGATAAGTGCCATTATTTTGATTTATGTTTCTTCTTTGATTTTAGTTAGTTGGTGTTATTCACATACTGAAAGTATTAATCTGTTTCTATGTTCTATTCTGTAAACATTTACCCATGTATTTTTTAACACTCACACTCTATAATCGCATGCCCTACTTATAAACCTTTTTAGACTGACAAACCTCTCCCTCAACCACCTGAGCAGGTAACTTATATGGTAACTTATATTGGTATAACCTCTCTATTAACCCCAGATTGCTGTACAGTTTTAGTCCTTGTTTCATATTGTAACACTTTGGGAGCAATAAAACACAATTTGATAGACCTCACTATTCTACAAAGAATGTACGCAATTATTCTAACCCTTTACCAAACGCAAGATTTTCGACTGTCCCAAATTGTTAACCCATTACCAAACAATAACAACATTTAACCACTTTGTCTCAGACATCTCCAGAAAACGTAGGAAAGGAGAAATTGCTTGTAACAAGCAATTTTTGTTACAAGCAATTTTTCCTTTTCCCACAATGTTTTCTGCCTTATCAGAATATTATTTTCTAATGTCATGACATTTTGAAATGTCTTCTGCAAACTCTTTCAATGTAGGACAGTCAAAAAATTGGGTTTTGGTAAAGGCTTAATTAAGACATTTATTCTGGTAAGTGCTAGAAAACACTTTTTATTGATCAGATGGGATTGTGTCTTTTCAAAGGCTTTAATTTATTTTGTTCTTTTGGTGGTAGTCTGGGTTGCTAGCACCTGCAAAAGAGCATCTTGAAAAGCCTCAATCCCTGCTGGCATTTGAATAGATTTGTGTCACATTTGTCAAATGGCTCAGTTTGTTACAATATGAATAGATTCTACATGTAACCATGTCCAGGTTGTTTTGTTTTTGTTTCATTTCATTTAACCCTTGCCCAGTGTTCTCAATAAGAATGAGTTGGACAGGCCATAACAAAATCTGATCAGGCTATTTGGACGGGGGGCCATGAGTAATCTTAACATCTCCGTGAATTTGAGGCGGCCAGAACATAATTTGAAGCGGTCATTTTGGCCAGGGGCCTGTTTTTATTGAGAACACTGCTTGCCCTAAGCTTACACTTTTACAATGGATTTACTAGTAAAACCAGGACCATTGAAATATTGAAACTTAAATGAAATGTCCTAGATGACCTAGATGTATTCATCCAAGAGACACTTTATGCTATCATTTTACAAATGGAGGTTTCAATACATTTATACAGCAAAGCATAAAAGAAACCAATGAATCAAAAGAAAACATTGCTCTTGAAAAGCAGTTTATCATTTTGTATTATTATCTTACGCCTTATATGAATATTAATTCCTTATTCTTTGCTGTTTTTTTAAGAGAAAAATGGAAAGCTGTCATGATTTTGTAAACTAACTGCACAAAAAACTGTTTACTGGTTAACATTTTGAACTGTTGACAGCCTGCACATCAGGTGTTTCTGTAAAGATCGCTCGGCATTATTTGGTATTTTCTGACCAAGGCAATATTTTAAAATTATTCAACATGCGGCAAAGTTTTTAAGCTTTTTGAGCGTTTACATGAACATGACTGTTATAAACAAACAACAATTTGATGCAAATGATATAGTTGAATGATGTCAAAGAATCCTTTAATGTGTTAGGTAATAAATCAGTTATTTCATGGGCATTTGTTAAACAGTCGAAGCTGAACCTCTATGTTGGGCCCCTTGTCAACAGTTCAAAAGTCTTCAAATCCCCTCCACCACAGTTTTTGACTGTTTAACAAATGCCCATGAAATAACTGTACCCTGCTTCCTCATGTTTCCTGGATACGCTGCTGCTGTTGTTTTAAAAAGAAATGGTTTAAGGGATTTTTGTTGTGTTGGTAGATTTATGTAGTTACAAACATATTTGAATTTTCTTATTTATTTTCTTATGAGTAAAGGACAATATGTTTTCGTTTATTTGTGTTTCTCCAATAATTGGCATTGATGAGAAATAGAATTTTATTATAATTGTTAATAAAAGGGGTTTTATCCAATTAATGTACTCACATGCCTTTGTATCCTTTTTTATGATCAAAGAATTTCTCAGATTTGTCATATTTATTAAATTATGTCTTGAACACTAGCATCAATATAGAGACCTTTATTTGTTGACATTTTTTATTTTTGTTTTATGCCTTTTACTTGTTGTAATATCATGTGAGATTATTTAATGAGGTTCATTATATGTTTTGTTGTTGAACGATTCTCTAAGACAAAGAGTTGTGTGTTCATAGATTCATCCCTCCCTCCTCCAAACTTGTTTTAAGCTTTTTGTCTCACTTGCAGTTACCTCGTAATTGGATGTCATAATAAACTTATCATTATTTGTCACAAACGATATAAAACTGATATTAATCAAGTCAATGCAAATGTCACTACCCATTTTGAGACCACATTATTAAGACTGGAATTTTATTATAACTCAGATTTTAGAAAAGAAAATGCCATAATTATAAGGGTTTGTGACAAGATAGAGAAATATCCAGTTCAGTTTGGCTTGAAGATCTAAGAATGCCCTATAAAGCTGTCCTTCATCTTGCTCTCAGTTTCGGCAAATAAAATTTTTCAACATCAATACACTATCTTTTAATGCACTGATAGAAGGAGGTATAAAAATACAATTGTAATAAAAGCAATTTGCTTATAACATGTTATTCTTTATTTTTTTACTTTTGTTTCTTCACAATTTAATAATGTTACACACAAAAAATGTTATTTCATATAAATGATTATTGATGTTGCTTTCATTTCCAACAGACATCAACATTTTATATGAGTAAATGAACCATCATAATGCACACTTAATGACCTTAGCTGTTGCTGTGCCTTAAAACACCATTCATTCTTTCATTCCTTCATTCAATCAATCAAATGATTCATGATGTTGTTACAGAAAGTTTTATTCTGTGAATATTTTATTTCAGAAGAAGAAACGCCCGTCCACAGCAAAATACACCTGGGACATCCATGGCAGACGACACCTGAAGGTCAAGGTGAGTCATGTAATCTATAATTGTGATCGAAGCTTTAGCAAATGAAAATGTTCAGAACATTTCCTGAATTTAAAGCGTTTGCAGTTTTCAATAACTCTTATTAATGATTCCTTTGTTGAGATAGGGGAGTACAAAACAGAGTCATTGTGTATGTTTAAAATGCTAAATTGCTATATTGCAATATGACACGTCATTGAAAGTGTCTTGGAGAGACATTCCAATGATGTGTTACTTTCCAATATTTCTTAGCCAAATATTGAAATTATAGAGGAAATGTTGTTTTGAACTTACGCAAATTTTAATCGTAAAATGTTTACTGAAACGGTAACTTGCTTAACAAAAAGAATAGATTTATGCAAGGAAAGTATTATTCTTACCCACAATTATCATGAATTCTCAAGAAGTTGTTCTGGTAATTCACTATTGGGATACTTGTTTTGGAATGGAGGAAATACTTGTATAGACATTTTGGGTAAAGGGAGCAGGGTATCTTCTTTTCATTTCATGCCTTATATTGTAATACCCAACAAGAAATTAAGGAAATATAACTTATGAAAAAAGCATAATGAATTTTTTTTTTAGAAAGTTGTTTCTATGAATATTAGAAGTTGCTATGTTAGAATTGGGTTGAATGTGTCCATTTTAATGGTACACTTACAAAAAGTGGACAGACAATGCTATTGCGTGCATTTATACGCATGCTTATTATATCTTGTTTTATTCTCATTGATTACCTCATTAAGCTTTAAAGAAGTCGCCGCACAATATAAACATTAAACCATCATATAACCTGATTGGAGTGCAGCATTATATTTCCATCTATCACAATAAAATTCCATTTGAGTGATATTTTGCAATTTCACAATCATTTCCTACTCTGACAATCATACATCAATCAAAACTGCTGATGATGTAAATCAAATTATGTGTTGTGTGAGGAAATACCAGGATGGGTAGATAGGTACTCTGACTAAGGTTTGACCCATTCTTATATGAATACTCATTCCAATACGTCTGCATCAGGCAATTTAACCCTTATAATGCTGGAACTGACTTTATGCTTATGCAAATAGGTTAGATCCAGGCCAGCCACCAAGTAAATTGGCGCCTGGCCTATAGTCTAATCTGTTTGCTACTCTGAGTATCTTTCCTCATAGAAATCAAGTGGATATTTAAGGTTTTGGAAAGCAGACAACCCAAAAATCTATTTTTAGAAAATTACCCAGCATTCTAAAGGCCTAACAGTGTTGATAAATATTACAGGATTTTGAAAACAGTTCAGAGTCAGGGCGTCCTCAATCTGAGAAGAGAAGGGTACTTAACTCATTGTTATTACTTGTTTCTTGTTGCTTGTACCATGCACTGTACATAATATATAATGCTTGTACCACACACTGTACATAATATATAATGCTTGTATCACACACTGTACATAATATACAATGCTTGTACCACACACTGTACATAATATATAATGCTTGTACCACACACTGTACATAATATATAATGCTTGTACCACACACTGTACATAATATATAATGCTTGTACCACACACTGTACATAATATATAATGCTTGTACCACACACTGTACATAATATATAATGCTTGTACCACACACTGTACATAATATATAATGCTTGTACCACACACTGTACATAATATATAATGCTTGTACCACACACTGTACATAATATATAATGTACATTTATATACACACTGTATATTGCTTGTTTCACACACTGTACATAATATATAATGCTTGTTTCACACACTGTATATAATATATACTGCTTGTATCACACACTGTTCATAATATATAATGCTTGTACCACACACTGTACATAATATATAATGCTTGTTTCACACACTGTACATGATATATAATGCTTGTACCACACACTGTACATAATATATAATGCTTGTACCACACACTGTACATAATATATAATGCTTGTTTCACACACTGTACATAATATATAATGCTTGCTTGTACCACACACTGTACATAATATATAATGCTTGTACCACACACTGTACATAATATATAATGCTTGTACCACACACTGTACATAATATATAATGCTTGTTTCACACACTGTACATAATATATAATGCTTGTACCACACACTGTACATAATATATAATGCTTGTACCACACACTGTACATAATATATAATGCTTGTATCACACACTGTACATATTATATATAATGCTTGTTTCACACACTGTACATAATATATAATGCTTGTTTCACACACTGTATATAATATATAATGCTTGTATCACACACTGTACATAATATATAATGTTTGTTCCACACACTGTACATAATATAAGTTGTTTGTCTGATTTTGCTTGTTTCACATTACATGTTTTATGCTGCTTGTTAACATTATCTTTTTAATGTCGCTTGTTTCACATTACATGTAATATGTAACTTGTTTGATTTTGCTTGTTTCACATTACACATTTTATGCTTCTTGTTTAACATTAATTTTCCAATTTTACTTGCTTTACATAACATGTTATATGTTGCTTGTTTAATTTTGTTTATTTCATATTACATGTTTTATGCTGCTTATTTCACTTCACTTATTTTATGTTGGATGTTTCACATCATTTGTTTTATGTCCTTATTTCATATTACATGTCTTGTTTCTTATTTCACATCACCTGTTCTATGTTACATATAAACTGTTTTATGTTGCTTATTTGACATAACTTATCTTATGTTGCTTGTTTTATACTATTACATGTTTCGTATTGTTTGTTTGCATTGCTAGCTTGATGTTGCTTAGTTTAGATTATTTCTTTTATGGTGGTTATTTAACATTACAATTTGTACTTGTTTTATGTTGGTTATTTCACATGATTTGTTTCATGTTGCTTGTAAAACATTGATCGTGTCATTTTACTTATTTCAAACTACTTATTTCTTGTTGCTTATTTCACCTTACATGTTTTATGTTGCTTGTTTCCCATTGATTGCTTCATTTTTCTAATGTTGCTTTTACATAATACTGATTCGGCAAAAATGAATTCATGTTACTTTTTTCTGATTTATTGTTTTGAAATAAGGTTTTGAAAGAAGTAACTGGTTATAATTTTTTGCAGATTTTATCAAGCTTTCATGATTTTATTTTCAAGCATAGCTCCTAACTAAACAATATATATATATCCCTTTAACATAAGGAGTGTCATCAAGTATTCTGGGACATACTGTTGTGCCTTAAAGGCCCGTGAAACGAGATTGATGCTATACCAAACTGTATTATTTTGTAAATTTTGGGTCAGATTAAAAAAGTTATCCCCCCAAAATAAATGAGTACAAATTCAACGTGAAAGCCAACGAGAAATAACCCAGATCAGCCAGTTTAAGAATATTCAGAATGACTGATTGCACAGAGAAACAAAAGTGTAGCAATCTGCTTTGAGGAGAAAAATCATTTTAAAGCATGAGTTCTCTGATAAGTTAGCAATATAAGATAAACAGATTCAAAATATTGAGGGTAAACATCCGATACCACATTGAAATTGGTATCTGCTGGAGGAGACACACATTATAATGGCCAAAATTGTCTTTTTGGTGTCATTTTATGCTCAAGAACTTCTCTTGCTTAATGTTGCGATGTTAATGTTGCATTGTTGATTTAACTGAAGTATTGAGCAGCTATAATTAACACAAGAAGATGTAGGAAAAGATGCATTTCACTGATCATTCCCTAATAAGGAGAGTTCTTTAGGATAAACAACGTTTAAAACCAATGTCAAATTGAAATGCACTTACCAAAATGAAATTCTACTTTTGTCACAATGTTTTAGATGTTGAGAGATTACCTAATTTGGCTTTCCATGATCATCAATTGTCAACGTGATTTATTGATATTTTGTTTTATTGTTGTCTGCTGCAAATTTGTTTTGTCAGCCAAGTGGTTTACTCTTCATGTTAATCTATGGCTTGTCTTTAAGCCATTGATTAATGTTATTTTTATTCTTATGCTCAAGAAGATTTTTCAACATGCCAAATATATAGCTCAGTACAACACTAGTGTAAATCTTTCTTCTGTTGCATTGGGTAATTAATGTGTGCACCTTGCTGCCATAACCTATAAAAATAATGCATGCAATCAAACTGAAACCATGTCTCATAATTACCTATTATCATGGTTGGTGCATATTTTCATGAGAAAGTGATGGTTTAATCCAGATCATGAATTGAGCTTTAGTTGACTAACAAATTGAGGGTTCAATGCAAGACTATTGTAAGTGCTTCATGTTTGTGAAGCACTTATTTTAGTCTTGCCTTGAACTCTTGAAATAGCATTGCTGTGCACAGTCTCAAAAACATCATATTTAACCATGCATTATAATGTGGATTGTCCTTGATTTCTAGCTTAGTACTTAAATTTGAACATTACTTATTTAGCATAGGTGAATAGTTATTTAGATATATGTAGCTTAAATTCCAATCAAACATCAAATAAGCTCTTTGTTGGACATGTCATTGGGCATTGAAAGCCACTACTCCTTAGGAATGTTTTAATTTCAGTATGTATTTGTAGTCACTATAGCTATAATGGTTGCATCTATTTTCATTATGCATTGATAGTCAGTATTTTAGAAAGTAGTTATCATTCCAGTATCTGATGATGGGTCGCTATAAAACTTGTTATTATATTTTTAATTGCAGGCGTATGATGACAGCTTCATACCAGACTGGTTGATGTAAGTATGCACTCCACACATGTCTTTTTATTATCCTTAAGTTTCATGTTAACAAACTTATATGTCTTTAAACCAAGCAGCCATATCATGGACAACGTTTATTTTTGCATAAGAAAGAAATTCAAATTATGTCCCCATATTGGAATATGTGTATGGTCCATATTCAACATACCTGCAAAAGATAAAAAGAACAGCTTTTAAGATAAAAACATGTTGTGTGAAAGGTTCAAAACTGAAAGTAATTTCAAATGACAAAAAGATAGACTAGAAAAACATCATATATTTTGTGAAAAAAAAAAAGGATTGGAACTATCATGACAAAAGGATAAGTTTTTCACTTCAGGCAATTTATTGTTTTCTCGCTTTTTTTTTTATTGAGGTCCTGCAGCAAATGTGTCAATGTAAGGTATAATAAAGTAAGGCATTAATATTTATTCATCAGAAATAAAAAGATAGATATCGTCATTTTACAACAGGAGACAAAAAGAAGACCGACCTCCAAGTCCAGAACCAAAGGTAACACCAAGACCGAAATCTGCTAAATTTAGACAACGTGATGTGATAACTCCGCCCCCAAAAGCGACAGTCATCAATGTACCGGAGCCCAGGCTAGAGAGGGATGTTGCAGTGAATGAGGGGACCCAGACCTCTGACAGTGTAGGAATACAGACAGAGAAACGACTGTTAGAGGACTACGATCATGTGAGTTAATATTGTATCAGGATAAAAAATGATTGATTGACACAAACATTACAGTTTATGGTCATTAACATATGTACAATGAAAAATATTTATCACATGAATAAGAATGAAAAGAAAGAAATTGAAAGAAAAAAATACATTATTATATATTAATAATAATAATATATAAGTTAACATATGGAGAGCAATCAAAAGGGAATGATTCATGTTAGGTTTCCCAATAAGAATTGGTTTAACAGGCCAAAACAAAATCTGAACAAGCCACTTGGAGGGAGGGTCCACGTTTTTTTTTTATGCTAGGCGACTTCGAACTGGCCAAAACATAATTTGAAGCGGTCATTTTTGCCTGCAGCCTGTTCTTATTGAGAACACTGCATACATAACTATGCAATTATGGCTTAACTTCAGATTTCTCTTTGGTTGATGTTTAAACAAATCTCAGGGTCATAATATTTCCTTGCCAATATTTCAATGAAATAATGTTTATATTACTTTGTTTTTTATTGTAGTCTATTGTTGCCCTCTTGATGAACTAATGAAACAATCCAATATTCGGGGATAGGTTGACCAAAGGCCAAATTTTTGACTGTCCCAAATTGAAAGAGTTTGCAGACAACAACGTTCAAAACGAGATGAAATTGACAAATAATCTTCTGATGGGACAGAAAATATTGTGGGAAAAAGAGAAATTGCTTGTTAAGATCAATTTCTCCTTTTCCCACAATATTTTCCAGAGCCGTCTGCAACAAACAGGTCAAATGTCTTTACTGTTTGGTTATGGATTAAGTATATATTCTTGTTCTGTCTCTCTTAAGATCTTCCTCTTCTACAGTATTGCTTCCTGAGCTGGTTCCATGGAATACATATTTTTTTTAATTTCATACATCAACCAGTCGGAAGATGAAGTCAAAGATGGACCCCGAACTGAGTACCAGGTCTATGTCCAGACAGGTGACGTAACTGGTGCCGCGACCAAGGCCGACGTCAGAATAACGCTGTACGGGGAAAAAGGGCGCTCAAAGGAAATAACACTTGGAAAGTCTGATAGAAATAAGGTGAAATTCCAGCGTGGAAAGGTGAGACTTAACTCTGATGTTGTATATCATTCCATCTAAACCCCCCTTACTTCATATAATATGGGTTTGTACTGGAAAAGAACCATAAAAGCTTTTGATTTCGTTCTTATCCATTTCATCTATAATGTATATAACTTGATATTTATGTATATAATTGTGTATATTTCAATGAATGAACTATGTTCAAACTCAATATATGTGTTCAAGTCATAGCTGGTTGTCCTCTCTTTATTTTTCTTGGAGAGTTCCAATCCAGAGCTTTGCACGTAATGTTATATGTTCCTGACTTAAAAATTGTGAGAAGGAACTGTAACAAATAGAAAGTTGCTTAAATGATGAATTTCTTTACGTGTCAAAATGACGTCCTCATAGAAATCTATCTCATAATTTATGAAGTAATCTTATAGTCCATTACCAAACAATAAAGGCATTTGACCAGGTTGTTGCAGACGAATATGGAAAACATGGTGGGAAAAGGAGACATTGCTTGTGACAAGCAATTTCTCCTTTTCCCACAATGTTTTCTGCCCTATCAGAAGATTATTTTTCAATTCTATCACATTTTGAAATGACGTCTACAAACTCTATCAATTTTGGATAGTCGAAAATTTGGCGTTCGATAAAGGGTTAAATGATGAATATTTTTATATGTCAAAATGGTGTCTTTATAAAAATCATAAAATGAATCATACTATCTCATGTGAAGGAATCTGCTAAACTTATTCTTTTATTTTACAACCTTTCAGGAGGATGTATTTTTGTTCCCAGCTTTTCATGTTGGTAAACTACGAAAGATAAAGATTGGCCATGACAGACAGGAAATGAGTAAGTTTATTTTTTTAACCCTTTTACCCACGTTGTAGACTTATGTTGACAGCTTGGTTGACAGACATAGGTGAAAATGGAAACAATTTTCACCAGCGGTTGTGAAAATTGATTGACTGAACATGGCATACATTGAATAGTGAAAATCAAAAATAATCTGCTGAAAAATGCATAAATATCTGCTCATTCATCGGTGCCGATTTTTGCAATCTGTTTTATACTGTAAACATTGATCACATGATCACCCTGGCTGTTTAATGAGGAATTGTTAAATTTTTGTTATTTAGATTATGCCTGGTATTTGGATGGTGTGTCTGTGTATGACTGGACAGACAAGCGGATCTATGACTTTGAACATAAAGGTTGGATATCGGGCCAGGATGGTGACAGGCAAACATACAAGACACTTACGCTTAATGCAGAGAGAGCATTTGTGGAAGGTAAAAGTGCAACACTGTTCTTGGTTTATAAACAATAACCCTGGCTTCAAGTTAGTATTGTTCTTACAGCATAGGATATAGTTTCATGTGGATTTCTTTTTAAAGATGTAAATCCTCATATATAAAGTTTCAAGTTTGCAATCTTTTTTATTCAATAAGAGTAATTGGTGGTTTTAAGTGTTACTGCAGGTATCTTTTATATCACACTTAAGGGTTACTAGCTTCCTACACCTTCACTACTACAGTGTCTTGAATACATGTATAATTGTCCGATATTTTCTGAATAGAAAATTAATATTTCAAACCACAAAAAGAATATGTTTCTTGTTTTGCTAAAGTGATTACTGTACACTTCTTTTCTTTAACATGTGAAGAATTGTAAAAAATTTTTTACACTACTCATCTTTTTTCAAATATTAATTACATTTTTAATCCACTCAATTAAGATATTTTAAGAAATAGGCTGAACAAGGACCCTTCATGGTGTATCAAAATTAATTAAAATACGACTCAATATTGATAAACTCTGAAGTAAGGGTTATTGTTTCGTTTCAATGTTTTGCTGAACACCTTGGCAAATGTTTATTCCATCACTTGCTTCTTGGTTGCAGGACTATAACTGTTTTGTTTTTTGCTTACTTGCACTTGCTTGGTACTTGTACCCCATTATCTGTTTGGTTTTTTACCCCAATCAACTCATATTAGAACATGACATCCCTGTTTGAATAAAAATGCAGATTTTACCAATGATAACAAATCAACATTGTTACCATTATCTCAAAAGGAGAATATTCTCTTTATGAACTTACTTTTCATTTGTCACAAGTTTTCAAGTGACATATATACTTTAGGAAAAGATGAAGCTCTGTATATGATTACAAATTTGGAAAAGTTCTTTACAGACAATGACGTTTGTTTATATACAAAAAAGACTTTAGAATGTCTATGAGGTCCTGATGAACAAAGCAAAGAAGAAAGAAGTTGCAGATTTATGATTTTCATATCATATTCTTTCATTCTACGAATAAAACTATGACAGAAAGAATTTAAGGCAAGAAAACTAAAAAGCTAAAACCAGATTACAAGATGTTTTGAGATAGCTGGATGATCAATAGAAAACAATTTTCTATATATGACCGAAGAATAAATTCATTAACTCTTTATACAGCTTAAAGATCTATTACAGTCAAACTTGTGTTAAGAGGCCAGGTTATGGAACTGAGAAAATTGGCTGTTTAAAACAGGCTAGCTGATTAACACACATTGATGTACACTACAAATCCAACATTAGGACTTTCTGTAGTGGTTGTTTAAGGCAGGTTGGCTGCTACAAAGGATGGTTGCTTAACACAAGTTGGACTGCATCTTAAAAATTTCCATTCTGGAGACATCAAATGTACTGTATTAGGAAAGGTAGGTAAACTATGAATTCCTTTAAAGCATATGCTGACATGAGAGCAAGAGAATCTACAAGGGCAGGTAGAGATAGGAGGAAAGGTGATGGGAATTCCAGCGAGGATAAGGCCTCGAGAGACGACAAACGCAGTATGGAGTCTATACAGGGGAGTCGTGGAGAACGGCATGACGATTCCGATACAAGTACATCATACTCGAGTTCTTCTTCGTCTTCATCAGGTAAGTTATCTTTGTTTATACTTTTTACATTGCTTCAACTGTATTTTTGTTATTAAGTTAACCCTTTACCAAATGCCAAATTTCCGTCTGTCCCAACGTTTCAAAATGTGATGAAAATGTATTTTTTTAAAATGGTGTCTGCAAACTCTTTCATTTTGGGACAGTAAAAGAATTTGGTACTTGGTAAAGGGTTAAACTTAGTGGGAGTGGGAGAAGAAATCATCCATTTCTTCTAGCTTTAATCTTTTATATCGCAGGAATTAATTTTTAAGGTATGAAATCAATTTCAACGATCTTTTCCTTGACAGACAATTTAAGGAGGTATTGTGGGAGAAAAAATTATCACTTATGCTTATGCAAGCAACTTTTTGTACATTCAAACTATTTTATTGCAGCATTTATTTTTTTCAGTTTGAAATCAATTTCAATGATCTTTTTCAAACCTTTAAAAGAAATAACAATTTAAAAAAAATTGAAAACAGTTATATTCATTTTAAGTATCATTAACTTACCCTTTAAAACAGGGAGTCGAAGAAAAAAGAGTGGACGCAGATCTGCCTCTCCACCCCCACGCAGTAAAACCCCTGTAAGGGAGTTGTCTCCCCCTCGTAAGAAGGAAGACGACGATTTCTTCGATAAACCTTCAGGACCGACCTTCACCTTCAGGAGTTACAGTGAGGATGGTCAAACTGCGCAGGAGGAATACTTGACTGGTTACAAGGTACTTTCTTAACCCTTAAAATGTTGGGTAAATTTCCAAAAGAAGAATTTTGGGTCAACTGCTTTTCAAAACCTTAGATATTAATTTATTTGAGGAAAGATACCCAGAGTAGCAAACAGGTTAGAGAACATGCCAGCCGCCAATTTACTTGGTGGCTGGCCTGGATCTAACCTGTTTGCATAAGCATAAAGCTGGTTCCACGACTGTCAGGGTTAACCTCTTCGTCCCTCATCTGTGGGTTTGAATCTTGTGAGTAAGAGGACCCACATTCCAAATTTTCATTTATCCCCAATTGACATGAGTTGTGGTTATGAAGTAAGAAAGAAGAACACAGGGTGATAAGAAAAAGTTGTAAGAACTTGTTTCACAAATAATGTAAATCTTAACAAACCCCATATTGTGAGGGTTAGGTGTACTGCAGAACTTGAAATCACATAGCTGCTCTCAGCGTGGGTTCAAATCTCGGTGACAGCATTTGCTTTTATATTAGAGGTAGTCTCAAATTTGTGGAGGGGATGTAAAAGCCATATAGATAAGTAAGCATTTAACCCATTACCACACAACAACATTTTACCAGTTTGTTGCAGACGAATTTGGAAAACATTGTGGGAAAAGGAGAAATTGCTCTTACCGAGCAATTTTTCCTTTTATCACAATGATTTCTGCCCAATAAGAAGATTACTTTAAAATTTCATTACATTTTGAAATGTCTTCTGCAAACTTTTTCAATTTGGGACAGTCGAAACTTTGGTGTTTGGTCAAGGATTAAAGTAATCTATATAAGGCAAATAATTTAATGATTTTTAATTTGATTTCTGTTCTTATGATTGCTTTCACCAGGCTGGTTTAGATGCAGCCAACAGTGATAAGAAGCAAATGAGCGAAAAGGAGAACCAAGAGAGAAAAAGGATTTTAAATGGGATGTCGATTCATGATGCTGCGCGGACTGGAAACCTGGAGAGAATGCAGGAACTCATTACATTTTATCCCGAAATGAAAGAGTGAGATATATTTAACTTAATCATGAATATTAGAGATGGCCTGCTCAGTTTTATTTTCATATTGCCAATGTTTCCTGAAGTTGTCTGTCGCACCAAGAGTGTTGTTTGGAGGGAATGTCTATGATACCTAAAACCAACAGCATGTTACAGCAAACTTTTAAAATAACAGAATTGCTGTTAAAGAAACAATTTCTTCTTAAAAAGAAAAAAAAAGCTTAAAGCAGTGCAATTTTAGTGATTGACTTCAATTCTATTTAAAATTTGCATTATTTATAGCCTTTGTTAATTGCTGGAATATGTTTGTTTTATGATTGTACAGAATTCGATACAGCTGAAGATGACAATAAAAGCAATTTCAAATAACGTTCTTTTTAAAGAGAAACAATTGTGATAAAAAGATGGAAATACTTGTCTTGAGCAATTTCTTCTTTTTTTCTAGTTTGCTACCCAATATGTCTGATTCAGGTGCAAAAAAAATATGCATTTCCAAAGTCTTACCCTTAGAATGCTGGGTAAAATTCTAAAAATAGATTTTTGTGTCGTCCGCTTTCCAAAACTTTAAATATCTGCTTAATTTTGATGAGGAAAGATACTCAGAGTAGCACACAGATTAGATCACAGGCCAGCTTCGAATTTACTTAGCAGCTGGCCTTGATCTAACCTGTTTGCATAAGCTTGAAGTCAGTTCCAGCACTATACGGGTTTATAAATGTTCGTACTTGTACGCCAACCATACTGTATTCATCTTCCAGATCTAAAGACGAAACTGGACAAACACCCTT
Organism: Cerastoderma edule; assembly: GCA_947846245.1. NCBI lineage: Eukaryota > Metazoa > Mollusca > Bivalvia > Cardiida > Cardiidae > Cerastoderma > Cerastoderma edule. The sequence goes on along the minus strand of OX401406.1, from coordinate 26,475,940 downwards.
GCACATAGCCTCCCAGCTTGGTCGTCTGGACATTGTTAAATGGCTTACAGCTATGAGCATTAATCTGAATACAGAGACCAGGACTGGTTACACAGCCATACACCTGTCTGCCATGAATGGTCATGTGAACTGTCTCATAGTAAGTGGACAAACTTCTCACAGTGATCTCCCTTTGCTACGCTGCATTGATCACTGCCACTACAAGATTGTCATCCAGCTTCAGATAAAATGTGGATGATTTTTCTTTTCTCAAGTTTTGACCAGATATATAAGTTAATCTGTCTTACTGCATGTGACCAAAACATTTTTTTTGTCATGAACATTCATGTGAAGTGTCTCAAAGATCTGTCTTACTGTATGTGATAAAAAATATTGTCTCTGTCATGAACACTCATGTGAAGTGTCTCAAAGATCTGTCTTACTGTATGTGATAAAAAATATTGTCTCTGTCATGAACACTCATGTGAAGTGTCTCAAAGATCTGTCTTACTGTATGTGATAAAAAATATTGTCTCTGTCATGAACACTCATGTGAAGTGTCTCAAAGATCTGTCTTACTGTATGTGATAAAAGATATTTTCTCTGTCATGACACTCATGTGAAGTGTCTCAAAGATCTGTCTTACGGTATGTGATAAAAAATATTGTCTCTGTCATGAACACTCATGTGAAGTGTCTCAAAGATCTGTCTTACTGTATGTGATAAAAAATATTGTCTCTGTCATGAACACTCATGTGAAGTGTCTCAAAGATCTGTCTTACTGTATGTGATAAAAAATATTGTCTCTGTCATGACACTCATGTGAAGTGTCTCAAGGATCTGTCGTACTGTATGTGATAAAAAATATTGTCTCTGTCATGAACACTCATGTGAAGTGTCTCTAAGATCTGTCGTACTGTATGTGATAAAAAATATTGTCTCTGTCATGAACACTCATGTGAAGTGTTTCAAAGATCTGTCTTACTGTATATGATAAAAAATATTGTCTCTGTCATGAACACTCATGTGAAGTGTCTTAAAGATCTGTCTTACTGTATGTGATAAAAAATATTGTCTCTGTCATGAACACTCATGTGAAGTGTCTCAAAGATCTGTCTTACTGTATGTGATAAAAAATATTGTCTCTGCCATGAACACTCATGTGAAGTGTCTCAAAGATCTGTCTTACTGTATGTGATAAAAAATATTGTCTCTGTCATGAACACTCATGTGAAGTGTTTCAAAGATCTGTCTTACTGTATGTGATAAAAAATATTGTCTCTGTCATGAACACTCATGTGAAGTGTCTCAAAGACCTGTCTTACTGTATGTGATAAAAAATATTGTCTCTGTCATGAACACTCATGTGAAGTGTCTCAAAGATCTGTCTTACTGTATGTGATAAAAAATATTGTCTCTGTCATGAACACTCATGTGAAGTGTTTCAAAGATCTGTCTTACTGTATGTGATAAAAAATATTGTCTCTGTCATGAACACTCATGTGAAGTGTCTGAAAGACCTGTCTTACTGTATGTGACAAAAAATATTGTCTCTGTCATGAACACTCATGTGAAGTGTCTTAAAGATCTGTCTTACTGTATGTGATAAAAAATATTGTCTCTGTCATGACACTCATGTGAAGTGTCTCAAAGATCTATCTTACTGTATGTGATAAAAAATATTGTCTCTGTCATGAACACTCATGTGAAGTGTCTCAAAGATCTGTCTTACTGTATGTGATAAAAAATATTGTCTCTGTCATGAACACTCATGTGAACTGTCCCATTGTAGTAGGTAGACCTTCTCTGCCATGAGTTGTCATGTTTATTCTCTTTCTATAAGTGACTATTATATTAAAAAATTGAGAAAAGTTAATCAGGGAAAAACCTTTTCTGCATTAAACGAATTTGGAGAAAATATTTGTTAAGATTCTTTTGTACTTATGTTTACAATTCACTGCTTGGTGGATGAATAGAAAGGAAGCCCTTTTGACTATAGGAAAATGTTTGCTTTACAAACAAATTACTTTATTGTCACAAAATAACAGAAGTCATTAACAGGTTTAACCCATTACCAAACATTAACAACATTTAATCGCTTTGTTGCAGACGACTCTAGAAAACATTGTGGGAAAATGAGAAATTGCTTGTGATAAGCAATTTTTCCTTTTCCACAATGTTTTCTGCCCTATCAGAAGATTATTTCCCAATTTCAGCACATTTTGAAATGTTGACTGCAAACTCTTTAAGTTTGGGATGGTTGAAAATTTGGTGTTTAGTAAGTTTAGGGGTAAGTTTGGATTCGAGGACAAAATGATCAAGGATGGATCTCATAAAACATTACTCCCAATCCTTTTGTACATAGATTGGTTTAATATTGTTTTTTTTATTGTAGGTACTTGCTGCCATGGGGGCCACCATTACATGCCGTTCAGTAGACAGACAGACGCCCCTACATGTTGCTTCAATGAAGTGAGTTTTATGTTTCGTTTTATGACTTGGTTTTACTATTTACATTACTTTAACCCATCACCAAACATTTGGACATTGATGACCAGTTTGTTGCAGACGACTCTGGAAAACAATGTGGGAATAGGAGACATTGCTTGTAAGCAATGTCTCCTATTTCCACAATGTTTCCTACCCTATGGGAAGATTATTTTAAAATTTCATTACATTTTGAAATGTCTTCTGCAAATTCTTTCAATTATGGAGAGTTAGAAATTTGGCTTCTGGTCAAGGGTTAACAGAATCTCTTCAATAATGGAGAAAGGCATTTAACTTAACTGACAAGGCATCCCATCCTTTTCCATGAAATGTATCTTACTTGATTGCATTGATTTTCGAAGAATTCATTCAAAATGTTTTAACATGGACTCTTCAGGAGTTTTTTGAAACTGTCAGGATTAAATTTATTCTTTGCTTTCTTAAGGAGTTTGAAATTTACAATAAGCCTTGTTCCTTGCTTATTTCAAGTAATCATATTTCAATATCATTAACTCATTACAAACTATTTCCTTTGAATCAAACATCTGTTACAAATTATTAACTGTCGTTAACACTTAATAGGCAATGTTAACAATATTACCTACTTCTCTATACAGCGGACAACTTGAGTGTGTAAAATGGCTGATTGCGAATCGCTCGAGTCTGAGCGCCGAGGATCAGCTTGGTCGTTCTCCGCTGGATCTGGCCGAGGAATATCAGCACAAAGAGTGTGCTAAATTTATACGCAAGTGCCTCGAGGAGTCCACAGACCCAAATAGCAGCCTTCATGCCTTACGATCAAGTGGTCGAAAGTGAGTATATAAGCAAACTTTCTTCTCATCATAGACATTTTAAACTCATTTAAAATTGGTTTATAACACAAAAAATGCTTGGTAATTTTCTAAAAAATAGATTTTTGTGTTTTTCTGCTTTCCAAAACCTTAAATAGCTTGTTGTGTTGTGGAAAGATCCTCAGAGAAGCAAATAGGTTAGATCACAGGCCAGCCGCCAATATACTTGGCGGCTGGCCTGGATCTAACCTGTTAGCATAAGCATGAAGTTGGTTCCAGCCCTATAAGGGTTCATGCTATTTATAACAGCTGAGTTGGCCACCCTCCTTGTTAAGATGGTGATTCCTTGAATTAGCTATAATCTGCTCCCATCAATAAAATTCTTTTTTTTTGACAAGAAGCACATGAACTCCTGGTTCAAGATGCTGTTGGTTTAAGAATCAGTATTAATACAACCTTTAGTTTAAGAGTCAATGTTACTACTATGTCATCTTTCAGAATAGAACTGACTTTAAAGGTCATATGTACAGGTTGGGTTTATTTCATAAAATGAAAATATGAAGTAAAAGAATCACATTGAAATTATTTGCAACATTTTACCATAACGCATAACGTCATAAATCACCGTCATAGCGCACCGATTAATAAAAGTTCGTATGACTTACTTCCCTTTGCTGTGACGTCACTCGTGATCCACTGAATGCGCCATGTAAAGGGCGTAAAGAGCGATCGCTGGTTAGAATTGGTGTTTTTCTTCAAATAAACGATCCTAAAGTCATAGTTTGGATTGACAGCGCATTTTATATATTGAATATGGTTCATTTTATAAGAATATCAATTTGAAAAAAGATAAATTAATAACTTAACCCGTGAATTTGCATGGATTTGTCATTGCGTAAATTTGTTCATATGAAAGGAACGGCTTGAAATTTGGACGGTTTTCCTTGAAATAAATTATTCTTAAGTCATTGTTTGGATTGACAGTGAATTTTCTATACTGGATATTTTTCATATTATAAGAATATCCATTTGAAAAAAATAAATTAGTGACTTAACGCTGAATGTACAAGGATATGTCAATGCGTTCATATGAAAGAAACGGCATGAAATTGGGACGATTTTCCTCGAAATAGCAATCCTTAAGTCAAGGTTTGGATTGACAGTGCATTTTCTTTATTGAATATGTTTCATATCATAAGAATATTCTTCTGAAAGAAAAGAGTAAGTGACGTAACGCGTAAATTTGAAAGGATTTGTAAATGTTTTCATATGTAAGAATCGGCTTGAAATTTTGACGATATTTGTGAAAACAGCTATTTTTATTAATATTTGTTGAAAAAAAAAACACGAGTACTTTTTCGTCAATGATCGTGTATAAGCATTAAGGTTTTAATTGAGTAGTAAACAAAGACATAGATCTGAATAAACGAATTGTCTTAAAACCGTACATCGTATAACTATCAACTATCAAATTCACCCTGCATTGTCTTATCAATACATGAAATGAAACGGGAGAAGATCATAAATTGCGAACAAACAAACCGTATTATAACCCAACTTACTTGTGATACGAAGGTTATCCTTTAACTCACATTTTCACCACACATCGACTTACTTGTGATACGAAGGTTATCCTTCAACTCACATTTTCACCACACATCCAAATTTCAAAACTTAACACTGGCACATTTGTATTTGTAAAGAGTATTTGTTAAAATCATCCGGCAACTTTCCAGTAACTCCACCCCCAGTAAGAGGTCTATGATTTCGAAATTGATTCCGATGTCGTCTTTCTAGATCAACTGTTTTGACTTAAGAATTGTTCTTCATATTCACTTTACATTTATGTTCGTTTTCTCTCGTGTAAGTAGCCTTGACATATTGAGCATTTAATTTTCGGACAGGTTTAATAATTAACAGCTAAAACAAAAAAATCGTCATAGTTTATTTTACTAACAACCTTAAATAAACATATTTGAATTTATTTTTATGATTTTGGAATTTAAATATCAATTTGACAAAACTTGATTTTGATGTTAAAACGTTTTTTTGTTGAAAACATAGAGTTAATACCGTTTTGGTGAATACTGATTATCATATACTCATTGAAGTGTCAAACTATTCTAATAGAATAGACAACATGTTCAATTCTTTGAATATCATAACGACAAAGTATCAGACGTAAGTCACGTTGAGAGATAAATATGTCCTGACACCTTATCAATCCAAACATCCTGTGAGAGTTTGGTCTTAATTGGTTATATCTTAACAATGGATTTTTTAGATAAATTTAATTGCCGCGCATTGAAAGTGTGAGATTTGACGCTTGTTATTTCATGTCTGGAATAGCAGAACGTGTCAGACCTGTTAATTAACAATAGAGATATTTAAGAGATTAACGCCTGAGGCTATCTTTCGCCTAAACAATAAACAATAAAGACTTGAGACTTGAAACATACTGTGCAAATGTGGCAGATTGGTGTTAATTTGCATCACGACCCTTAGTCCTTGTAATGTCCGATGTTTGTTGATTGACCCTTTGTATGTGAGGTAAACTGACAATAATCAATTAAATTGCAAACAAAGAGATTATGTTCAAATGTGTAAATTATATATTGAGTGATCTTATTACTTAATTATCAATATAAAGTTGTAATAATCATGTTTGAACACCTGCATTTCAGTGTGACATACGTCATTTAAACCAATATTACCAATGGCAAAAAAATGAGGTGTGTGATTGAAATAATTCCGAAAAGCAGACGCTTAAGTTAAGATCGAACCCATTATCATTTGCGTTGATGAGTTTAGAGACAGTTTGCGGATATCAAATATTCATTATTTTGAATTTTCATTCAAAGACAACGGCAGATGAAAGAAACTTGCTTGTTTTAATCAGTTTGTTATCATAGCAATCAACATACATTTTTCATTTTGTCTCATTTATGTACAATGGCCACGTTTCTACAATTGTGTTAAAACATAAAACAAGCTTTGCAAATAAGAACAAGATGCATTTAAGCGTTTAAAACCCAAAGACATGGCAATACAATAACTTATGATGTTGGATGAAATTAACATATTCTTGCAACCCTTTGAATTCTTACGTAATATAATCGTAAAGCAGCCTAATTAAGTATTCATAACTATTCATGTAGCATAGTTAATCTGTTCCAAACAAAACTAACTTGGCGAGTAAGAGAGTCATTCAAGGAAATTAACTTTCAAAAAAGGTGAAATCAACGTGATTTATCCTTTTCTTGAATTTATCTACATTTACACGGTGCAAATTCTATATAAAGATCTAGCAAGACTAGTGAATGTTGTCGGTGTGTTTCAAATAAGGGAAATATAACAGTTACTCAATAAGTAGAATGAATTTGAAGCGTCTTCACCTGTATAAATTAGTTTGAATTGAGTCCGATCATCTTTAAGATCAATAAAATCAATTCTCTGGAATCGCCTAACAATGCGTAAACTTGCCGTCTTCTAAGTGAAAGTAACACAGCCTACTTTTGCAGCTTTTATGTTCGTCAGAAAACGGGAGAAACTCGCATCCCTGCGACTAAAAGCAGAATAACACCAGAAGACCTGTCAAAACACCATATTCAATATCCAATTTACGTTTCCCAAAACACAATTCAACACTTAAAATGTCCGAAATTTGTGCAAAAACACCGTCGTTACTGAGAACTAGATTCTTCTTACTGATAGTTCATATGACTTTGAAGCACAAATGACGTCACAACAAGGAAGATAAGTCATTCACAAAAATCGATAAACGTGAATAAAAGTAGTCAAAAACAACATTTTTCGCTTCTGTATGAGAAAAAAATCATTACCTCCGTCATAACGAAACCATAAACTAATTCAAAAACCATAATTAAAGAAAATTTTGTTCATCGGGAAATATGACCTTTAAGATGCAGGATCATACAGAATTGCATTTTCATCAAAGTAAAATCTTGTGATAAAAGGATATGCTTCTGGTCTTTACAAACCTGAATATTGCTTGTTTCAGTTTGGATCCAATTAGGGAAGACAGTAGCAGAGAGGGGGCAGTATGGCAGAATGATGTAAGTTTTTTAATTAGATAATTATACTAAGGCAGAGAGGTCAATTAAGATGTTTTTATATGATTTATATATATAGGCAAAGGTTTACTTTGGTTATTAGAAAAAATACATGCCAGAGTCTTTGGTTCATTTCTGTAATTGGACCTTACAATCTTCCACATAATATATACAGGGTTCAATGCAATACTATAGTAAGTGCCTCATTAACATGAAGCACTTACTATAGTATTGCATTGAACCCTCGATATAGGAATACAATACACCTGTACCAGCTGGTAAGGAGAAACAGTTATGACATATACAGAGGCAAAAGAAGGTTGATTCTTGCAATTGTTTTTTTAACCACAATAGTTCCTTGAATCACTTACTATTTGTGCCAAAAAACAATTATATTTTAGAAATATTTCAACACTTTACCAAATGCCAAATTCTCGACTTTCCCAAATTGAATGAGTTTGCAGAAGACATTTCAAAATGCGATGAAATTAAAAAAAAGAATCTTCTGATAGGGCAGAAAACATGGTGGGAGAAGGAGAAATTGCTTGTTAAGAGCAATTTCTCCTTTTCCCACAATGTTTTCCAGAGGTGGCTGCAACAAACTGGTTAAATGTTGTTATTTTTTGGTAATGGGTTAATCCACCTTAAAGTTGTATTGTGCTGATCTCTTTGATTATACTTATATATTTATTTGTATATTTGTGGTAATGTTCTTCAACAGGAATCATTTTGAAAAAAAGTCCATCAAAAAGAGAGATTTCTTCTTGTAAGAAAGATTTTGTTTTGTGCAATAGTTTTTTTTTTAAATCTTTAACTACCTATTATGATGACTTAGTGACTGCTGAAATTTAACAGTCAAACAGTCAAAATTGCAACAGTAAAGAAGAGATATCACTTTTATTTATTGATGTTTTATTTATTGGTGTTGGGTAGAGTTATTGTGATGAACAGGGAACTGTTCAATAATCCAAGTTGTGCTGTTGATGAGTTAAAATGCCTGTAACATATGAAGAACATCAGCTTCAATTGACGAAGGCTTGATGGTTTTTCTTATTATTCTCATGTTTTTTTTTATTCTTATTCTCTTATTTTCATAACATATATGAGTCAACTATGCTTCCTTTATGATAGTTTTTATTTCTTGATTGTTTAATCAGATTTTCCTTTCTTATTGATACTCTTTCCTTGATGCCTTTATATTTGTTCTGCCTCAGTTGATTGACAGAATCTGTAACCCTTAAAGTGCTGGAACAGAGTTCATGCTGATGCAAACAGGTTGGATCTAGGCCAGCCGCCAAGTATATTGGAAGCTGGCCTGTGATCTAACATGTTTGCTACTCTGAGTATTTTTCCTTACCAAAATTGAGCAGATATTTAAGTTTTGGAAAGACGACAGACGACACAAAAATATATTTTTAGAAAATTACCTAGCATTCTAAGGGTAAGAGACAAAATAACCTAGCTTGATAAGATCGTTTAAGGTGATATGATATTTGACCATACGCTTATATTGGATTTTGTTATGGTTCTGATTAGAAAAAAAGAATAACAATTAAAACTGGCAAAACAATTTTTTTTATTATTTGGTTGGATCTTGTTTGAGAGTAGGGGATGTTGCTTGTAATGAGAAATTACACCTGTTTTTAACTTATTTTTCTTAAAGAGTCTCTAGTGGGAGAACTGAAGTAACTATTTATTTGAAGAGAAAATGATTAAAGATATAACGATAAGGGTTTTACTTTGCAGAAAAGACATGTTGGAATCTAAATCTGAACTTTGATGGCCCTGGTAAAAAATGGTTTGATTTTTGATGATGCATTGCTTAGAAAGCTAAAGTAAACAGAAAAAAAATACAATTATATTATTAGTAGTTGCAGTCTTTTATGACCATTATAAGGGTCTGTGGGAATAGAGAATTTAGCTATAATGGCTGCTAGCTTGGTTGATTATGTTTATGCTTTGCATTTAAAGAACATGATTTTGATTATTGCTAATTGATCAAAAAGATTGATAAATGAATATGTCACCCCAAAACAGCCCCTGTACTTCTGACAAAGTGTTTTAATGACTTTCAAAGAATTAAACAAAGTGCTGGTGCAGAAATACCAGAATTATGGATAGGAACCTTACCATGATATAATGATAAATGGTAAAATTGACATAAAGCCCCAATCACAACTCTAGATGGTTGTGTAGTTGACTTTTTCATTCTAGATTTGATTTCTAGATTGGTTGTTTCTCTTAAGAATTGTCTCACTTGAACAATATGTATGGGTGTCTACAACCTACAAGATTTGGTTTAAGGTTTGTTAATGGGTGCTAAATAAAGACCCAGATATTATGCTATTGTCAGGATGGTTGAATATGGTATGATTCATAATGATATCTT